>OX596380.1:176745185-177225185 GCA_951394425.1 Tipula unca | reverse complement strand
AAATTAATTAAATTAATTAAATTAATTAAATTAATTAAATTAATTAAATTAATTAAATTAATTAAATTAATTAAATTAATTAAATTAATTAAATTAATTAAATTAATTAAATTAATTAAATTAATTAAATTAATTAAATTAATTAAATTAATTAAATTAATTAAATTAATTAATTAATTAAATTAATTAAATTAATAAAATATATAAAATTAATTAAATTAATTAAATTAATTAAATTAATTAAATTAATTAAATTAATTAAATAAATAAAATAAATTGAAAAGGATCTGTATATCTGGCATTGTTACGGTATTTGCTGACCATTTGGCTAATAAACACCATCAGGAAGAGATTGTGATTAAAGTGGTTAATTTATACTTTTTCTGATCTCTGAAGCAATCTCCTGTGATAAGAAGGAAAGTAGCATCTACATCTCTTGGCTCTGTGAATCTAATTGTTTATTTACTAAGTTTTGAGTATCGGTTTCACTCTGTCCATTAACGAAAGAACTTGTTGCTCTCTGTCCGTTAATTTGAGAAACTGATCTCGTTTCTTTGCTATGTGCGTCGGAGCACTTTGGATTTGTTTGATAGCTATGCTAAATTGTTTGGGTGAACGGCTGGGCTCGTTTGATTGTTTATTTGATCCTCGGGGTGAGCGGCTGGGCTCGTATGATTTTATGCTAAGTTTTATGGTTGAGCGGCTGGTTTCATTTGATTGTTTGATTGAATAAATTTAAGGTACATTTCGGGAATGATACCACATTTGTGTGTTTTTGCTGAAGAATTTACTACGGCATTCATGAAATGTGTACCCTGTAGTTGTCTTGCAGTGGGAACAGTATTTTTGTTGGTTGAATCGGTTTCGGTTGTATTGTTGAGGATATGCTTGTTGCGGTTGTGAATTTGACTTCCTGTTTTGCTCTTTGTAGCTTTGGTTCATTCGGGGTAGTTATTGTTTCTTGAAGGGTTCTTGATGTGTCGGATATGTGTTCTGGATTTGGCTTCTTTGGAATTGTGGTGGGTTGTACGGTTGCATTCGTGTTGTGTCTCTTCTCTGTCTTTTCTGGTCCATTCGTGTAGGACATATGCTCCATTGGTTATTGGTGTTCTGTTGTAGTTGTTTCTTTGTGGGTTCAATTCTCTTTGGTTAAGTGTTCTTGTTTCTTGGGTTGCTTGGTTTGTTGGTGTTCCTGTCGTTAGAGTAGCTTTTCAATTGTTTCCGTTTCACGTATAATGTCATCTATGTTATTCGCTTTTATGGTTGCAATATTTTCTTTTAGTTTGGTATTGTTTAATCCGCATTTAAATGCTTGTATGGATGTTGTACTGAGATGATTGGAGTGTGTTGCATCGATGTTTGGTAAGTTGTACTTGCTTCTATATCCTGATGTGTGTTGTTCAAGTGCTTCTTTTAATCTGTAACCATAATTCCTGATTGTTTCACCGTATGATTGATATGTTGTGGTGATCTTCTTTTCCAGCTCTTCCAGTGAGTACGTTTTTGACTAGATAATGTTTAATACGTCGTAATGCTTGGTAATTTTCTATACTTCTATGCGCGATGTATGCATCACCTGTCAGTTTTAGTTTTATCAAGCGGTCGAAGATTTTCTTTTCTTCATTGGTGGTTAGTGTTTCGTATATGATATTCGCGGTACCTAGAATCGTGTTAGGTCAGTTAATCTGCTTGAGTTCGCTCCACTTAACTCTGGTACGAACCTTGCGATGCTCTGTTGAATTTGTTGCTTATTCATTTTGGTTGTTTGTTTTGTGGTGTTTGATTGCGTGTTGGCTTGTTTTTCCTCTTTTGTTGGTTTTTCTTTTCCAGTGTCTAAGATTTGTTCTGCTATTTGTTGTTCCCTCGCTGTACTTGCTATCGATAGTTTTCTTTTACTTTGTGTTGCTTGTTTCGGAGGGCTGGATTGACCTTTTAGTCTGTCGCTTGCTCTTGTTGGCACTTTTTCATAAGGGACGAGAATGTTTTTGTTAATTGGGTTTACAACCATGTACGGGTGTGTTTGGAAAAATGTGGGATTGGTTTATTCAACCTATGATGGGGGTTTAATTTGGAGGAGGGATGTTTCGAATTTGAGGGTTTTGTTTCGAGGGTTCTTAACCTTGTGTTTCAATTTTTATTTTGTATCGGATTTGCAACCTTGAGTTTTGATTGATTTTGTTAGGATTTTCTACCTTGATCCGGTGTTTTTCGGTTGGATTTTCAACGTAGTGTTTACTTAACTAATTTCGCCACAGGTGCGAATTTCTACAGCGCCAATATTGTAATATGTGGGGATTGATATTTGGATATGTTGTAATGTATGGTATAAAATATACTAATATTGTTGTAAATAGTAAATGTTAGGTATATGTCGATGGTAGTTTGGTTAATAATATGGAGGATTATTTGTTATGCACGAGATGCGTTTTATTATAGTCTTTGTGATCTGATCGTGTAATGTTGGGTATGTAAACGTTGCTAAAATACCATTATCTGATATCTTTGTTAGTATGAGAAATGGATCATAATAGACACCTGCCACTAGGGTAGTAGGAGCGATAAAACACTCTTATCAATGTTTCAAAATGTTCCCAAATTGTATTTAAAATATTTGGGCAAGTAAAAAATAATTATTGATTGCCATCAATATTTGAAATGTGATGATAATCACAATATTGAAAAAATTTTGGGAATTGTACAAATCTTTTATTTTTATCTAGCTCAGAAATTATCATACGAGTAAAAACAAAACTTAAAATTAAAATCGTAAACGTAAATTTCATTTATACGTACTTCAGACGACGTACGATAAAATTTCTGAACTTGAAAAAATCCCTCAGAATTCGGAGAAACATTAAATATTTATAAAATCCCAAAGATTTTGATCAAATTTCACAATCTCAACAAATTTCTAAAAATTTAAAACATCATAATTGGCATGCAACTTCAAAATAAGAGGAAAATGTAAAATTTCATCATAGTTTGTTTTATACGATTAATTCAAACTATAAAATTTGTAAATATTAGTCCATGAAATTTTGTCTTTTGATAGAAAAAACAAAATTTTTTAAATTTTACGAAATTCTGCTTGCAAATATATTCCAGAAATGCTTTAACTGGATGAAAAATACAACTCTTAAATTTCTAGATACGTCATATCAAAATTTTATGTTTTTTCATTTTTTAATGTTAGTCACTTGACTAAAGAAAATGTTTATGGAAGAAGATTTTTTTGATGTTGTCGTAGTCAAAGATACAGGGTGTCAAATATATGAAAAATGCGTCGATATGGTCAAATGTGATACTGTCAAATAAAAAGTAGTTATCAGATGGGTATGATAAATAACTGATGTTTTAAGTAAAAGTGTGCCAATTACAACAAAAATATAAAAACATATCACCTTATATAATATTGCCATCTAAAAATTACCGCCAAAATTTTATTTTTCAATTTTCTATCAATGACTAATGTCGATAATTAAATTCTAAGCCAAAAAATATTTTACGAAACTTTGAAATTCACAAAAATGACACATTAATAAAATTTTGAAAAAAAAATTTTGGCGGGAATTTTTAGATGGAAAAATTTAAAGGTGATATGATTTTAGTATTTTTGTCCTAATTGGCATACTTTTATCTAACAAACGAGCTATCTAACCAACAACAACAAAAAATCGTCTTCCATAATAATTTTAATTTTCTTTACTAACAAACAAGAAAAAAACATAAGATTTTAACTTTCTTTACTAACAAAAAAAAAAAATTAGGGCGTTTGTTTATTTCATAATAGACAATGACGTATTAAATAGTGATAAAAAATATGATAAATTAAATTAGAATTTAAAAAACCCGATAATTTTATTTTTTACAAATTATTTATTGTGAAATAAAAACAACGCCCTAATTCTTTATTTTATTGAAAGCTGATCATAGGAAATTCGACAGTTGAAAAAATGAATATACCGATGGGTTTTTTCGATGGTCCATCATAATAAAACAAAATACCATTGATATAGCGAACTCGGAACACCGTCTAAATTATTAAGCCGTCGTTAGACAACGAATTTCAAATTATAACATGAATTAATAGCGGCCTAACGACTATATCACATTGAAATACGTATGTATGTGTATAGTACAAAAAACTATTATTGTATAAAACTATATGCTGGTGATATTTTTTTATTATAAAATATCCTTTTGGATATACTCGTATACATATCTCTATTCCCCGTTTAAAAAATATATCCCGGAACAATATCATAAATTTTATTTCACCTAAATACAACAAAAAATTAAATTAAACTAAAAAAAATTGCACTGCAGTTTCACTGGCATAATTTTCGAATCGTTAGTATGTTTATTGTTGTGTAAAACTACTTTTATTTGTGTGAGTGTGTGTGTGTGTGTTGTCAGTATTTCAGAATCTACATTAATTAATTTTTATTATTTTTTAATTTTTGTTTTAGTTTTTTTTTTTGTAGCCGGTTTGAAATACAAAACATTATCAAGATTGGAGGGTATAACAATAAATAAATTATTTTGTAATTATTTTGTTATATACACTTTTATTGAGATGGGTGGTAAGTTCTGCGGGATAATTTTGTTAAACTATTGTACAATTTTCGTTAGTAATCTTTTGTGCAAGTGAACTTTTCTCGATGACTATTACCAGAGCCACCTATATATACAGAGCCCTACTGTTAAAAATTGAGCTTTTTCTAGAGGAACTAAAATTGACGAAAAAAACATTTTTTCCATACAAAACATATGAAAAATTAAATTTTTTTCGGTGCGATATTTTTCAATGAAAATGTCGATGGATTAAGTATTTTAACATTGAAATAGAATCTACAATTATCATTTTATAATTGATTAAAAGCCTGATCAAAGAAGTTATTTAATTTTTGTTATATTTATTAATAAAATTTATAGAAAAAAAAGCATTTCTCCATTGAATTGATATAAATACACACAAATACCAACGCAATAAAATTAAACTGCAAGACGAAAAGAGAACACATAAAAATGTGGTTGTGTTTCCTTTTGAATTAAATTTTTGTGAATAAAATAAAATACTTAAAGGGTATTTCAATAAAAGCTGCATGAATTTGTTTGCATAAATATCAAACTAATATCACGTCAATTTCAACGTAAATTTTGGATTTTAAATTATAAATGGAACACCGTGACTATGACAGTTCTTCTGGCACGGTTCCATTTTATTTTGGTAAAGTTTTGTTACGAATTTGTGCATAATTATGGTTCTAAACAGATTGTGCAGCTGATATTGGAACTCCCTATGGCATGTTGTAAGTTGTCAACATCACTATTTTTTTCTATCGATCGATGTTTGTGTTCTCTTTTTAAATTTTACGCTGTTTCGTGTATTCAATTTTGATTTATTTCTATTGCGATCTCAACCTATTAGAATAATTTTGTACTCTATCTCTTTTCCCGATTTTGCTACAACATAAACGAAATAGAAATATGTGGTGATACATTTTCAAATGTACAAAAGGAAATAGAATAATGGTTTATTCGAGCATGCTGCGATCGCAATAGAAACAGCGAAATTAAGCAAAGAAAAAGTGTGAGGTTAAATTTTTAAAAAAGAGACAAAATCATCGATCGAAAGGATGACATAAGTCGTGTTTTTTAATTCAAAAATTTTCTTATTGGAATGAAGTTCTGGATAAGAATTTTCTCATTTTTTCAGTAAAATCCAAATGAATTTAATTTTTTATCAATAAATAAGATACTTTTAATGTTAAACTACACATTTTAATTCACTATTATCGAAATCAAATCAAATTTAACTTTATTTTTCAATGTTCTGGATAAAACATTGGTTTTTTCAAGTTCGCGATAAATTCATAGTACACGAACTCGAAAAAAAGGGGAAATTTTAAAAGGAAATATTTAAAACAAATATTTTTCATTGTTTTATGCTTGATACCTGTATTATTTCACAATAGACGTCAAAAAATGTAGTTAGAAGTTGAAATTTATTCAAATAAATAGAACATAAATTAAATATATTGGTTAAACTAAATAAAATTTCCCAGTGTTATTCCCGATGTTCTTATAGAACTTGTAGTTCTGTTAATAAAAAAACGCACCTAATATAATATGTTTTGTTTATTTATTTTACTTACACATTCAAATAAATTCATGTTTACATAAATATGATAAATTCATATTTAATTTTGATTTAATGTTTATTAAATTAATAAAAGATTTAAGGTTCTGATTTTCAGATATGTGCTGCTTCAATATAGAATAAATTCCACAAAGTGTTATCGAAACGAAAGATTAAACATTTCATTGATGAAAAGTAATTCGAAAATGGTCATTTTTACATTGATTCTTATGGGATAATGCAAAAAGTAGTTCCTCTAGAAAAAGTTCGACAAAAAACATGGCTGATCCTTACGGCTCTGTATATATAGGTGGCTCTGCTATTACCGTCATTTCTGTTTAAAACATTGGTAATTCCATTGGCTATATAAATAATATTGATGTTAATGTAAGTCAGAATTTTTGAACCCGTCCCAATATGTACATACATACATAAATTTAAATGAAAATGACCTAAACGAAGAACAATAAAATGACTAAAAAGAAAATTAATTTTGGTCTAGTGCGAAAACTTTTATTCGTTTTTTTTGTTGCGCTATTCGGTTGTTTTTTTTTTTTTTGCAAACAATTTTTTATTTCCTTTAATGAGCTTTTATGGCAGTTTCATTTAAATTTATGCATTTTTATGTTTTGCAGAACATTAAAAAATTAAAGGAAATACTTAATTATAGAATATATATATGCATGTACAATATGTATAAAATAGTTTAATTTATGATATACATACAGCATATAACTGTATTTGATACAAAGAAGTACGATGTGACTGACATACATATACGCCGTATTTTTAAAATCGATATTTAGCGGCCAGATAAGAACTATGGTTTGTAGAATGTCGCAAATAAGAAGAATGCCTTCTATAGTAAATAATTGACCGTTTCAGTAAATGTACAAGAAAACTTAATTCTTGTCTAAAATTTCCATTCGCACCGATACACCTGCGTTAGCCTATTGGAATTTTTAGTCTG
The DNA here is from genome assembly GCA_951394425.1 of Tipula unca. Taxonomy (NCBI): domain Eukaryota; kingdom Metazoa; phylum Arthropoda; class Insecta; order Diptera; family Tipulidae; genus Tipula; species Tipula unca. Next base: position 177,218,073 of record OX596380.1, on the reverse strand, counting down.
AGAACTTTCGACAAAATAATTTTGTTCTTATTTATTCTATCTAAGTGTATAAACGCAGTTGTATTTTTTGGTGGAGCACGCGCATCAACAAGTTTTGTTTTATGTGAATATTTAAATAAAAATTAGGGCGTTGTTTTTGTTTTATAATTTCAAATCAATTAAATACAATTATTATCATTTTTATTATTTCTTTTCTTTATGTACCAAATTCCTCCATGTTATACTAAACTTATAGGATAAATAAAACAATAAGAATTGTACTCTGGAATGCAACTGGAATAATCCAACATATTCCAGAGTTAGAAATCTTTTTATGTAAATTCTGCAAAAATTGATATTTGTTTTATATAAGAAAGCCATCTTACTAAAAACTCATACAGCAAAATACGTGGTTACGTCTCTTATCGCGCTTTACATCCAGCAGAAACAGCAGGAGGAGGATCAAAAATATTTGTGAAAGAAAATATTCAACATCGTGAGGGAATACAAATACTTAGAAGAAGAAAGTATGCAAGAAACTACTATGAACGTTTAACTTAACAAAAATAAATATTCAATGTCTGTTCAAGTTAATGTGCTCAAAGACATAATTCAAATAAAGAGGATTATAAAAAGTTATTGAACCAGGGAGGATTTAATTTTATCATTGGAGGTGATTTTAATGCAAAAAATACTTTCTGGTGGTCAAATTTAATAACTCCAAAGGGTAGAGAATTGTGAATTTCTTTCAGGAGGAAAACCAACTGACACAAGAAAAACTCCAGATCTAATTGTTTTCTACATTACAAGAGGTATATCTGAAAACAACATTTATCTAGAAAATAGTGAAAGCCTCTCATCGGACCACTCGCCCGTTAGTATGACTGTTAGTTCCACGATTGATAAGATGAGGAATTTCACCTAGACTAACAAATAACAAAAGCAATTGTGAATTATTTAGGAAGTTGGTTGAAGACAACACCAATCATCTTGTACCAATCAAGCATCCGGTTCAATTAGAAAATGATATATACAACAACCAGCATGGGATAGCACCTCTGTCATCTAAAACAAGAAGCTAAATACTTTCACTTATCCAGTCGAGATCAGGGAGTTGGTTGAAAAACGGAAAGCAAGGAAAACATGGCAGTGAAACCAAGCACCACAAAGCAAAATAATTTTTAATTACCTCTGCAATAAGCTTAAGCAGGGAATTAGAGAACTGAAAAATTAATCGATTACCCGTTGTATTATATATTCTCTATGGAAAGCTACAAAACATTAAAAAAGCAAGTTATCAAACGTTGAAGAAACGTTCCAACCATATGCTAGACAATCAGCGAATGAAAATATAATACCAGTGCACAAGGAGCAGTGTAGCGATATACCCGTGGTATACCCGTAACTCTAAGAGAGTTGAAAGATAAAATTAACCATAACATAACTACGAACAAATTTTCTCGCTATGATTTAATTACAGGTGAAATAATGAAGGCAGTTCCTGAGAAAGGGGTGCGATAAGTTCTTCATATAACAACGATTCATTTCGATTGCAATATGTGAAATGGAAAGTAGCAGAAATAAATATGTTACAAAGCCGAACAAACCATATAATCATCACAAGTTATATAGGCCAAATGCTTCTGCCTTTGATTTGCCAAATGAATACTTTCAGATATTGAAATCTTATATTGCTAACAGATATTTTCGCGTTCGATGTGAAGAAGAATTTTCCGAACTAAAGAGGGTATCTGCATCGGTTCCACAAGCGACATACCAAACACAAGCGGGACAACAATAGCTACATTCCGCAACGATACTGCAATTTTAGCTACTGGTTATAAAGTAACCGAAGCAATCAGAAAACTGCAATGGGCTACGAACCAACTAAGTAACTGGAACAAATAATGGTGGATTAAGCTAAATGAAGAAAATTCAATGCACGTTAACTTAACCAATCAAATAGTTAACTGGATATCAATAGAACTAAATTCCAAACAAGTTCCTTATGCTAACACAGCCAAATATCTTGGCATGACTCTCAATGCTATGTTAAAATGGAAAGAGCACATTAAAAATAAAAAGGAGGAACTTAACATTAAATATAGAAATATGTATTGGCAATTAGCCAAGAAGATAGCCAGGAAGATATTCTGAGCTGTAAATACCTAATAAGTTGCAAATACACCAACAAGTTTTAAAAGTACTAAGAAAACCAATATTAAAATAATACAAGCTTTACAAAATAAAGTGTTACGTGGAATAGTGAACGCACCTTGGTACATAAAAAACAATATCCTACATAGGGAACTCCGTATGGAATATTTCAGCGAAGAGATAACGATGCATGCAAAGAAATACATACAACGGCTTGGTCAACATCAAAATGTTGAGTTACGTAGTCGGCTGTGTAACACAAATGGTGTACGAAGGCTCCAAAGAAAGAAACAGCTGGAATTGGGAAGATCACAATCGGTGAGGGCGGTCAAATTTTTAGAGACTAACTAATCATGGGTAATCAGTTGTAATATTTAAAATTGAAAAAAAATAAACTTAAAAAACAAAAAATTCAAATTTAAATCAGCATATTTTTTCAATAAATAAAAACGCCCTAATTTGTTTCTTCATTCATTTTAATTCTTTAACTATTATTGCACATTCTAGTACATTCTCAAATTTAGACACATATTAAGAGATTTGAGGGGCTAGAAGCTAGTTGTAGCAGATTTATTTATCACGGTAATAGGGGCTCGTTAATACCCGAAAATTAGTACCCGGGTATTGGTAGTTATTAAACCGAATACCCGCGCGTTACTCGATTTACTATTTATTAAAGCAAAATTAAAAAGGTTTTCGAACATTTCTTTGAAATAACATTACCAAAAGCATAACCATGGACAATAAAAGAGCTATTCATTCGAAGTTTTAATGGTGGTTAATGAAGTTAGAAACTTGTGCAGTTCATCGTAAGCCGGTTCTCTTCAAACACCACATCAGAAAATGTTGTGTTCTCCACGGTCATTCTCTGGTTATTTTGATTTGGTCCAAATAAAAATATTAAAAGCTGTTCAGCCAGGACTTTCGTAGTAACTTTGTATCCACAATTTAATAACTCTAAATGCAGGGGTGAAATTTATTTGATTATCATTTGGCCTAATATACATATATGATTTTTGAAACCAACACAAGCCTCTGGATTTATCAAGATCGACTTGTTTGGCGCGGAGAAAAGCACTTGGAACAACCGAACTCCCATTAAGACAACTATGTTTAGTGAGGTGAGATGGCCTTAATTCGGTGGAAATCGCGAACTTTTAGTTATTTTTTTAAAAGAAACAAGCAATTGTTTGCTGGATTGATATGGCCAGGTTTGAATCATGGTGTTAAGTTGAACATATGCCATCACTCAATAAATAGTATCCTATTTACCTTTACCGCCAAATGATTCTTTAGATCATCCAATGAAGCCTGACATTTTCATTTTGTTCATCAACCTTGAAGCAATTGTATAGGCAACATACCAATTGCAGTTAGTAACTTGTCATGGGCAAACACGGTTTTGGCTTCATGAACGATAACGAGGTTCAATTAAATAACTAGTGATCTTTGCTTAGATAATAATGTGCTGTGATTGGTGGTACATTTATTTTTACAAAGTTGATTCTTTGATTATTGCAAAGCCTTTATAGGTCGCTCTCCACCCGATTTAGAGAAACGGAACTAAAAGCAGGATTTTAAGTAACATCTTACATTGATTTACAGGAGCTATAGGAGGTATTCATATTTGTATTATTAAACTAATTTTGTATTGTTCTGTTCAAATTAGAATCCATCTATACCGAATTTAAAACCTAACTACAGTTACGAAACCTAAATAATGAGTTCATTTAAATACCAGATAAGGGTAGTATTTAAACTTGATGGACTAGGAATATAGTCATCTACTAAGTGTACTATAGTTTCTATAACCAGATCAACATCATCGAGGTGACATGGGGAATTGAAAGGTAAAGTGTCAGTTCCTTAACTGCCATCAAATACCATAATGCTTATTGTGGTAGCTTCTGGAGAAATTGCACTGCTAATCTTATGCTCATAAAAAATTATTATGGAAAACAACATACTTAGGATAAAGCCTTGGAAAACCATTTAAAATAACACGCTATCCAAATGATGCAAGGGATGGGAGATGGGATTAAACAGCGGTGGAGGTCCAATCTGGTTTATTTATCAATGATCAAGTTGTACACTGAAAACCGATCAATGGAAAGTGCAGATAACAACAAAGCTTACATAGATTACGTTTTGAATAATGCGCGACCCTGGAGTAGTATATATTGAACGTATGTTCAACACTAAAACGGCAACAACACGTACCAAATCTTTTCGTCACTTGGAGATAGCCCCGGATTCCATATCGAAATTTTATATTCCAGTAAAACTGATATCAATATGAAGGATGTCCCTAAATAACATCAATGTCGCTATTAAGATTCCTTGTAAATCCGCTTGCAACTGCTAGCTTATGCGCCAACGATATTGAAATCATCAAAATTTGGGACGCGAAGTTAATTCAAACAACACAGTCTGGAAGTCTGGAAGTGTAAGACAGAATAACGCTCACTAATAAATCCTATATACTTTAGCTTCAGCAACACGATGACCAATACTCCGGAAAGAGCAAATCCAAGATTTTATTTTAAAAAACGGGGAAAAGCCCCATTTTGATGTATAGGTTAGGTTAGGTTAGGTAAGGGTGGCTGTCCTAAAGGACTAGCATAAACACAAAATTGGTCCGTAGCTGAACTCGCTAAACCATCCTGAGCGTAAGCGTTTAAGAAGCGTTTAAAGTCCCGAATCTCGATTTTACTAAGATCCGAGAGGTCGTTCAAAGGGGAAGTTCCCATAAATTTTGTTCTGCTGTACGCTAGACTAGGGCAGGTGCAGAGCAGATGGAGCACATTTTCTTCCTCCTCCTCATTATCACAGCTGCGGCAGAAATCGTGGGCTGGGACACCCAGTCTGCTCGCATGTATCAAAATGAGACAATGTCCCGTTATAGCTCCCACGACCATACCAATATGTTGCCGTCGAAGCGATATCAGTTGGCCTGATCTGGACCGGTCAAGTCCAGGCCAGATCTGCCTGGTTGTTACACACGAACTGGCTTTAGACCATCTGACGTTCGTTTCTTTTATGGCTTCTTCTTGAAGCAGCAGTTTACATGAAGCAAGCGGTATCTTTATATCCCGCCTGCTTTGGGTTATTAGGCGTGCTGTACCCTTGCGGGCCAACTCATCTGCCATTTCATTCCCTGCGATATTGAAATGCCCTGGCACCAACGTCAAGCGGATGTTGAACTGATCAGCCATCTCATTTAAAGATGCCAGACAGTTCTGGGCTACCTTCGACGTCAGGGAGTATAATTGTAGCGTTTTAATAGCAGCCAGGCTGTCCGTGAAAATGCGAATATCCCTCGTAGATATTACATTATACTTCAACCAGCCCATGACTTCCATTATCGCGGTCAGTTCAGCTTGAAAAACAGCAAGATGCAAGCTGCTCGGCCGCAATATCCAAGGGAGTAAGATGAAAGAGAATCTCCAGAGCTTGAGTAGGTGTGCTCCTGAGAGCCCCACTTATACACAAGCAGGCCGTTCTTTGGACTTTCATCAATAGTTTAAGGTTGGCCATAACTTTTAACGCTGGCCACCAGACGACAACCCCATACAGCAGTATAGGTTTGACCACTGAGACGTAGAGCCAGTGTACTATGTGGGGCTATACCCCATCTCTTTCCAATGGCATTATTGCAGGAGGAGAGCGCTATAGTAGCTTTCTTTACTCTTTCTACGATGTTTGGTTTCCAGCTTAGCTTGCTGTCCAAAATTAGTCCGAGGTATTTTGCCCTATCCGTAAAGATCAAGCGAGTACCATTTAATGTCGGCGGGTCACACTGAAGAAGTTTGTGCTTCCTGGTAAAGAGGACCAGCTCCGTTTTCTGTGGGTTTGCGTTCAGTCCGCAGCCGCGTGCCCACTCAGAGAGGTACCCAAGCGCGCACTGCATGCGCTCACTCAGCGTACTAGGATATTTACCGAAGACCGCAATAGCAACGTCATCCGCGTAAGCAACCACCTTGAAGCCTTGCCCTTCCAGGTTTAGTAACAGGTCATTTATGACCAAGTTCCAAAGAAGGGGGATAGAACCCCACCTTGAAGTGTCCCTCTGCTCACGTATCTGCCGGCAGACGCCCCACCCAGATAAGCTGTCACGATCCTGCTTCTAAGCATATGATATATCCAGCCTCTGAGTGACCCGTCTACCCCCAGACACGCAAGGGCCCGAGTGATTGCCCCCGGTCTGACGATGCTAAAGGCCCCCTCTATATCCAAGAAGGTCACCATTGAATATTCCTTATATTCAAGTGATTTCTCAATCGGGCCTATAAGGGAGTGGAGAGCTGTTTCCACCGATCGTCCCTTACAGTACGCGTGTTGAGATCCCGACAGCTCGCCCGGCTTTATTGAGCCTCTAATGTAGGCCTCTATTAGCCTTTCCAGTGTTTTCAACAGAAAAGAAGATAAGCTTATGGGCCTAAAGTCTTTGGGATAGCAATGAGAGCTTTTTCCCGCCTTAGGTATAAATATTACTTTTACTTCAGTCCACTTTCTAGGAATGTGACAAAGTTCTAGGCTGACTCTGAAGATAACTTCCAGCCAGGGTAGGGTTAAGTCAATAGTTCGCCGGATATCCGCTGGGATAATGCCATCAGGTCCTGGCGACTTGTATGGCTTAAAGCTGTTTATTGCCCATAGGATATTCCGCCTTTTTACTATATGATTTACGGAGTCTATACCCCTATTTATCATGGGTCTCTCCGGAGCTAGTACCGAGCACTCCGGAAAATGCGTTTCTAGTAATAGCTCCAGGGATTCCTCACTACAATCCCTTGATGTATAGTTTTACTTTCAATAGCAGCATCCAAGCGATCTTGGGCCGTTTTGTGAGAAAAATTTGGCACTATATGACGTATAGTAAAAGAATTCAAAATACAGACACTGCGCTGGTTAGACCATGTCAAACGTATGGCAAGCAGGTAGCGAAGCACAAAATTGTATTTCTCTGGGCCCTCCTTTAGGGAAGAGGGGATGTCATCACACATCAACCAACTCAGGGCGAATAACTGGGAAACGTGGAAATATGTCCTTAGTGAAACCCGAAACCCATTATATAATATAGGATGAAAAGCACTACAAAAAGAAGGAAGAGGTGTTGAAATCACAAGGAGTATAGAACATTTAGTTGCTCATCGAAGTGAACCTTTCTTTGGGCTTCGATTTAGTGCAAATATTTTAATCCCGGATGGCTCATTCATGAGTTCTAACGGTCTCATTTAATAACAAAGATTTGCATTGATTATCCACTAGGGCCACGCAGAGACTAAAACGAAACCGCTCACCTGGAGTGGACTGCATTAATTCGGAGCTCTTGGTATTCGGAGGGGATACTTTGTGGACCTATCTTTTTGACCCTATTCAATTAGTATGGCGCATCGAAGTTATGCCTGACGAATGGAAAGTGGAAGCGATATGTCCCATCTTCAAGAAGGGAGACCGCTTGAAGTGTGAAAATTATCGCGGTATAGCTCTCATTTGCACAGCATACACGTTACACTCCTACATTATATTGGTTAAAATCACCCCTCTTGCGGAGGGCCTGGTTGGTGGCTATCAAGGAGGATTTCGTCCGAGTCGATCATACACTGATCAGGTCCTTTCACTGCGGATGATTCTATCTAAATATTATTCAGTTGTTCCTGGATTTCCGGAAGGCCTATGACTCGATCAATCGAAAGAATTTGTGGTCAGCCCTGGAATTCCTAGAAATACCAACAAAATTGGTACGACTGTGTAGAATGACAGTGACTCAGTCTCAATGCTGTGTTAAAGTTGAGAACAGACTATCGAGAAATATTTGCAGTTTACTCAAGTGTTCGGCAGGGAGATGCTCGGTCCCCGATACTCTTTAATCTCATGTTGGTGTACATTTTTCGTAAAACTGAAACACTTCAGCGCAACAGCTTATAACACCAGTTCAATCAGGAGTTCGCACCGTTCGACATATGCGTGATTGGACTGAATGTACTGAGGGAAATACTTAATCCGCTTGTAGAGTTTTCGGCTTCTGGTTGAACTCCAGATCAATGAGTCCAAAACGGAATACATAATCTCTGGATTTAGGGACAATGGCACACCAGATTTTAGGAGTGGCCACTACACGTGTCAAGGAGTGAGGAAGTTCAAATATTTTTGCTCTAATATCATTCACGATAACCGCGGTGTGTGAGGATATTAAAGAGCGGCTCGCAGCTGGCAGCTGTATCCTCTAATGCCCAAAACGCAAAATAGATGGCACATACTGAGCTCTTTACAATTTCTAGATCAACGATCTGATGAAGAGTCCGATATTGCGCATGAAATAAGATCTCAGCGAGTAAGCTGGCTTGGTCACGTTCTACGTGCAGATCCGGGACGAATTGTGCAGCGATCTCTGAAAGGATAGCCACTATATGTTAGGCGCAGAGGTCGTTGCCGGCGACGATGGCTCTACGGTGTAGAGAACGATTTGGCTACTTCAGGTTATCTAAGGCAGTATGGGTCATGTAATGTCCTTTAAACACTGTTTTATTATTATTGATTGACCAATTACAAGTTGTTGGAGTCACAGAGAGCAAACGATGAGTTCGATAGTTTGTTTTATCGCATACAGGTGTATGACAGCTGTTAACATGATGTGATCAGAATAATTTTGTTTCCAGAGAGTACTTTTGAATTTTCCGCCCATTTCATGTACCTTAAACTAGTCGGAATCGAAACATTTTCTTCCTCTGCCTAAATTACGATGATATCAGCAAAGTAAAATGTTTACTGTAGGTTAGGTTAAAATTTTGAATAGGTCCTTCAGATCTGCAAAATTTTAATTCTATATGCTGAGCCATCAAAATATTTTTGTTGAAAGCGTGATTTCGCGAAGTTCTTCTGAATGCAATCCAAGCACGTCTAAACATTTTTAAATCATGCGGTTGAAATGTGAAATGTTTGGTTCCACGGATTTCGATACGTTGATTCGTTGAGTGTTAAGTAGTTTATGTTTAAATAACAAAATTGCAAATTATGTTGGTTCGGTACTTCAGTTTCGAAAGTTTATATTTATCTTTAGTCTTGCAAAATGATATGAGGTTTGGGAATCATTATTTCAACATGACGTAAATATATGACAGCATTGAATAAATCATTAATTATAAAATCTATGTTATAAAAGGATTTCTTCGTCCTTATCTCTAGAATTTTATTTTTTCTAAATTGAACAAATGTTTTTGATTTTTGTGTTATAATTTAGTTTTTGCTATATATCTTATTAAATTTATTCCATAAATATTCATTACATTAACATATTTTTGGTTTTGTTCTATATATTTTGTGTATAAAAGTTAATCAATCATTTTATTTTTCTGGGGATCTGGGGACAGAATTTAAATGGTATGAGAGACAATAACATGTATTGTATGGTTGTATGTATATTGTTCAGAGCATCAGTTCACAAATTAGGATTTTATTAAACGCTCTGTGATTGGTTCGATATTGATTACATATTAGAAAAAATATTGATAAACTTAAAAACGAATTGTACCGAACCAAGCAGCCCATGGGGCTGAAATTTTTGTTTGCAATGTAAAAGGAGCTGTACCTTGTTTCCATGTAATTTACGATTGACGTGTTGATTAAATAGTTTTGTGACAATTTGACCAAAACATTCAACTTTGTTGCTTACGTATAAATAAATCTCCAAGTTTAAATTAAAATCGCATTGAAAAGTGGTATAAAGATTTCAGCGAATACGAATTAGAGTTACTATAGCAAAGAACAAGTGTATGAAATATATTTGAATACCACGGCCATTTTGAAAGCTGCAATTAATTTAAAGACTCAAGGAAAATCAATTGAAGTACAGGATTTAAATGGAACGTTGGGGCAGTTTATTGGTCAGAAGCAAACCTTCCTACAAGGCGTGAATCAGAATCACAGTGCGCGCTTGCCAAAAATAAATATAGAACCATTTACAGGCGATTATAAATTATTGCCATCATTTCATGATCTATATATGTGAAATCAGTACATGAGAACCATACGTTGTACATAAATTACAAATATTAAATTATCAGGATGCTTGGTACAAATTAGTAGCCAGATATAATAAACCAAAGTTGATAGTATTTTCACTTATGCAATTATTTTTGGATCAAAGAAGTTGCAGTCACGCTAATCATCGGGAATTAAAGAGGCTATTATTGAAGTTATATAGGGATTACGGGCATTACGAGATCCGTAACAAAAATGACAATAACAAAACTTACAGTGCAGAAGTATGTGAAATCCTATCACATAACCCAACCAACGAAGTATGTGTTGATATATAAATGTCACACACATCTCTCAACACATTGTTACCAACAGCTTTGTTATACGTTCAATCAAACAAGCAAGAAAAAGCACGCACGCATTCCGTATATTATATAATGTGAATATTGAATCTTGAATTACCAGAAGAATTGATAGAAGAACCAGTAGCTAAGATCAACCAACCAGGACCAGATGACCCATGTGAAAGAGTATATCGAAACACTACCACCAGGCCACCAGATGGATGGTTCGTTGTTAGACTTCCATTTAAAACATCGCCACCTGAACTAGGAGAATCGTTAGCTAATGCAACTGCCAGCATGAGAGGTTCATTCCCTAAAAAAGCATTATCAAACATTCATAGAGGAATATATTAAACTGGGCCACATGATTCGAGTACCTTGGTCGGAGGTACCACAAGAACATAATGCAAATTATTTTATGTCACATCACGGAATTTATAAGGAGAGCACCACTACAAAACTGCAAGTCATGTTCGACGCGCCATTCAAAACAAGTACCAAATTAACCTTGAATGAGTATGTACATATTGGGCCGAAACTTCAGCCAGATTTAACAACAACGCTTTTAAAATTTCGTCGACACATAATAACCATAAATGCAGATATTGAAAACCATTTATCCGCAAATACTAGTAAATCAAGCAGATACCAATTATCAATTTATAGTATAGCGCAAAGGTCCACGAGAAGAATTGCAGGCATAAAAATGTTTGTCACTGACGTATGGAACCTCATGTGCGCCATTCTTGGCTATTCGATCATTCGAAGAATAAGCCCGAAAAAACCCAAATCTTAAAAATCCTTAGCACGGTTGGTTTCAATTGGCGAAAATAGAAATCAAATTCACCTGTTTTCTTGCAGTCGTTAGCTGGATTTTGCTGGATATCACCGATTAATATCAATTTTGGGATGATAAAGTGAAACCGCATCGCCAACAAACCCAAATTTCTAGATGTGGACTAAATAGTGCAGAGCCAACCACAATTCAATTACATGCATTCTGTGATGTCTCGGAGGTTGCCTACGGCTAGGTGGTATATCTCCGCTCCATTGATAACGATGAAAACATAACATGCAGCATCGTATGCTCGAAAAGTAAGGTAGTACCGCTAAAATGGATTAGTTTGCCTAAATTGTAACTCTGTGGTGCTGTGCTGCTGGCCCAGTTAGTAAACTGTTGTAAATCTGCAGGTTACTATAAGTTTATTATTACTACTAATTATCTAGCTTATATTTTATGGTAGTTTCTTGGTTCAGGGTTCTACAACAACCACCAATAAACATATTGATCGGAGCTGAGCTGTAAAACGTTACGATATTCAACGCGAGTCTTGCAAAATATGCTTTTCAGTAGGATCATTACAGCGGTATAATTATGCTGCCGCAATCCAGCTTTCATTGCAGTATGGTCTCTGCAATCAAAAATCCTCCATTTTAGCAGCTATTTCAACAATTCTGCGAACTGGAATGACACGAGTCTCCAAGGCACCACCATACACATACGAAGAAAGAAGTTTGAAACCATTTTTTGAAATACTGTTTCACGCAATTTCGAATAGAACCCTTAACGTGATAGGCAACTCTCAGAATAGACCAATAAAACGCTTCCATCAGTTAGAGCGAAAATTATATAGAATATCAGCAACTTGGTCACATACCACAATTATGTGACCTTCAATAATCACATTATTTCTTACCGCACCATTGTGTAAATAAGATCGATAGTTTATCTACTAAACTTGAAAAATTTCTCTCAACAAAATCCAGATGGTTGCTCTCACCTGACTTGTTTTCAACCAGATTGGATTTTGGTTATTACAAAATTTTGGACACACAAATATATACAGCGGCACCATACCTCGCAACCTGATGTGGACAGCCAGACGAATGAAAAAAAATGTATAAGTAGATGATGTTATGTCCAGATCCAAAACGATTGAAGACTATGCGTTAAATTGTGGAATGACTTAATTTCACCCTTGAAAAGGGGAGAGTTCATCTAAACATTATATGGATAACGATGTCATAAAAACTCTTGACCTTATTTGGCAGCCAACACAACCTTATTTTCATTTCCGAGCAAGATGTTTTTACTAGTAAGATTATCTTATCAGATCTAGCCAAGAAATTAGATCCGTTAGGACTGACTAGACCAGTGGTTATCTTATGTAAAATCTTCATTCAACAACTGTAGTAAACTAAAATCATAGTGGGATGAAAAGCTTCCAGCATTTTCTCCAAATATTTAGCTATTTAGGATCATCTAATTGCGGGAACCGATGGAGCCACGTAACAATATCCAAAAATCCCGCCGACATTATCATTAGTCAACTGGGCTAGATAACAGAATGGTTTCATGGTTTTATATTTTTACACAACCCACTACCATATTGGCCATCTAACTAAAGTTGACTCACAATAAGCACTGATGATACAGAGCATCGTAACTAAGGGGTGTTTTTTTAAGCCCGATAGAACTTGAAATTGTAAAAAATAACACAAAAATTAAATTGTACCCAAAAAAATTTTTTTATTCGAAAGATCAATACATGGCATTAATATTTGAAAGTGATTTTGAGCATATGTTCTTGACAAAACGCATTCTGGACGTCCAATTTTGGGTCACTTTTTCGAGCACTGCTGGCCGTATGTCACGAATAACAGGAACAATGCTGGCCTCCAAGGCGTCAACTGGTGCTGAATTGATTGGTCTCACTTCATATGCGACAGTTTTGTTTATTAATAAACCCGGTAAGCCAAAAATGAGACTCATCGCTGAACACAATTTGACGATAAAACAACGGGTCCTTTGCCAACTGCTTTTGAGCCCAATCGGTGAAAGAACGACGCTGATATTGGTCTCGTGCAGGCTTCAATTCCTGCACCAGCTGGATCTTGTACGGGTGTAGGTAACCACTTCACAGGCAGTCATTTACCAAATTACGATGAATGTTTGCATATTGACTTCGCTTCATCTCCAATTGTTCTAAATGCAAGACAATAGTCTTGCGGATGAATTGGATAGCGCCTTGCTAACATATACTCATGAAGAATGTCGAATCTCTTGATTTTTGAGATGAAACTGTGGAAATGCATAACAAAGAAGTTCACCAAATGAGTCGTCTGTGCTCTTTAAGTCTATTCCTGGACATCCCAGGTCTGCTACGTGAGAAAGGTTACATCCACAATTTCCTTCTTCCTTTCGATTCAAAACATCAACTCCTCTTACCCAAGTTAAACATCTACACGGTACACCACAAGCACTATTGTCAACGATTCTGGCCATTTGATGGAAAAATTATAAAGCTCGTCGCAAAGTTGATAATTGTATTATTTGTTTCAAAACCAAGCCAAGCCAAGAGGTATCGAGCACTTCCTGGGAAACCTGCCAGTGACCCGATACGGATACCACCATCGAATACACCAATATGTTCCAATCCGAAGCACACACTGATAATCTCCAACAATCGCGTCAAGGTATTTAAAGAATTATTTAAATCGTGTAGTTACCTCCGAAAGCTCAATATGCAGGGGATCTGACAACCGATTCGAAGAGGTGTTAGTACAGACAGCATCTTTTCTGATAAAGGATCAAATTTCCAAGTCAAAAATTTAAGGAGTTTAATTTATTTATTAAAACAATATTGAACTAATATCAAATTCTATTTTTACGAGATATCAGATAACATGGCATTTCACCCCACCACAAGCGGCTCACTTCGGTGGAATATGGGAAGCAGGCGTCAAGTCGGTCAAAACGCATTTAGAACGGGTAATTAGAAGTAACACACTTACGCAGGAAGAACTAAGTATACGTTATTGATTTAAATTGAAAGGCTTCTTAAGTGAAGGCTATTCAGTAGCACGAAGAACGTGACCGACCCAGCGTACTCGTTGAGATCTGACATCCGTCAGCGCCCCACTTTCACATCCATATACATAACAACGAGCCTGATCAATGCAAATAATGAATATATTTATTCTTCCCCTGTGGTCGGGGGGGCACTCACATGTCTCGTAAATCTAAATTGCACGAACATGTTTCCTAAGAATACCACCACAGTATCCTTTGCTTGTCGTAGGAGGCGACTAAACGGTTGGATCGCTGGGCTGACGACCCGCATATGTAAAAAAAAATCAACTGTTTATAAAATCAACAAAAAGAAAAATGGATACCGCCAAAACAACACCGGACCCCCGCTCAAGTACCCGGATACGAGATTTAGGATCGGCACGTGGAACGTGCAATCACTTAGAAAACCAGGAGCGTTGGAGGGTCTAATCACGTGCATGAAAGAGTATCGGCTGGAACTTGTTGCTCTTCAAGAAACTCGCTGGCCTCAAAGTGGAGACCATGTGTCCCAGGGCTATACGTTGTTCTACAGTGGAGATGACCTCGGAAATCTTGGAGCTGGATTTCTTCTTGGGCCGCAGGTAAAGAGGGCTGTTTTGGATTTTCAAGCAGTCAATAACCGATTGTGTATGCTTCGCCTGCGCATGAAGTTAGCCAACCTGTCGATAATTTGTGTACATGCGCCCACAGAAGTCACCCAGCCCCAAGATAAAGACTCATTTTACAATGACTTGGACGATCTGATGGGATCTATACCCGAACACGATGTTAGAATGGTAATTGGGGACTTTAATGCTAGAGCTGGCAGAAATCAGGCCGACTTGTGTGAAAACATAGGTCCGTACTCCCGACACGAAACTGCGACCGATAATGGTGAGAGAATGATGTACTTTGCAATTGCTCATGATCTTAGAGTAGCAAGCACATTCTTCCCTCACAAACAGATACACCTAGAGACATGGACACATCCTCGCAAAACATCCCGGAGCCAAATTGACCACGTGTTAATTTCAAAAGGGCGAGCTCGGGTTGTGCAGGATGTGAGAACTTATCGGTCAGCAACCAAATACGTAGGCAGCGATCATTATTTGGTCGCTGCAAAGCTACGGTGGAAGTTTTCGTACAGGTCGGGGAACACAGCGAAACGGATGGAACGTTTCGACTGTGAAGGTCTGATAAATGAAGATCAAAAGAAACGATATCAGGATCTTGTCAGCGACAACATTGATGAAGCTAATTACCAGTCTGACTGCGTGAACTCTGTCTGGGAGGTACTGAAAACTTCGGTTGTCAGTGCTGCTCAACAGACTTTAGGTATAGTGAAAGTCAGATCCAAGAATGATTGGTTTGATGACGAGTGTCGTCTTGCAGTTGAGCAACAAAATATAGCCCATAATGAAGTGCAACAACGTCTCACAATCGCAAGGAAAAACAAGGCAGCTCTTGCAAGAAGGGCAGCTAAGCGGATTTGTAGTCGGAAGAAGCGAGAATGGTGGAAGGCCGAGGTTCTGAAAGTACAACAACTCAGCAATGAGCGTAGTTCACGTAATTTCTTTAAAGGAATTACTGGATTGCACCATACTTTCAGGCCTTCGTCAACCGCCATTCGGGACCGGGATGGAAACGTCTGTGTCAACATCGACGCAGTACTTGACGCATGGATTGGACACTTTACTGAGCTGCTTGATGTTCATCATGCGTCACAGACTGTTGTTGAGCCACCTCTAAAACAGTCTGCGGAGATTTGCACTGAGGAGCCATCCCATGAGGAATTCACTAAGGCCATGCAGAGAATGAAACGAAACCGCTCACCTGGAGTGGACTGCATTAATTCGGAGCTCTTGATATTCGGAGGGGATACTTTGTGGAACTGTCTTTTCGACCTTATTCGATTAGTATGGCGAACCGAAGTTATGCCTGATGAATGGAAAGTGGCCGCGATATGCCCCATCTTCAAGAAGGGAGACCGCTTGAAGTGTGAGAATTATCGCGGTATAGCTCTCCTTTGCACAGCATACAAGTTACTGTCATACATTTTATTGGATAGAATCACTCCTCTGGCGGAGGGCTTGGTTGGTGACTATCAGGGAGGATTTCGTCCGAATCGATCAGTCACTGATCAGGACTTTTCGCTGCGGATGATTCTATCTAAATATTATGAGACATCCATCTCCGTACATCAGGTTTTCCTGGATTTCCGGCAGGCCTACGACTCGATCAATCGAGAGAGTTTGT
Organism: Tipula unca; assembly: GCA_951394425.1. NCBI lineage: Eukaryota > Metazoa > Arthropoda > Insecta > Diptera > Tipulidae > Tipula > Tipula unca. The sequence goes on along the minus strand of OX596380.1, from coordinate 177,201,522 downwards.
GGTCTGCCCTGGAATACCTAGGAATGCCAACAAAATTGGTACGACTGTGTAGGATGACAGTGACGCAGTCTCAATGCTGTGTTAAAGTTGAGAACAGGCTATCGACAATTTTTGCAGTTAACTCGGGTGTTCGGCAGGGAGATGCTCTGTCCCCGATACTCTTTAATCTCATGTTGGAGTACATCTTTCGTAAAACTGAAACACCTCAGCGCAACATCTTATATCGCCAGTCCAATCAAGTGCTTGCATATGCAGATGACATATGCGTGATTGGACTGAATAGCAACGGAGTGAAAGAAATACTTGATCCGCTTGTAGAGTTTTCAGCTTCTGTTGGACTCCAGATCATTGAGTCCAAAACGAAATACCTGATCTCTGGTTTTAGAGACAATGGCACACCAGATTTTAGTAGTGGCCACCACACGTTTGAGGGAGTGAGGAGGTTCAAATATTTGGGCTCTCTTATCACTCACGATAACAGTGTGGGTGAGGATATTAAAGTGTGGCTGGCAGCTGGCAGTCGTTCTTTGTATCCTCTAAGGCCACTGCTAAAATCTAAACACTTATCAAGTGCCGTGAAGCTGAAGCTTTACAAAGCGTTGATCAGGCCCGTTGTTATGTTTGGATGTGAAAGTTGGGCGCTGACGGATGAGTACGAGAGATGGCTCCTTACATTTGAGAGAAGAATCATGCGTGTGATTTACGGCCCTAAACGCGAAATAGATGGTACATACCGAGCTCTGTACAATTTCGAGATCAGAGATCTGATGAAGATCCCCGATATTGTACATGAAGTTAGATCTCAGCGAGTACGCTGGCTCGGTCACGTTCTGCGTGCTGATCCGGAACGAATTGTGCAGCGATCTCTGAAAGGAGAGCCACCATATGGTAGGCGCAGAGGTCGTTGCAGGCGACGATGGCTCCACGATGTAGAGAACGACTTGGCCTCTTCAGATTGTCTAAGACAGTATGAAGACCAAGCTCAGGATCGAAACCGTTGGAGCCAGATTGTTGATTCAGTAAGGGGCCAGTAATGGCCTTTAACACTGTTATTATTATTCTTCAACGTTTTATACAGTGTATGGTTGTAACATGATCTAATTTTGCAGTGATATAAGAAGGCAGTGCAAGCGGAATAGATTAATGTCGAGTTTCAAACAAAATATAAACTTATTGCAGTAACATTAACATTAAACATATAATGTGAAAAACTGTCGTGGAAATAGTAAGAATACCCCAAAGAATTTTTTTTTGTATATTCCACATAAAAATATGTATATATGAGATGAACATTTGAATTCATAATTTTCTTCCAAAAAAAATAAAATAAAAAATCATAACGGAAATTATAAGAAATAAATCATGAAAGCATAAAAAATAATGTTTTGGGATAAAATACAATAAAAATGTATTTCTCATATACATATATGTCTTGAACATACATAAACTTTAATTTACAGTTGGTATACCAATAACTATAATTGTACAAAATTATGTAAAGAATTGTGAACGCGAGTGACAAATCCTTCGTCGTCAGCCGTTAGCATTCTTAATTTGCCGTGTATAATCCTAGGTTGTTAAAAAACTGAATACAGTTTTATAAATTTTTTGGCCACATACATACATCCTGTACATACATAAAAAATTAAATTTAAAACAAAGCAAAAGGATGAATAAAGTAAATATGTATCTTAACATCTTAATACATATATACAGTTGACAGTATCAAAAGTCATATAAATTATCTTAGCAAAATAAATGTTTTATATACCAGGAGAAGGAAGAAATTGTTTCCAAATGAAAATTGCAATTTTATTTCATTTTTCGTCTGTAGTCTGTATTATGTATAGCACAGTAGCAACAAAAAAAACATATAAAAAACAATTTCGTAGAAAATGGAAAATTTATATCGAAATACACACACACACACATATATGTATATGTCATATATAAGAAATATTTCTTGGAAGATGACACAAAAAAAAAATGATTTACCGAAATGAAATGAAATTAATGAAGAAAATGATTTTCTTCTTTCCCTCATTTTCGGTTAATACTAAAATGAATGAACCAAATATTTTTTTGCAAGAATAATAATTTTCCTTTCGAGAATTGCTTCTCTTCCATAAAAATGGGAAATTTAAGATTTTTATCGAAATGTAATTTATCAAAAAAAAATTTTTTTTTCTCGTTTCTGATTAATTTTATCCAGTTAAATTTACTTGAAATGATTTATAAGATTGATTTATACATTTTATTCTAAACAATATTTTTTTTATATATAAATTCTTACTACATTGTTTATGTTCGGTTACGGTCGATCATTAAAATATTCATTACAAAAAGTCACATACCGTCACATTACAATGCACTCGCATTGTATCGGCAACAATCCCAGAAACAGATACAGCATTATATATTATTGGGTTCAAATTGTCCAATTTGCATAATTGCACAATCGGCAACCTTCATATGTCCCCAGATAATATAATATGAAAACAATTTCTAACCACTAAAAACTTTCGAGGCCAGAAATAATTTATAATGTGTTGAGTTGACCATAGACGGAGCAAGTTCTGGTAAAATCCCCAACACCAGCCATATAGTTGAATGTGCAAACTTGCTCTGGTTACCCTTCCTATATGGCCGTATATGATATAATATAAAAAAAAACTTTCCACTCCGGATAACTAAATATAGTCAGTATTGTATGCAAACGTTCCAATCTGGATAGCAAAATACAGCATCATTTAGTAATTCCAACCTATGGCGACATACAAATTATGAAAAACATGGCACAAATTCAAGAGTTAGTTGAATGACGCGTTCCCCTGTTTTACGGCCAACCAGATGTTAATGCCAGCGAAATAAATGTTTTCATGGATGCGTGCAATCGTCTTGAAAAATTATACGCTGACAAACCGAACAGTTTGGCCATCGCATTAGAAAAAGCGATATTCAGACTGCACGGAGGAGCATATGTTGCAATACATTGGAACAAGAAGCTTTGTTCGTGCGGTTTACTGAATGTTGCTATAAAACACACCTAACGATGTAAGCAGACAAACATCTTTAGGAACTTATAGAAATGGCTGGCCGAATTGAAAGACAACTTGGTTACAGGATATACAAGATATACCAAACAGCACAAGTATCAGATCAGGAAATGGAACAAACTAGATGTCAATTATGTGAAAGAACAGGACACAAAGCTAGAGAATGCTGCTCTAATATCAGAAATCCAACACTCAGAGAAAATTTTCAAACTCCAAGTTTCTGCAGTCTATTAAAATAAATACCCGAATCAACCAACCAATATCTACCTTAATCAACGAGCAAACGTTCCTGACACCCAAAGGTTCAACATTTAACCAATCAAACAAAACTACAACAAACCCAATTTTCAGCACACAAACCACATCCATCCAATCAGAAACCAACAAGTATCCACACCTCGAAAACAAATCGAAACCTCACCTCCCTGAAACCATCCAAGTTACCTTTATAAAAATCAACAAAACTTCCAGAAAAAAATAAATCCAAACATAAATGAACTGACAAATAACTTAGGGAATGTATCCATAAATTACACACAAAAAATGACTGATCAATTACAATATCCACAGGGAAACGAGCAGGGACTCGTCCAACAACAGGAAACTTAGCTGTAGTCCAGACGAGTCCAATCCTCATTAATTACCCTTACCAACCGCATTTTCAACATGACAGCCCTAATATCAATAATATTATCCAGTATAACCATTTTACGAATCTAATAAATCCTAATACAAACGAATCGCACATCAATTTCAATCAGTCGAGAACCTCCTTGAACATAAATAATAATCAACCGAGAACTTCCTTGGTTAACAATTTTAATCAATCGAGAACCTCCTGGAATAGTAGTTTAAGTCTCCCATCGAGTTCCGTCTCGATTAACAGAACAAGTAGGCCGTCGGAATGTATGACAGTAGTATGACAGAATACCCCGCAGCCAACCCCTCTATTCCTTCTTGAGCCATCCGTGCAAGATGCAAGCTTCTCGGCCGCAATATCCAAGGGAGTGAGATGAAAGAGAATCTCCAGATTCAAACAAATTCTAACTCCTAAGAACTTCCGGGGCGGGAAATAATTCCTTATGCTTTGAGTTGGCCATATAGATTGGACAAGCTTACGTAAAATCCCCAACACCAGCCGTATGATAATATCAAATTTGCATAATCGGCCAACATATGGCCACATATAGTTTCATATAAAATAAATACCATAATTCCTATAACAACTTCCGAGGCTGGAAATAATTCCTTATAAGTTTTGAGTTGCCCATATTAAGGGCAAGCTCTGGTAAAATCCTTAACCCTTGCTATAACCCGAATTTCTATCATATTCAATTATATGTAGCCATATGATTTTGAATTTTTATCGAATAAAAGGTTAGGTTTTATAGTTTCTTCGTATAGTTCAGAACAGTAAACACAAAATCAACTATTCTTTGAATTACACATTAAAATAACCACCGAGAGAATACCGCAACTTTTATGTAGTCTCAGCAAATACCCCGGTTACATACTAAAACATTTTGTGTATTTTGTGTCATTCCGGAATGACTGAATTTACGTAGTGCACAGTCCATAATTACAATTTTGCAAAACCTTTCTTTGCTAGTTCATCAGATTTTACACGACACTCCACAATGAGGTGATACCCACTCTCCACAATGAGGTGGTTACCCGTAGAAATCTATTGTCCAATCAATTTAAGACATATTTCGGTTTTTCATGGCATTATTTTCTGTTAAATAAATTGTATTTTAAAAGAATAGAAGTATCTTTAGGGTTACTTTTCTCTTCTCATTTTCTGGGAATGCTTTAGGGCATAGACAATCACCGCAATACCGCAGCAATCGTTTCTAACTAAATCTATGTTTTTTATTAGTAGCAATTTGATATAACAAACCAAATTTCTGGCACTGATCATACTTAATCCAGCAGATGGGGTTTGCCCAGCTATAGTTCAGCATAACCTACTCGGTTGTCTTAGAACTACTACAGTAGGTTCTATTTTCATTGCCCTAAAACCGTGTCTAGCTGTCGATTGTGATACCGACAAATTGGTGCAATAATACAGGTCCAACTAAGTCCATCTAAAATTGTTGATATACCTCGAGGTGAGAGTCTTAATGAGTTAAGATGGTCTCCAGAAGAAAATTACCGATAAAAATAAAAATATAAATTGAAACAATTTAGAAATATGAATAAAAAAAATTAGGAGGTTTTTCTATTTAATTGATATTACGACTTAATAAATTATTACTGCATTGTTTATGCTCGGTGATCTTAATATTTCTGTCACTCTGGCCTTCCAATATTTATTATGAGGATGAGATTTTTTTTTAAATAAATCATTAATTTTCGATTTCGAGAGAATTAGAAATATGTTTGGAAACAATTTAGTTTTAGGAACAAGCAAAAAAAATAATTAGGACGTTGTTTTATTTCATGGTAACCAATGACGAAGAATATATACCAAATATTTAATAGTTTTTGTTATTGAGTTCAATATGTCTTGAAAATATCATATTAAAACATCAATCAAAAACAACGCCCTAAATTTTTCTTTACCCGAATAAGGTATTTGATTGCTGAGACATAATTTATGTGACGTGCTGAACACATCAGATATTCACGCAGTTGCGAATATTTTGGACACAATTATTGTAATTGCTACGCTGGAAGAAGCTCAAAGAAGTGAGATGAAATGCTTCAGTTATTTTGGCATTATTCGAAATTTCGATTGAAATATTTCAGTGAAGATTTAAGTGAATATTTTAATTATTTTAAACCTGATCCCACATTAAATATGACCTGATACTGATGGAAGTTCTCTATTAGGATCGTATTTCAAATTGTCAGCCCCGCGTTCATACGACTAATCGTATGTGCTAGCAACCGGAATTGTCAAATATGGGGCTTTTCTAACGTTAGTAGAGTTTTGTCAATGGCATCAACATGCAATAAAATAATGAGGTATGTATATATATCATACATTGGGTACAGGGTTTTTATTGCTTTCATCCGTACGTCAAACTATACAAACAGATGTCAAGAATTGACTGAGTGGTGCAAACTATCATCAAGAAATGTAAATCACTTCTTTCCATCGTAACAAAATCGTTTAGTTGCAGATACATAGATTGTTCTATTGCTATAGTGAACACTATGTTTCATAAAACGTTGGACAAGAGAATTTATGTTCATTGTACGAGTATTTCGAATACATGAAATCTCAATGGGAATACGCCTTAACGGTTTGGTGTTCTTCCTATACGGTGCACATCAATAGAATTAAAAGCATTAATAAAACGTTTCTGGCATATCTAAGAAATACTGATCGCCCAATACAAGAGTAGAGAAAATAAGCACCATTTCCGTAGATTGACTTTAGCATACGTTTTTAGAAAAATTCGGAAGAAGTGAGATTTCTATATATAATCCGTTGTAAGCCAACAAGTCGTTCTCAACGAGCCTTGACTCGCGACAACAGAGGCTGGAGCAAAACCATATAGGTTTGTGTTGATTGGAACAGAAGTCAACTATATGATTTTTAACAGTGGACAAAGAGGGTAGCGGATAATTTTGTAGTGATATAATTGGTTTCCAGGCTCTACGTTAGATACAGATGTGATTTTTTTATAAAAGTTAATTTTTTGCGTAAATGCTGTGGTGGTAGATAACAGATGGCGGAATATCAAATACAAGATTTAGCGCAATTTTTTTTTTCTTCAATTGATGATTTATATGGTAACGTCACAGTAAAATATGAAACTCGATTTTTTACTAATGAATTTCAGAATATGCGGTCGTTACAGTCATATTCGTATTTTTCCCAAAACCGTCCCTAATTTTGAGGTTCTGAACACAACTTGAAAATTAACAAAGGTGGCCAATAGTCTTGTTACAAATTAAAACTGGGCGGATTACTCCAGCACACAATGCCACACATAACGGTCCCACGGTGCAATACCCGGACAAACACATATACCGACACATTAAAAACACAAAACCGTGATTTTTGGTTACCACCGGGAATCGACCCCGAGACCCTTGAATAACGTAGCAAGAGCGGTCTTGTTAAGTGAGATACATTCTAAAAGTAGTCAGGGATGGGCGAGGTAGATTACGCCGTGTAATATACGCGGTTGTCGACACGTAAAACGTTACGTATATTACTTGGCAAGGTTTTTTGTCAACGACAACAATTAAGACCATGTCAACAACTAAGATATTTTTAAGATTTTTTTTCTTCGGCATTCTTCTCACTACTGCCAAATATTTTTAGATTACTCAAAAACCAGTGGGCTTGTAAGTCTTAGTGGGTATTGCTATGCAATTGTTAACTGAATTGATTTATAATCTCTCTTCTATTTTGGTAGACGGATGAATTTGTGCAAACCGGACTATGTACATCTGTAATTGGTTTCATTGCCTATCGGGAATAATTCATCGCGGTCAAAGGTTGCGACATTGTGGAGATGGACTCCACATTATCTCCTAGTTTTTCCCTAAACATAAAACTGAAACACATTTTGGCTCTGCGATATTATTGATCGAGACTCCAAAAGCTGGTTTAAGTCGGTCGATAGATATGGATGTGTATTTTCCATTGATGTCCACCACGAAATGTTTACTGAATCGCCGAATTACCTTATGTGGGCCCTTCATAAGGCAATGTCACCCTAGTAGAAATTTTATTAACCCGGATAAAAACGAACTCACATTTATTCAGCGTTTTTTGTATAAATAAGCTAGTTCTGCCCGGGAACATTTAATATTATCTTTTGGTGTAGCTCTTATGAAAAGAAGAACTATTGATGTGAACTATGTTGTTCAATATGTGAACTTCAATTTATCGTATCGCCTCTCGCTTTTAGGGATGCTTTTAGTTGTTGGCGATGAAAACGTTCCACTCTATTAGATTGCGGATGATGAGGAACCTTCCAAATTCAATGTGTACCTAGCAGCTGTAATTATGCTTACAGGTACCCAAAATCTTGATATATCGTTTTCCAGAAAAGTTTTAGCAACGGTTCCGGTAGTAATATCCTTCATAAGGCCATCTAGTGAAACGACTTACGGTAACTAAAAGTGAATGTGTTCAAAACAAACAAAAGGGTGTTTAAATTCTTCTAATTTCCATTTCGTATATGCCTTTGAATTTTAGATCTTTGGCATGAAATACAGGACTGTGGTAAAATGTTAACGTCTTTGGTCATGTTAGGCCAAAAGTAACGATCCATTTTTAATTTTCTAGTTGTGGGACGAGTGGAACCAGAAAGTAATTTCAGAAGCTAGGCTTCTGTAATTCCGAAATAGATATGAGATCTAGTGTTTTTTCGATAGATGCAGTTGCTTTATCGCTTGTGCGTGACAGACTGTCAGCGACAACATTAACTTTGCAATATATTGAATATCCGTTGAAAACTGCGAAATAAAATCAAATGCTGAATATTTCGTTTCGGCTGATGGTTGTAACTTTTTGGAGAAATATGCTAGAGGTTCCTTACATCCATTTTTTAGTTGCTGCAAGACGGCTCCGATTGCGGCATTCGAGAAATCATTAGTAATACTAAACACTAAAGGATGACCCAAAAGTGTTGTATGAGCAAGCGCACTTCCATTCTAAGCGAATGCTTCCATGAATTAACCATGCCATTAAATTGCGGAACTGGTCGAATGGATGAAGGCTTTGGAAATACCGATATAGCTTTAACTCTTTCTTCGGATGGGAATATTCTCTTAGGGGTAATTTTATAACTTAGACAGTTAAGAGCATTAACACAAAAAACGCATTTTGAAGTTTAAATATTGATATCAAAATCGATAAGCCTTATCCAAACACGAAGTCCAGTCCTCTAACTACCTCGTTCAAGAACCTTTGAAATGTCTGAGAAGCGTTGCGTAAACCAAAAGGAATTCGCGTAAATTCGAAAAAGCCAAGCGCAATGGTAATTGCTGTGTTAGCAATATCTTCTGTAGCAACAGGTATTAAATGATATGCCCTGACTATATAGGTCAATTTCATAGAGTATTGTATGTGGGGTATAGGGTAACGGTCAGGAACGATGACGGTGTTTAATCTTCTATAATCGTCACAATGTCTCATATATTCACTGGAGAACAAGATGGTTGGCCTTTTCCCAATTTCAATTTTAACGACGCTTAATTTTTTTTTTTTTTTTAATGAAGATTTAATAAAATGATGCGTATATGCCCATAGCTGACTTTCTGCAAAGCTCAAAAAGCCCATTCACGTAAAGTTAACCCGTAACATTTTCTAAATTGTGATTTGTATCATGGAATTACTCGGTTATGGCGAAAACCATCATTTTTATTCGCTAAATTGTATTTTTCGATTGTGTTGGTTGATGGTTTGCCGATGCCCCCATCGGTAATCAGTATATTTTTACTAAGTGTTCGACAACTGGTCAAATGAGGTAGGCAGCCATAACGTTAGCAAATCTTTTCTCGTGATTAGTTTCGGTTAAAGAAAATAAAAACTTTAAAGGCAACTAGGATTTTCTAATATTCCGGGACTGATGTGTCTCTGTGAATCTGAGATTTCAAATTTTTTTAAGAAACTCGACCCACTAATATAGTGGAATTATTATTGTTATGTGGATTGAATTTGATTTAAACCAACATAATTATTCAGAAGGTATATGGGTGAAACAAATTACGAGATTGAAGCAGCAAATTATTGTTGAAAAACCAAAATTAGAAAATATTGCCAATACAAAAAGTAAATAAATATTTTAAGTGAAAATTAATAACTGCAAATTATAAAATAAAAAGCATATTTTATGTACTCGTACATATAACAAAAAATAACTTTTCAAATTTAAAGTTTTATTTAAACTTTTTTTATTTTTATAAAATATAAGAAAAATATAAAGTTTTCATATAAATTTTCATAATCCGTCAACTTTTCATATTCATTCAATCACAAATAAAATGTAGAGAATAAAATATAAAAATGGTGAAAACCGCAATCAACCAGAAATAAAAAAAATTATATATTTTTATTCTGCAAAGAAAGGAAGCTTGAATTATTTTTTTTTTTAATATAAAAGTGTCATTAAAAGTGAAATAAAACTTTTCTTGATTTTTCATCTCAAATGACGGCAATTGTGTTATGTTGTTGAATGGAAGGGAAAACCAAAAATAAAGCGGTTGTTTATGGTTGCGAAGTTTTAGTTCCTTGAATTTTTTTTTTGTTTTTTCGATCCTGATTTCGCAAAATTTATAATTTTTTAAAAGCCGCACAACGACTCATAACTTTAACATTTATCATCTCTTCAATATAGGACAGACAAACCTAGCATTTTTCAAAATTTCCACCTATACAGGTGGTCTTACTGTAATGATTATTCAAGATGTTTTTGTAGCCCAGATCTGTGAATCTTGATGTTTAAGGGTTTTTCTAAAAATTGTGTTTTTTTTTTGTTAAATATTGAAACTAGGGTGGAGGAAGCTGCTGCGCGTCAAACTAAAATTTTGGAATAAATCCGGCGATCAGGAGGTGGACCTTTTGTATAGATTTTAAATCAAGACATATTCGAGTGGACTAACACACACTGCATGATGGAAATACCTGTTATGCCTGCAAGAATTTCGGAGTAATCCAAATTATCCTCACTATTGTAACTTCTATGAAAATTCCTTCTTATTGAAGTCCAATTGTGAATTTGATTTCTGAACAAAATCTTGAGCCAGTGGAATGAAGAATGGAGAAACGATTGCTGACAATCACTTCGTTGTTCCATATACGTAAATATAACTGCCATATCAATCGATGCAGTCTATCAAATACATGTTTAACTTTAACGAATATAACTGCCCTTTAATACAAATCAATTCAAGAGATAGCGCACAATCGTACACAACGAAATAAACCTATTTATTGATGCCCGATGTGTCATGATCTTTCACATGTGGTTTAAAGGCAATATATGTATTCAAGAGCTTCAAAAATATTATGTGTTCGATAACCAAGTATTCATTTGGGAACCACGATAAGGGGGAAGGGACAAGACCGTCACGCGCATGTATGCAGTAAACTCTAAAGACCAGAAATTTCTACTTAGGGATGTCATACTCCCAGCATAAGAAACATTCAAACCTATATATATATATATATATATATATATATATATATATATATATATATATATATATATATATATATATATATATATATATATATATATATATATATATATATATATATATATATATATATATATATATATATATATATATATATATATATATATATATATATATATATATATATATATATATATATATATATATATATATATATATACTGCTATAAAGTTGATTCTAATTGAGGATGACACTGAATGTGAATGGTGCTTTGAAAAGTCCTGCAAGTTTGATTGCAACCACACAAACGTTAAGCGTTTGCTCTCATCTGCGTTTCTCCTATTCCCCTCAACATTCAGTAAAACCATTTGATCAGGCATGCAGGGCATCAAATTCATTGATTAAAGTTTCGTCCGATCCTCGTCCAATTCTCAATGTTGAATATACTTTGTATGTCACCGAACAGGCACAAAATCAGATGAACTGGTATAGTTACACTCTGTCCGCACAACAAAATCCGTTTTTTGAAGAGATTTTTCACGTGAATTTTAATCTCTCTTAAAAAAAATAGATAGAATTTATTTTAAAGGACAAAATTTATTATATCATATTTCTACAATTTAACTTTCCTAGTGAAAAGTCTTTAGTTTTCATCCTAATGAAAAAATTCATTATATCGAAACATTCTGCTTTGCACACTAACCCATATAAGCAGAAATTAGTTTTGTTGCTTTTAAGGACAGTTTTATTTATATTTTTATATTTTTATAAATAATAATAAAATTAACTTATTCTGCATACCAAATTTTAATCGACCTTTCCAAGCACTCACATAATAAAATACACGAAAGCTTCTCTAACACTAATGCAAGACAATTATGTATGTATTGTATGTCATTTTTCCATGAAACGCATGATTTTTCTCTGAAATGTCAACCATCTCTCGTACTCGTCCGCGTACAACCGTCCAACATTCGCATTTATAGATAACAGTGGGCCTGATGAACGCTCTGTAAAACTTAAGTTTAACGGCATTTGATAGTGTTTAGATTTTAGCAGTGACCTGCTGCCAGCCGCTCTTTAATATATGTATGTGGGGCCTATCCTTATCCTTATATATATAAAAATCAAAAGAACGTTTATTTGTGAGGGGTGAACTCTTGAATGCCCCAACCGATTTTCGACTTCCAGCCCACAAAATATTTGTATAAGAACGGCGCGTGTTTTTATATATATTCTACCCCGTTAGATGGCGCTGGTGTCGATGTACGGCAATTTATGTCGTAAAAATACAAATTAATATATAAATTAACTAGCGGACCCGGCCGACTTCGTCCGGACTTTTATTGAATTTTTCTATTAACATGTTTTTTTATTATGAACACTTAGATTCACTTGGATTTTCTTAAACCTAAATCTGTACATTTTTTTATTTTATTTTGTTTTGTATTTTATTAATTCTAAATTTTTTCTTTTTTTTTTTTAATTTTTATATTTTTTTTTGTATTTATTCTTAATTTCAATTTTTTTCTTACTTCTAAATCATTTTTTTTTATTCATTTATTTTTAATTCTTAAACTATCTTAACTATTTGGATACTTAATTTTTATCTTAATGCTAATTCATGCACAATATTTCTTATAATAAAAAAAAAAAAATTGTACAGATTTAGGTTTAAGAAAATCCAAGTGCATATCTAAGTGTTCATAATAAAAAAACATGTTAATAGAAAAATTCAATAAAAGTCCGGATGAAGTCGGCCGGGTCCGCAGATAAAAAGAGAAAACGATAATTTTTTATTAGATTTCTTGCACGAAAAGTGACTTTTGAAGAAAAACAAAATTTTAACTGCGTTTGGTATACAAAAAAAAATCAGTTTTCCTGCAAGAAGAATGAAAATTATCGTTTATTGATGGCATAAAGAAGTGAATTACAGAAGAAAACATAATATATCTCTAAAACAGTGAAAAATTGATCAGACATAGATTAGATATTGATCAGATAAGAAGAAAAAACAGAAACATTTTTTTGGAACGAACACTGACTTTTGAATAAAAACAAATTTTTTTAACTGTGTTCCGCATACAGAAAAGTGAGTAATTGAAGGAAAAATTTTTATTTTCACTGTTTTTGATGGCTAATATGTAGAAGAAAAAATAAAAAATATCATTTGTATTGTTGTTTTTGCCAAAAAAACTATTGAATAAAAGAATAAATGAAATGATCAAAAACATTTTTTAAACGATTATTTTCGTCAATTTTCGTTTCTTTTCCAGACACATCTGCCAACTCAAGAAATTTTGTTCTCAATTTTGGACATTTAGTGTTAGCCAGTCCCAAATAAAGTAATTTTAACTACTAATTCCGTTTATAGCCAACTTTCGCAAACTAATTTAATGAAATTAAATTATTAACAGAATGCCAAAAGCAAAGTCTAATATTGGTCGTCAGACACGACAAGCACAATTTGTTCGGACAGCAAGAGAACAAAGAACAGAGGATCAGCGCCTGCAAGACAACGACGACTCTAGAGCTCATATGGCACAATTTTTCCAAAATGAAACTCCGCAGTATCGTAGTGAACGTCTACATGCAGCTGCATTAAGACAGAGAGAATTGCGCCAACGAGCAACTGATGCAAACAGAGAACCAGAACGACAGCTTAATCGGAGAAATCGTCAATTAATGCGATCAACTTTAAATCGTCTGGCATTTGAATATGATCCAGAAATAGACTACTCATCGCACACCAAAGTAGTTATTGGTGATATGGACATAATATGCCAATATTGCGATGCATTAAAATTTAATAACGAAACAAATGGCATGTGCTGCGCATCTGGAAAAGTTGTATTGCCTGCACTCCATCCACCACCTGAGCCATTAAAATCGCTGATATCCGGTGTTTCAACTCAGTCTAAATTATTCTTAAGCAAAATAAGAAAATTCAACTCCTGTTTTCAAATGACATCGTTCGGAGCTACTGTCAGGGAAACCACAGGTTTCGAGTCAACTTTCAAAATTCAAGGGCAAGTCTATCATCGAATCGGATCTATGCTGCCAATGCCCAATGCTGACCCAAAATTCCTGCAGATTTTTTTTATGGGCGAAGAAGAAGAACAAGTGGGTATTAGATGCCATTATAATCACATTGCAGCGGCGAATGAGCGAGAAATTGTTGCATTATTACAAACATTTCTCCATGAGAATAATTTATTAGTAAGACTATTCAAAGAAGTATCGCCAAGATTGGCTAATGATAATTATATGGTAGTCATAAGACCAGAAAGCACCCGCCGACCAACATTCCAGACGATTTAATACACCGACCATCAATGACGTAGCCATCGTTATGGTCGGAGAGCAATTTGAACAGAGAGACATAAGAATTATGCGCCGAGACAATACTGTTCAAACAATTCAAAATAGCCATCGCTCATACGATGCATTACAATACCCCATAATCTTCTGGGAAGGAGAAGATGGCTATCAAATTAACATCAAGCAACGAGATCCAACGACCAGACAAGAAATAAATAAAAATGTGAGTGCCATGAACTATTACGCCTATCGGCTAATCATGAGACACAATGAAGATAATCACATTTTAAAATGCAGACAACTGTTTCATCAATATGTTGTTGATATGTATGCCAAAATCGAAAGTGAACGTCCGCGATATATCCGATTTAATCAGGCAAAATTGCGCGCCGAAGAATACATACATTTACGCGACGCTATAAATAACAACATAGATAGCAATTTAGACATCAACAACATTGGTCAGGCATATATACTACCATCATCGTATACAGGCAGCCCAAGACATATGCAGGATTACATTCAAGATGCAATGACTTTCGTACGAGCGTATGGACGGCCAGAATTGTTTATTACATTCACTTGCAATCCGAAATGGGAAGAAATAAAAAAATTATTGTTACCAGGGCAATCATCGTTACATCGCCATGATATAACAGCACGTGTATTCAGACAAAAATTAAAATCATTAATTGATTTTATAGTAAAACACCATGTATTTGGTGAAACACGTTGCTGGATGTATTCTGTGGAGTGGCAAAAACGTGGATTACCACATGCCCATATTTTGATGTGGTTAGTCGAAAAAATAAGACCGGAACAAATCGACAATATAATATCAGCAGAAATACCAGATCAAAACACCGACCCTGAGTTATTCGAAATAGTGAAATCGAATATGATTCACGGTCCATGCGGTGATTTAAATCCGTCATCACCCTGCATGGATAATGGAAAATGTACGAAACGCTTCCCAAAAGACCTCCTGTCTGATACCATAACTGGAGTTGATGGATATCCGTTATATCGTCGTAGATCACAAGAAAATGGTGGTAATACATTTATGTTGGAGAGAACTGATTGTGAAATTAAAATAGACAATAGATGGGTTGTGCCATATTCATCTTTGTTGTCAAAAACATATAAGGCCCACATAAATGTAGAATTTTGCAGTTCTGTGAAATCCATTGAATACATATGCAAATATGTGCACAAAGGCAGCGACATGGCCGTATTTGAAGTCCAGAACTTGCAAAATCAATACGACGAAATATCAAGGTATCAGATGGGACGGTATATAAGCTCAAATGAGGCAGTTTGGCGAATTCTCAGCTTTCCCATTCATGAACGAGACCCAGCTGTCATTCATTTAGCCATCCATCTGGAAAATGGCCAACGCGTTTAGCGAGCACTAACTGCGCCAAAAACAACTTTAACACAATATTTTGAGCTTTGCAAGCAAAATAATATTTTTGGCCAGTTTGCACAAACTTTGCTCTATTCTGAAGTGCCATCCTATTTCACATGGAATAAGCTATTAAAAAAATGGAAACCACGGAAAAGAGGTTCCCCAGTAGACGGTTATCAAGGAATCTTCAAAGTAAATTCTTTAGGTAGACTATACACAGTGCACCCACGACAACGGGAGTGCTTTTATTTGCGACTGTTGTTAGTCACCGTACTAGGGCCAACGTCGTTTGAACATTTAAGAACAGTTAATGGGCAATTGTGCGCTACAAATCACGACGCTTGCTTACAACTAAAATTGCTTGAAGATGATAACCATTGGGATACGACTCTAGCAGAAGCAGCGCTTGGATCTTCAGCAAATCAAATCCGGCAATTATTCGCAATTTTGTTGACGACATGTTTCCCATCAAATCCAATTGGATTATGGGAAAAATATAAAGATTCAATGAGTGAAGATATTCTACATGAACAACGTAGAAGATACCAAGATACCACTCTTGAATTTATAGAAGAAATTTACAATCAAGCGCTAATTCTAATAGAAGATACGTGCATGTTGATTGCAAGTGAATCATTGGCGCAATTAAAAATGATCTCACCAAATCGACCGCCACTCGACCGTGCCAATAATGAAATAATGCGTGAACAAAATTATGATCCAGATGATTTGTTGCAATTTGTTTTGTCAAATGAAGAAAAATTGACAAACGAACAAAAAATAATATATGAGAGGATAATGCTAACGATTGCGGCAAAAGAAGGAGGCTTTTTCTTTTTGGATGCACCTGGTGGAACAGGAAAAACCTTCTTAATATCCCTCATTCTTGCTAAAATACGATCGCAAGGCAACATCGCATTGGCGATCGCTTCCTCCGGAATTGCGGCTACTTTATTAGAAGGAGGAAGAACGGCGCATTCAGCACTAAAATTGCCACTAAACATACAGCACACTGAAAATGCAGTCTGCAATGTGAACAAGCAATCAGGAATGGCAAAACTGTTAAAATAATGTAACATAATTATTTGGGATGAGTGTACAATGGCGCACAAACACTCATTAGAGGCCTTAAACAGAACACTGAAGGACCTCAATGGCAATGATAGATTGTTCGGTGGAGTATTAGTTCTGTTGTCAGGATATTTCAGGCAAACATTACCTGTTATCCCACGTTCGACTTATGCGGACGAAATAAATGCATGTCTCAAATCATCATCTTTATGGCGGAGCGTTCATACACTGAAGCTCACCATTAACAGGCGTGTCAGACTGAACGATAATCCATCCGCAGAAATGTTTGCACAACAACTGTTAGACATTGGAAACGAAAAATTGGCCCCCGATCGTAATACACAATTTGTAAGTTTTCCGGAAAATTTCTGCAACATTGTCGAGTCGAAAATCGAATTGATCGAGCGAGTATTCCTAAATATCGCAACAAATCATAAAAACAATAAATGGCTCGGTGAAAGAGCGATTCTAGCAGCGCGGAATGTTGATGTAGATGAAATGAATTACAGGATCCAAGATAAATTGCCTGGAAAATCTATCACATTCCGTTCAATAGATACAATGGAGGAAGAGAACGAATGCGTCAACTATCCAACAGAATTTTTAAATTCATTGGATATTCCCAATCTTCCTCCACATAAGCTAGAATTAAAAATTGGATCGACCATAATATTGCTGCGAAATTTGAATGCGGCAAGACTATGCAATGGGACGAGATTGGCAATAAAGAAAATAATGGGAAATGTAATTGAAGGAACAATCATTAGTGGAAGATATAAAGGCGAAGAAGTATTAATACCAAGAATACCAATGATTCCCACTGATGTACCCTTCAAATTCAAAAGGCTACAATTTCCAATACGCGGCATCAATCTCGAAAATCCATGCTTTTCACATGGTCAATTGTACGTCGCATGTTCACGCGTTGGCAATCCATCAAATTTATTTATTCATGCACCCGATGGCACAACAAGAAATATTGTGCATGAATTAGCATTAAGATAAAAATTAAGTATCCAAATAGTCAAGATAGTTTATGAATTGAAAAAAAATGATATTGTCATAATTAGTGCTATGTACATAATTTTAAAGAATCAATTTTAAAATATTTTAAAAATAAATGTTTAGTGGTTTCTTTTCTTTATATTCCGTTATCATCGACAGTGCTCCCTGCCTTTTCTACTCATATACCGAATCCTCATACACTTTCAATAAGTTAGTCATTGTTTCCAACCTAAACAATCCCTAGAAATAATGTAATAATAATAATAATATGGCAAAACGATGTTTTTATTAAATGTCCCTGGAGGCGTCGCGCTGCGTAGCGCATTTTTTTATTTTTTATTATGAGAAATATTGGGCATGAATTAGCATTAAGATAAAAATTAAGTATCCAAATAGTTAAGATAGTTTAAGAATTAAAAATAAATGAATAAAAAAAAATGATTTAGAAGTAAGAAAAAAAATTGAAATTAAGAATAAATACAAAAAAAAATATAAAAATTAAAAAAAAAAAAGAAAAAATTTAGAATTAATAAAATACAAAACAAAAGAAAATAAAAAAATGTACAGATTTAGGTTTAAGAAAATCCAAGTGAATCTAAGTGTTCATAATGAAAAAACATGTTAATAGAAAAATTCAATAAAAGTCCGGACAAAGTCGGCCGGGTCCGCTAGTACTTAATATATCCCCACTTTTATCGTGAGTAACAAGAGATTAATAGTCGAAGAATAAGCTGGAGCACGTTCCAAGAATAAAAAGTGAAGGACGTAGGACCAGGAATCAGCAAACATGTTAGGATTGTAGGAGCTGTAGCATAAAAATAATTATTCTTGATTTTTCAATAAAAAGTCGCTACCAGTCAATGTACACTTTTATAAGGGCATTATTTTCAGTATTTATTCTTTTGCGCACTGTACAAATCTAGTACAAAATTACAGGCTGAATTTTCATTGGTTAACACCTCTTCCCATTGCATACTGTGTTTTCCACTGGTCAATAGCAGTATACAGAATCTGTATCACGTAATCTTAGAAGTAATATTATAATGATCGCATTTCGACCCTATTCGACAAATTTATTAGAATATATTATTTAACTGTCTCCCTCTTTACGACACTTAGCGTACTTGCAAAGATGGGAAGTTCTATGAAACTGTAAGCTGGATTAGTTCATCAGTTAGTATTCCATTTTATGCGATCGTGTACTAATTGTGTACCAATTATGGCATTGATCGGATCTAAATATTGCTTATGCTTAATTGAAGCCATCTTGTTTGGTAAGCTGGATGCCTCTTTGTCAGAGCTGCCAAAACGCGTTCCCATAAAAAAGTGTGCTCATTATCCTTAGTTTTAGTAATTGATAACCTTCTTTAGATTAGACAACAAGATTAAGTGATTATATCATAAGGTCTTCAAAATTCTATTGTGAAACGTATATGCAGTCTGATGTTTCAAAGCGGTCTGGACCGTAACTACACTAATTAGCAAGCAGCCACTTACAGGGCTCCTATATATGGGCGCAATTTTCCTTCAGCCATTTTTATGCCAATATACCTAACTGGTATCTACAGCTGGAGCTTAAAGGTATTTATACAAATTTTAAAAATAATTTTAAGTCATTCAAAAGATCGTTTGCCTTTTCAGTGTTTTACTATCTGCATACTAGTTTGCCTTTGAGAATTATTTAGCACATTTTCGTTTATGAAAATTATATCACATCCACGTTTGGCTTGTTTTTTCGTCGGAAATAAACTGCATTGAACAGCATTGAAACTATTACAAAGCGACTAGATCACCAAAGTAATCTGAACAACATGATACTGGATCTGAGAAACACAACTATCAGAATAGCAATCTGGAATGCGAATGGGATTATGCAGCATATTCCAGCGGATAGAGCAAGAAGTGGTTCGGCATTATTTATAAAACAAAATATAAAACACCGTTTAGAAACAGAAATCGAAGAAGAAACAATGCAAGTTACTAATGTAAAGATCCACATTAAATACAGACAGCTTACTGTCTCTGTAATATACTGTTTTCCCGCCATAACTTGTAAAGGGACTTTAATGTGAAAAACACCTATTGGGGATCTTACGACAACGGGTAATGAATTGTTTCAAGCAGGCCAGACATGAAAATGTGAATTTTCTCTGTTGGTCCTCAACATACTGGCCCAATGACGAAGCTAAAATTCCGAACTTTTGTGTAGCGCGAGGTATATCTCAGAGCTACCACCACATTGAAAATAGCAATTCTGTAGTATCGGATCATTCATCGGTTATCATGACAATCACTGCAACGGTAATCCGAAGGGAAACTGCATACCCAGGTACCGATAAGAAATTCTCACCAATCGGGAGACGAATTGGAACAACCAAACGAAACAAATCGCTATACTGCTTTGGCAAGCATTGTACAAAATAAGAAGACGCTTAACATATCCAACCCAATGAAGGTTAGATGGCAATAGAAAAGCGACGGGCACCTAAAACCTGGCAAATTAATCGAACACCGGAGAACCAAACAATTTATGTAACACTCTCAAATCCCTTCTTAAAGAAGTCAAAAATGAATCGGTCAACAGATATCTAGTCAACCTAACTGATGAAAAAAATGTTGATTACTCACTGTGGAAGGCGACAAAAGAACTCAATAGACTCAACATGCAAGTATACCTTCTCTTAAAAAGGATGGTAAGAGGTCCTAAAGAGGGGACCGATCTGTTTGTGGAATATCACCAGGAAACCTGCCATCCGCTACTAAGACAAACTGCCAACGAAAATATAATGTCAATTCACAAGCTAGATGTGTTCGACATTCGCCCAGTAACTCTCAATGAATTAAAAGAAGAAGTGACAAGTAACATGAATGTTATAAAAGGCCCAGCGTATGACTTGATTACTTGCCAAATTATCAATGGTCTGCCAATTATGTCAATAATTTTTGAAATATTATTTCTAAAGAGACTTTAACATATAATTTAGGGCGACCACTAATTCCTCCACATCGATTTGGATTCAAAAGAAAAGCATTCTACAATTGAATCTGTGCGCATAGAATCACAAACATAATTGCAAGAATGATGAATACTCTGTCCTGCAGGGAAAAGTCTTAGGACCAATCTTGCATTTGCTATATACAAGGGATTTACCAATCACAAATAAAGGAATCCAACCAAACTTTGAATATGATACAGAAATTATGGAGATTGGAAGTAATGTCACCGATTCAACAAGCAAACTCCAGAAGATTAACAACAATTGTTTGTAACTGGACAAAACGTCGGTGAATCATATCAAAAGGCTGATAGAAATTAACTCATTACAGCTGCCATATTCAAACACAGCTAAATGCATGACTCTCGATGACAAGCTTATGTGGAGAGAACATGCCAAAAACAAAAAAGAATAACTTAACATAAAGATCGGAAAAATGTATTGCCTAATAGGTAGAGGCTCTGAGCTCACAATTCAAATGAAGCCGATATGGACCTGCGGTATCCAACTCTGAGGCTGTACCAAGGAAACAAACGCCAAAATGGTATAGACGTTTTAAAACAAAGTACTTCATTGCATCGTAAATGATCCACAAGAATTGAAGATCTTCGCAAGAACCTACGAATGGATCCATCAAAGATGAAATGAAAATCCATGCCACCAAACACGAAATTAGGCTCCAGGAATATGAAAACCCCTATATTCGCCATATGAAAGATAAAACTTGCCATTGAAAAAAGACTCCAAAAAACGTAGTGGAACTTACCAAATTAAAATTGGAAAGCAGGTTTATTAAATTATAGTACTACCCATTGGGTTACAATTCAACAAAATGAGAATTTTAAATATGAAAGATTAATTTTTAGATAAGCGTAGTCTCAGTTGTAATCTAATGTAAAAAACGCGAAAAAAATTGTAATTGTGGCACGAAAATTACATCATAAACCCTGGAGCCAGTTGATTAACCCCGGAGTAATTGATTTTTGATGATAGTTTCTGCGTGATTTATTGTGGAACCATTGTTAAGCTCAATTTCTTAAGCATGAAGATCTAATCTCTGATTAAACGACCATTTAAACACGCATACATTTCTAATGAATAATACAGGAATAGATGGAACCATACAAATTATTATTACGATCAATGAAAACCAAATAGTTGACAATGCAATAATAATTATGAATGCAAACTTAAATCCATTCTCTTTAATTACAACAGACATTAAAGTTAAATTAAACAGAAATTCCAACACTTTTCAAAATAAATTTGAACCCAGAGAACATAATAAAATATTCCATTCATTCCGTTCTACATAATAAGTATAATAGTGTACATAAAGCCAAAGAAAGCTTGGTGTTGGCTGCTGCAATAACAACAACGACACCATATAACAAAAATTGTTGAAAAAATATAACACATTTTTTCCGTTATCATTATTACAGTATATTTTTCCTACTATTTATTGAAATCCTTACATTTACAAAATAAAAAAAACTATTTCCGTTTGTTCCGTATATATAAAACATAAAACGGCATGCCATTTCTTGTTTTTATTAAAATGCCAGCTTCTATACATACATACAAACATATATACATATATATACTTTTCGCTTCCATATCCATGTCTATTCTAGCTGGGTTTTCTACTGTGCCATACACAAAAGAAAAATACATTTCCATACCGGAATAAAAAATAAAAACGAATAACGAGAAAAAATAATTACAAACAATTGCATTACAATTTGCGATTGTGTACGTATGTATGTATGTATATATAGTGCGAAAGAGTACGAGAATAATATAACAAAGACAAAACATTAAAATTAATTAGTTTTGTCTTAATAATTGTTTTAATTTTCACGGAAATGAAACTATTTCCACTTTTGTTTATTTATTATGGATATAAAGAACGTAGCACTATAAATGTATGTATATATCTCGTAATGTTGGTCCTTTCCTATACATACACTTACATAATATATATCCTTATGTTTATGAACTATGTCGAGACAAAAACGATTATCATATATTTAGGATAAATTTTTGGCATTTCAAATTTTTGACTTAAATTTGGTAGACAATTAATCGGTGGCACGCTGAAAACTAATTCTGTTAGGTGTGTCGCGTCGCAACCTACCTGTTTATTATTGTTGAAACGGTCACTGGAAATGTGGTTGTATGTAAAGTGCGCATATTACACTTCAACTTAACTTTATAGACGGGAACTCATAATAAATTTGGCATACGACAGTTGGCGCCCAACATGGGGCTCGCAAAAAATGACACTTGATTGGTTATGCTTATTTATAATTATTATTTTGTACATTGTACATGTACGGACATGTTTCGAAGAATACCACCATAGTATCCGTTGCTTGTCGTAGGAGACGACGAAATAGTTGAATCGCTGGACAGACGCCCGCATCCGTAAAAAACTGAACTATTTGCAATATTAACAAAAGAAAAAATGAACACCACCAAAAAAACAATGGACCCCCTCAAGTACTCGGACACGAGATTTAGGATCGGCATGTGGATATACCCCAGGGCTATATGTTGTTATATACAGAGGAGATAACCTCGGAAATCTTGGAGCTGAATTTCTTCTTGGGCCGCATAGGTAAAAAGGCTGTTTTGGATTTCCAAGCAGTCTATAACCGATTGTGTAAGCTTCGCTTGCGTATTATTCGCCGACCTGTCGATAGTTTGTGTACATGCGCCCACAGAAGTCAGCCAGCTCCAAGAAAAGACTCATTCTACAATGACTTGTAATCAAATTTCCTTTACGGTTCTTCCTGAACGTTCCTCTCGTGTGAATAATTATCGAGGTATAGATGGTGTCTTTTCTGATAAATATGGCTAGTGAATTCCACTTTCAATTCAGAACTATAAAAAAATTATAAAATTCGACATTTTCAGCATTCGACATTAAAATTTAGCACGAATATTTTTAAAATTGTTAAGTAATTCAGATTTTACTAATTTTCCAAAGCTGGTTTTGATTTTCAAAACTTATTAATTTTTAATTAATTTAAGTATAGAATTCAGCATTGTAAATTTCGGTTGCAAAAGTTCAAATTTCGATAGACAATTTATAACGAGAAATCTTAAAAATTTCTAAAATTGACAATGAAAGTTAACAGCAACCAGCTATAACCGCTCCCCAGCATATCAATGGTTAACCCATTTACAGGTTAGTCCACTCCAAGGAGCAACAATCTCTCCAGAATTGCCTCCGTCTTTACATTGTTAGAGAATATTGATATATCAGTCGTACCTACCAGGGCATACAGAGCTGTGCCCACAGATTTCCCTTTACAGTAAGCATGTCCCTCGTTAGCACAGTAAGTATAGCGTGCTTGCTTTGTATTCGAGGGTCTCAGGCTCGATTCGCGGTGGTGACCAAAAAAAATCACGGTTGGGTGTTTTTAATGTGTAAGTATATATGTGTTTGTCCGGGTATTGCACCGTGAGCTCTTTAGTAGCATAGAATGCTGGAGTAATCCGCTCAATTTAAAAAAAAAAAAGCATGTTGAAACTGCACTAGGCTTTATTTGTGATCGTATAGAAACGTCTATCAGGTTTTAAGGGTTTTCAACAGAAAGGGTGATAGAGTTATGGATCTTAAGTCCTTTGGGTATAGCCATGTGAGCTTTTTCCCGCTTTCGGAATCAAGATCCCTCTGACTTCTGTCCAACTCCTCGGATTACAACAAAATTAAACACTCTTTGGAGGTTACTTCCAGCCAGGGGAGAATAATCGGCGAGTTGTTTTCCGCTGGTATAATTCAGTCAGGACCAGTCGATTTATAAGGTTTGAAACCTTCAAGTGCCCATAGGATCCGTTTTTTATAGTTACGATATGGTGGAGTGAATGTGTTCCTCGATTAGTACTAGTCTCTGTCGAGTCATCACAACTTGCTGGAAAGTGGGTTGCGATGAGAAGTTTCAAAGATTTCTCACTACAAACAGTCCAAGATCCGTCCGGTTTAATTAGATAACTGGGACTGCTTGGATTAGTAAACAGTATCTTTCTAAGACGATAGGTCTCGGAAACTCCTTCCATTTTATCACACGACAGTCTCAAAGATCTCCTTTGTGCCTTCCTTAATTCTTTTTTGTATACTTTTAAGTCCTTCTTATATAGTAGGAGGTCCAATCTTGAGCCTCTCTCGTATTTTTTGCTCTATTAAAGGCTTTCCTACAAACATTTCGGTAGGTCCCTGAGAAGGAATATTCTCCTGCCACTCTCCATTCCTTGGCCATAGAAGAAATATTATCTGAACGTTATGCTTAGAACCTCCTGCCGATTTTTAGTAATAAATGTAGGATCATGCCCAATATTACAAATGAAAAAGTTAGTATTTAATAAGTACTCAAAAAATAACTCACGCCTTTCGTTGATGTCTGTGCGGCCCTAGTTTGTGTGATGCGCATTAGCATCATATCAAAAAATCAAACCAATCTTCTTTTTTTCAGCTTCGAGGCCCAGGTTTTCCCGATTATCCGGCGGAACCTGCTTGTCCCGGTCCATGGGGTTTTGGATTGGGGTGTATATACTTATTCAGATGACGTGGCGAGAGCTGTCTCTGGAAAATATTTAAACACTGTTAAGGAGGTGATCCAAACAAAACCTCCTTATAATTACGAGGTGGGCCATCAGATGTGGACTGGCAATCAACTCGTCCAAAACGGAACTGGTACTCTTTACCAGGAAATATAAAATCCCGTTAGTAGACCCACACATCTTAAACGGAATAGGAATAGCTTTTACTAATAAGGCCAGATTTCTGGGCGTAATCTTGGACAGTAAACTTAGTTGGAAGCCTAACATCCTGGAAAGAGTAAACAAGGCTAATATAGACATGTCCTCGTGCAGAAACGCCATCGGAAAGAGATGGGGCCTGCGAAGCCAGAGTTGGTACACTGACCTACTTATGTATGGGATGAGCGTGTGGTGGCCAGTTCTTGAAATCGTAACCTATACTGGAAGGGGATCGAGAAGATGCAAGGAACTGCCTGTATGCTTATAAGCGGGGCGCTGAGGGCTTTATGTACAGAACGCGCTTTATCGATATTTATGGTAAGCAGATGGCGGCGAATACGGCCACCCTACTATCTCAGTGGGAATGTCTTCAGACAGGGCACTCGACGATAATTAGATCGCTAAGGAAGGAACTGGCGCATCTAGACTACGTTACACCAACATTATGCTTCGAGAAAGGTTTCCGAACTACGTACCATCCGAGAGGACCTTGTAGGATCGGGTCGTTATCGAAAACAGAAGCATTACAGTTCTTTACGGATGGCTCCAAGCTACACGGTAAAGTAGGAGCTGGAATCTTCTGTGATAAATCCCGTATCCCAAGCAAAGGTGATATCGATTGAGGAGGTTTTGACTTGGTTGAGACATAATGTGGTATCCTCGATTGATATCGCAATTGATTCGGACAGTCAGGCGGCAATTGGTTTGCGTTGGTTTGCCACTTGTCTCTAAATGATATGAGATTAACAAAAAAGGCAGCAGCCTCAGCGAACGATAGGTGGACTAACACTCTCACATGTAGTGTAGCAAGACAAGTCTGGCCCAAGGTGGACTAGAAGCATTCAAAGACACTAATCTCCCTACGTAGACGTGAATTAAAAACGATCGTGGTGATACTCACACGAGGAGGAGGAAGGGACGGTAGTCCAATTCCTATGCTCATATATCTGGCTTTAGCACACAGATGGCATGGGTACGTACTTAATTGACCACCTCTCTGATTTCGAAAACTGTAAAGTGCGAGTTATATCACACTACATGAGTAGGCTCAAATAAGGGTAATAGGGAAGTAAGATCCTGAGGTATCACAATGGACCGACACTGGTCTAAAGGTGCCATAGCAACCACTCTAATCTTACCTAAACTAACCTATAGGTATATGTTTCAAACCATCATACTCGCCTTCGTGGCCAATATTTTGAATTCTTAGTAT
The DNA here is from genome assembly GCA_951394425.1 of Tipula unca. NCBI lineage: Eukaryota > Metazoa > Arthropoda > Insecta > Diptera > Tipulidae > Tipula > Tipula unca. The sequence continues at coordinate 177,174,579 of OX596380.1, read as the reverse complement.
ACTGCCCCTATGACATTCTTATGTTTTCAAGGTGTTGAGAATATTCTACGTTAAAAGTAGGAATACGCAGGGTACATACTTATGTAAAACCCTTAAAGTTTGGCTTCATCAAACTTAAGATATCTTTTTTTAATCCAAATTAATTATACATTTATTGAGTTTTAGATAAGTATGATGTGCCGTTTAGGGAAAATCGACTTCCTAACTATTTTTCGCAGTCATATTGCTAAAAGAAAAGCTTGTTTTTTCAGGCTGTGAATTTAAATCCTAGACATTTTTTTTTCGGTTTGCTATTTAATAAGATTTATAGTTCATAAAATTTTCAGAACCCAATTTAATGTTTTTTTTCAAAACGAAATTCGTTCATTAAAATAAAATGAAATAAATTATTATAAAAGTAAATAATTATTTTGTTTTGTCATTTAAAATTCTTCAAAAAAGAAAACCAGACTTACATAATGTTGCTACGGATGGTATAGTGTCCTTCAAAAAATTCATCACAATAACAAGCATAATTTCTAAGAACACCCACATACACATAATGACAATGAAATTATTTACTGTATTCAAATTCTCCAAATTAGTTATTATTCTGAGGTATAGGGTAGATAATGTTGAGTAATGCGTGTGATTTACGGCCCAAAACGCGAAATAGATGGCACATACAGGGATGGGCGAGGTAGATGACGTAATGTAATCTACACGGTTGTCGATACGTAAAACAATACGTAGATTACTTGGTAATGTTTTGTGTCAACGTCGACAATTAAGGCAACGTCAACAACCTGCTATATTTTAGCGTTTTGAACTTGAGTGAATAAGTTTACAGTTGTACTTGTAAAATGTCTTATGCGAAAAAACTAGCTCATGAAAACTAGTTTAATAGTTTATTAACAAATAAAGCATATTATGTTTAATAAATTTATCACATCCCTGTAAAATATTAAAAACAACGTTAGAAATAATTTGATAGTTTTAGTGTCAATTTTATTTCCTCTATAGTTATGGAATAATAACAGAGCATCGAAAAACCGTCATTTAAATTACATTGCAATGCTTTAAATTTCTTGAGATAAATCATAGAAATATAATAATTTAAAACTTTTCTAACCTTACTTAAATTTCTGAGAGGATAAGTTATCAAACTTAAAATTTTGAAACTATTACCGTCCGTATCGTAATGTTATCTTAAAGTAATCTGATCACCGTTGATTTAAACTAGTTTACAAAATCACTATGATCTGTCTTCATTATCGACGATGTCTACGTTGTTGATATCGTCTATGTTGTCTATTAGGATTGTCGACTATGCAATAAAATAGGACAAACCAATTTATCAACTTTAATAACATACCAAATATTAACGCGGTCGTTGTTTTCAACTCAAAAAAATTCTGTGGAATCATATAATTGCTCACGACTCCATTGGCAACATACTTTTCGATTTTCGTTCCTGTAATATACAAAGACAAACCATTTCTCATGAGATATCTCACTGGTCAACCTCACGGTCTTGACCAATAGCTCTGCCTCGGATAATTGGTTTAATCTAATAATTTAAATAAGCAAATAAATGATACAATTGCTTGGTTGCAGGAACATATAAGGATTCTTGAAAACGAAGTTAAAGCCCTTAAAGCAAAGGAAAACGTTGATTCTCCTCCTACCCAAAAAGTAATGGAACAAGAATATCATACGGATGAAGAAGAATTAGCTCACGAAACTGAGTGGATTAGAGTCAAAAGCCAGAGAAAAAAAAGGAGAAGGAATGATACACCTACTCCTCTTCAACTAAAAGAGACAATTCCTAAAATAATCCACAACAATCCAAAAAAATTACCTCCATCACTCCCAATAGTTATAGATGGAGTTAAAAACTATGATCTACTGTATGAAAGGAAAATATTAAGCGAAGGGGGACATTCCTGGCATACGTTTGAAAACAAACAAATCAGACCAATTAGGGTAATGGCTAAAAATCTGCACTCTACATGTAAACTAGAAAAAATAATTGAGGACCCGAAAGGAAAAGGTTTTAATGCAACTGAAGCAATCATCAATTAAGCTAAAACGGAGAAGTAAGGAGCCTCTGAACATGTATATGCTGACATTCAGCGCAGATGATGATATTGAAAAAATACATCAAATCAAGTACAAATGCAATAAAGCAGCAAACTGTTGGAGTAAACAAGCCTGAATCATTTAAAGGAGAGTTAAGGCGTAAGGCGTTGATTGCCTCTCAAGCAGAAGGGGGCAAAAAAACTTACGCTCAAGTAATGATGAGTAACAAAAACACACAAAAAACTCCTCAAACAGACGACATAAATCAAACGCTTAAGCTGATATTAAGCAAACTTATTACTTTTGATCAGCGATTACAGAAACTAGAATACAGTACTAAGGAAGCCATCCCTAAACAAAACCACGTCTAACGACTTAAGAATTTTATGCTGGACTCCAGCAACACCAACAGGAATTGCAAATTGTTCTGGACGCAGAGAAAATCGATGTCTGTCTCATCTCTGAAACTCACTTCACTAGGCAATCAGTTATCAAATTTAGAAATTATAAAGCATATCACACTATTCACCCGGGAAATACTGCCAAGGGAGGTAGTGCTGTTATAATTAGAAATAGTATTAATCACTTCGAGGAATTAAAATATGAATGGAACCGTTATATGGTTCCGCTAAGGAGTGAGGAGCAATTAGAAAAAGAAGTTCACAAGTTCATAAGTGACAGGAAAACACTCCTGAAGTTAAAAAGAAAATTAAGTGAAACTACCCTAGAGAAATTAGAGAACTTTTGGCAGAAAAAAGAAGGGCAAGGAGAATATGGCAACAAACTTGAGCCCCTCAAGATAAAACTAAGCTAAGCAATCTGACTCAGCTACTTAAACGGGAAATCAATGATTTGAAAGACGAATCTATCAGTAACTACCTCAGAAAATTATCTAATGGTACTAGAACTGATTATTCTCTCTGGAGAGCAACCAGAAGAATTAAAAAACCAATTATGCAGATTCCTCCAATCCACCGAACAGAAGATAACAAATGGGCCATTAATAACGAAGATAAAGTACAAAATTATGCTGAATACCTGGAAAAAATATTTGTACCAAATGATGACCAATCATTGGAAGCCGAAATAATAATTGGAGAGGTTGTACAGGAAAATGAATAAATCCTACGAGCAACACCAAAAGAAGTCATGAATGAGATAAAAACCAATATGAATCCGAGAAAAGCGCCGGGTTATGACCTTATCCCAGCAGAAATTTTAAAAGAACTGCCAAGAAAAGCATTATTAAAGCTCACCAATATTATAAATGCCGCCTTTCGATTGAAATATGTACCCAGCCTCTGGAAAATTGCAGACGTAATTATGATTTCTGAACCTGTGAAACCACCACACAAAACTGGATCATACAGGCCAATATCACTATTACCAGTTATGTCTAAACTCTTTGGGAAGTTATTAGTAAAAAGGCTAAATCCGATAATTGAGAGGAAAAACCTGATTCCAAATCATCAGTTCGGTTTTCGCAACCAACACTCAACATTAGATCAAGTACACAGAATAACTAATATTATTGAAAGAGCATTAGAGGAGAAAAAAGTCTGCTCAACGATATTCTTAGACGTTGCACAGGCCTTTGATAAAGTTTGGCACGAAGGACTTAAATATAAGGTAAGAACTGTACTATACCAATGCAATTCACTACAATATTAGAATCAAACTTGAAAGATAGATTCTTTAGAGTAAAATTAGACGATTCCTATTCTGAATTGAAAGAAATCAAGGCAGGAGTACCGCAGGGCAGTGTATTAGGTCCGGTCCTATACCTATTGTACACTAATGATCTCCCTGTATTAGAAAACAACCCTGTGTCGACCTTGGCTGATGACACGGCTATCTTCGCTGTTGGAGATAGCAACGAAGAATCAACTCAGAGTTTACAGTTAGCTATTACTCAAATACATAACTGGACCAAAACATGGCGAATTAAACTTAACGAAACTAAATCAGTTCACACCAATTTTACAAACAAACGACTCGAACATATTCCGGTTACAATTAATCAAGAAATAATACCATATACCAATACGGCTAAGTATCATGGCATGACACTAGATGCAAAACTACGATGGAAAGCACACGTCAAAAAGAAAAGTGAAGAACTAGGGCTTAAATATAGAAAGATGTATTGGCTGATAGGAAGGTGCTCCGCTCTATCAACATACAACAAACTTCTATTATATAAACAAATATTAAAACCGGTTTGGACTTATGGTATCCAACTTTGGGGTTGTACCAAACAGAGCAACGTGGAAATCATCCAAAGATTTCAAAACACAGTATTAAGGAACATCGTTGATGCACCATGGTATGTTAGAAACAGAGACCTCCATAGGGACCTTAAAGTGGACACTGTTTCAAAGAAAATCCAAAAAAATGCAGTGAAACATAGGCAGAGGCTCGAACAACATGTTAACACTGAGGCAACTAAGCTGTTAAACAACACAGATATTGTACGCAGGCTCAAACGAACTAAACCTTTTGAGCTGGTGTAATTGCTAGTGTAAACAGCGTAATGCTGATCTAAAATCCACAATAACGATGTGGTTTAATCCAATTTATCAGAAACTATGGAACACCAGTGGGAAGAAGCCATAGATTAATACAACATAGTAAATTAAATTAAAATAAAATTGCTCATTAGTCCAGGTGACTAAATTGTAATAATTGTTTATTTAAAATATTTAAATAAAATTGACAAAAAAAAAAAAAAAAATTGCTCTCAAATACTCTATAAATCTCAACTTCATAATACAAATTGTACCCTGAATTTAATTTAAAAAATTCCCCCTCAAAATATATAATTAAAATTCTACTCAATCATAATCAAATATAACTAACACTAAAAAGTCTGCAAAACGCGTTTAAAATTTAACTCAAAAAAATCCACTCAAAATTATTATTTAATATCTAATAAAATTCCAATAAGTGTAAATAAATTAAATTTTGAAAAGCGGATATTTCTACCCCCATATACTTTCGATTTCCACCATTGTTTGTCGTTTCCTATTTTTCCTCGATGTGCTCGGTATTCTGGGCAACCCTTATTGAGCAAATGCATAGCCGCATGTGCATCTAGTCCTTGCCACGTTACATAACGCCGGTGCTGGGGTTGCTCATTGATTTCCCAAATATATTTGAATACTTTAAAGCTAATTTAAAAGTTCAGCAGTATTTACTAACACCGCAAGCTTTATTCCAGATCTGCAAAATTAGTTGTTTAAAATCGCAATTAAACCTTAATCGCATTAAACCATATTAAAATCTGGCGACCGCAATTTAAAACTAGATCACTGCATCACTCTATATAAACCGTCTACATTATCGGCGTTTTCTACGAATTGTCTACGTTGTCTACGACATCTACATTGTGTAGGTTGTCTATGGGTTGTCGACACGTCGACGTAGAAATTAATAGATGACGCGTAAATGCCCATCCCTGGGCACATACCGAGCTCTGTACAATTTCAAGATCAGAGATCTGATGAAGATCCCCGATATTGTGCATGAAATAAGATCTCAGCTGTGTAACGAATATTTCGTTACATGGATGTCAATGGTGGCCACCCCTGAGTTTGATTTTTTTTTATTTGTGTGAGTTAATTTGAATCACGCGATTATTGAACGGTTCTTTATGAAAAATTGGTGAAATGTGATCGGAAGAGTTTTTCTTTTTCTGATGAAGGGAGTTGGAGAGGAGATTTTAAAGTATACGGATCGGTGTAATTTTGGTTTAGATTGAAAATAAAAAAAAAAAAAAAAAAAATATTAAATGCTAAATTAAAATTTAAAATGAAAATCAAAGAAAATAGATAAAATAAATGAAATTTTGACAATAAAATACTAGTGAATAATTTAGGATAAGTTAAAATTAAAATAAAAAAAGAAATTAATTGCTTAAAATAAAACTAGAAAAATAGTATTTAGTTAAGTGATTTTTTGTTTTTGTTTTGTTATAAATAGTTACGGGATTTGTGAAACTTCGAATTGATCTCGACGAAGGTCGAAATCAACGTGGTTTGTGGATTTTTTTTTTATAAATTGTGCTTGAATATAAGACACATATTTTTTTTTTAAATAATATTCTTAAAATAAATTATACCAATAAAACTTTATATTAATAAATAAAAATAATAAAATTTATAATTATATTAAGCTAAATAAATTAAAAATAGAAAAATGAACATTCTGTAAGTGTAAATGGACGAAATAGTGAATAGTGTAAAAAAAAAACTTTTAAGTTAAAAATTATAAGTAATCCATAAAAATAAATAAATACAAGTTATATAAAAATAAGATATATTATACTAGTTATCCGTGATAAAATTAAGTGAACTGAAATAAAATAAATAACATAATATAACTTGTATAATATAATTAAGAAATAAATTAATAAATAAATAGTTAATTAAATCTAAATAGAAATAAAATTAAAACGAAATCAAAGACTAAATAAATTATAACCATCGAGGGTATTATTTTGCACCTGACTGTATGGTGTTATATGCAATTTTAGAAAAACAATTTTGTCAGTGTGTTTGAATGTTAAGAACCATCGGTAATTGCATACGGTGCTTAGGTGATTATTCACCTAAAAATGTTAAATTATTATACCATGGATATACAACCTTGAAGATAAGATTTTTATTTTTTTTTATATTTATTATATTTTTTTTCTAAGTTTATATACATATATACATATATGTATATATTTTTTTTTCTCTTTCTCTATTTTTAGTTAAGTTAATTAAGTTAGTTAAGATTAGTTAAGTTAGTTAAGATTAGTTAAGTTAGTTAAGTTAGTTAAGTTAGTTAAGTTAGTTAAGTTAGTTAAGTTAGTTAAGTTAGTTAAGTTAGTTAAGATTAGTTAAGTTAGTTAAGATTAGTTAAGTTTAGTAGAAATAATCTGTTTTTTTTTAAACTTTCTTATTTTATATTTGTTATATTTTTAATTGATTTTCGTGGATTATTATTTTTATGTTATTTTTTTTTTTTCTCTTTTCGAATTATATGAATTTACATACATCAATCCTAGTTTTTATTTTATTATTTTAAATTACATGATGGAGTAAAGTAGCTTTTATTGAGAATGTGACCATGGTAAGTAGCCGGGTGTGACTGCAGGGTATGATTGCTTTTGCTGGTTCCTTTTATAATTTTTTTTTTCTAATTTAAATATTCTTTTCCTATCAGTACGGCGGCAACACAAGCTTTACGTATGTTTCAAATTTTAACCCACCCCAACCACTGAGCCATAGCCAAGCTAATTCAGTCCGCCGTTTGAAACCTCTACGTACCGAAACAAATTATCTGATAACGATATGGGATAAATGCACTCGTGTCCACCTCTCCCATCCAATGAATCGTTACAGTGGCGCCCAAAACTTCTATGGCTATTTTCCTAATTAATTCTATTTCTATTTATTTCCTCATTTATCATCCATAAACGCATCTGCCTCCATATTTTCATGTTGAAACAGATGTTAGGGTCATATGGATATTTTACAGGAAATTATTTCATATTTACAGTTTATTTAATATTTTTGCTACGGTCAATATGGTTTAATTTCGCGGTTTTGCCGATTCATTAACATCCATGTTCACATGTCGATTTTGATGTGGGTGTCAGGACTGCGTATTAGGCCATTCATTAAAAATAAAAATAAAAAGCAACAGAGCGCATTGTTTCCAAATAAATTTGTCGATTTCAATGTAAGCGTTGTTTTTTTTTGGTCTCAAGCACATGTTAATCCATCACTAATGTTGTTGAGTTATTTGTACCCAATTTGAGATCACCGGTAACTCTTAATTTTTTTTTTTTTCTGCAATATTACATTCCAGCACAAGCAGATGATCTACGCGGCACCCGTTACTCGATAGCTCTCAGGTTTGAAACTGATAGTTGCTACTTAACTATGGTCACATCCTCTTTCGATTCATTTTGTACAATTTAATTATTTTTATACATTTTTGTTAATTATTAGTATTAATTTTTATATTATAATATTTAAAAAAATTTCTTCCCTAAGAGAAGTTGTTTCGGTTTAATTTCACATTTTTTTCAGAAACCGTATATTTCGTTTTCAAGCAACAAGGGTTATTAGAAATTATTATTATTATTGTCTTTTGGATAAAAGTTTCAGGAGATTATCTTAACTGCTTATTTAGTTTAAAATACTTACATATTTCGGGAATAATCAAATAAATTATATAGTTAACATTTTTTTTTTGTTCTGACAATCGGTCTCACAGGTTTGCAAATTAAACTATTTTTTTTTTAGATAGACCATTTTAACAATGTCGTTGTTTACACTGAAATCAGAAAACCTCGAAAGTGACGAATTCCGCATAGAGTGTGAATTACGCCAAATTGCCGGGTCAATAAAATCACAATTTTTATCATTAGATACCCACCTCCGTGAGGAGCATGACAATCGGGATTTGATGCCAATCAAACCTCATTTATACGCCACCAGATTTCCTAACAGTGAAATATCTCTCTGTTCATTTAAATTGCAACACTCACAAGCCAGACTTCTTAAATTTATGGAGAGTTATAATATACCAATTTATGGAGAGTTATAATATAATAAGAGAGTTATAAAACACTACAGAGTAATCCTGATGCAGAAGATGAACTGGAGATCATAGCCACACAATTACTACACGTAAAAGGCCGTCTCGAACGATTATTTACTTTAGAGGAGGTACAAACATCATGTGTAGGTTATCTCAAAATTTGCAAGAACTTACTAAAACTTTGTGAAAATCACAAGCAAAAGGTGCAAGACAGTAATGCATCTCTAGTTGATATTAGTGCTATTCATATTGAACCATTCGAAGATGCCAAGGCGGAAGATCCATTACGAGCTGAACGTCCAGCCCAAGATCAACTGCAAGAAGGTTCTTCAACTCCAAGGTCAAGGCGCATAACTTTCGGAAATCTACCCCTTACGTCCAAATTTCAACCAAATTCGCAAGGAGTTGGATCATTTAGCTATCCACCTCCGCCGCAACCACGTTTCTCTAATCCCGTTTATCAGTCATACGCACCTTCTAATTTACCAGTATACCATGGTGCGCCTCAACTTTTACAATGGGGAGGAAATGTGTTTCCACCAAATATACAGAATACTCCGGATCCTACCACTTTTCATGCTAAATTTACTGGAAACACTCCGCCAGTACCGATGATTGGTCATTCGGAAGGACAAGCTGAGTCATTAAGCAGGTCACCCCAAACTCCAGTTTACAAGTGGAATGTAAAGTTTGACGGAATGCCTACTAGTATGGCTGTTGAAAAATTTTTCATTCGAGTTGAACATTTGGCAATGACACATGGTGTACCACTGGAGCAACTCCTTAATGATGTAAGTTTTCTACTGAGTGGGCCTGCCCTTGAACATTAGTGGCTTACAGTTCAACAAAACCTAGTGTGTACCTGGCCTATTCTTAAAAGCTCATTTTTACATCGATTTCAAGATCGTAGGACGGACGTGGATATACGAAAACTAATAGACGACCGAAAGCAGAAGCCGAAAGAAACCTTTGTCGACTTTTATTATGATATTCTTTCGATGGCTATGCCTATGAAGAATCCTTTTTCTGAAATAGAACTTTTGGAAGTTCTGAAAAAAAACATGCGATTTGGTTTAATTACACATTTAGCAGGTCGACCGATAACATCCGTTAATGATTTGGTCACCATATGCATTTCCACTGAAGACACTTGGAAACGAGTAGGATATAATCCTGAGGCTACACTAAATGTGAAACCCCATAATATTCACGAGGTATCTACATCGCAAGGAAGTTCGATTTCACTTCAAAACAGCATGTTGCCACAATTTGGTTCTGATCGGTCGACTTTTTCAAATGACTTGCACCATTCCGGGCCTGATGTAAATGTTTATCAAAATGATTACGGGTTTTATAACGTTGATGCAATCAATTCAAATCAACCGGCTTTTTATAATCCTCGAGTTGCACCGCCTCAACCACTTTATTGTTTTAACTGTAAGGGACCAGGTCATACCTGGTTCAAATGCGATTTGCCGTCCAGGACATTTTGTTACATTTGTGGGATGTCTGAAGTTAAAACAATTCACTGTCCTGTTTGTTCTATGAAAGTGGGAAACACGACGTCGGAAATGAGAAAAAGCGGTCCACCCCATTTCCGGCAGCCGAGTTCCGGACCACGGGCAATTTTGCCACGACCTCAGTCTATGAATTCCAGACCCCACTCGGGTCCCCAAAACCATTCTTAAATCAGCTTAATTTTGAAACGAACGTTTCCACTAAAAATCATATAAAACCAGCTTCTTTAAGATTTCGATGTAAGACATACTTTACTAAGCGCAAGCGCATATATGCCAAATGTGCCGAAACTATAATGACGAATATGCCTGAATATCTTGAAGACAATCGGCCATATATCGCTGTAGAAATTGAAGGAACTACAATGAAAGGGCTGTTAGATAGTGGAGCAACCATTAGTGCGTTAGGTAGTGGAGCTGAAGAGTTCATTTTGAAACAAAAACTTACACTCTATCCAATAGCCACCTTCGTTCAAACTGCTTGTGGCTCATCGCAACCAGTATTAGGTTATGTCATCGTTAATGTGTCCTTCAATCATAAACTCATACCTATGCAAATTTTTATTGTGCCATCTCTTCAGCAACCGTTATATTTAGGCTGCGACTTTTGGGAGTTTTTCGGTATTGCTCCCAGAGTGATTGCAGAATTAGCGAAGGCTCCAGCCTCTCAAATGTTAAATTCAAATTGTTCTAAACAACACGATCTAACTGAAGTTCAGCGGAAATCACTCCAGGACATTATCGAACGTTTACCAAACTTCGAAAAGATTGGACTAGGGCGAACGCCTTTGCTTAGTCACCATATCGATGTTGGGGATGCTTCTCCGGTCAAACAAAGGTTTTATGCTGTGTCCCCAGCGATACAGAAACTGATCTATAATGAGCTCGACCGGATGATTCAATTAGATGTAATTGAAGAAAGTTATAGCCCCTGGAGCTCTCCAATGGCTATCGTGAAAAGGGCAAATGGAAAAATTAGATTATGCCTAGACGCCAGGAGACTAAATGCTCTTACCAAAAAAGATGCGTACCCATTACCGCTGATCGACGGCCTTTTGAGTAGACTGGACCAAACAAAATATATTTCAAGCTTGGATCTCAAGGATGCCTTTTGGCAAATCCCCTTGGATCCAGAGTCACGTGAGAAAACGGCGTTTACCATTCCTGGACGCCCCTTATACCAATTTAAGGTTATGCCTTTTGGGCTCTGCAATGCCCCTCAAACTTTGTCGAGGTTGATGCACCGGGTTATTCCTCATCAACTCCATGATCGGGTATTCGTGTATCTCGATGATCTCTTGATAACCACATCCACATTAGATGAGCACTTTGCTATTCTTGCAGACGTTGCCGAAAGGCTCACGAAAGCAGGTCTTACCATCAATGTGGAAAAATGTAAATTTTTACTGAGAGAGATCGAATACCTCGGACATGTCGTTGGTGAGGGAGGACTACGTCCCAACCCCGATAAGGTAAGAGCCATTGCAGAATTCCCCATTCCAAAAACGGTACGTCAAGTTAGGCGTTTTCTGGGTGTAACAGGATGGTATCGCCGTTTCATCCGAAATTACTCTGCTTTATCCGCGCCCCTAACAGATCTTTTAAAGAAAGGGAAAAAGTTCCACTGGAACGAGGATGCACACAACTCATTTGATAAATTGAAATCAGCGTTAGTCTCAACCCCTGTTTTAGCGACGCCTGATTTCAACAAACGATTCTATATCCAGTGCGATGCTAGCTCGACTGGTGTCGGAGCTGTTCTTTTTCAAAAGGATCAAGATGGGGAGGATAGACCATTGGCTTACATGTCACATAAACTTTCAGGGGCTCAACGTAATTACAGTGTAACGGAACTCGAGTGCCTAGCTGCATTGATGGCTATCGACAAATTTAGATCATACGTCGAAGGGCTTCCGTTCACTGTAATTACAGACCATTCAAGTCTGACATGGTTGATGTCAACTAAAGACCTTTCCGGACGGTTGGCTCGTTGGAGCTTAAAGCTTCAAGGTTTCAATTTCGAAATCGAGTATCGTAAAGGCTCACAAAATTGTGTTCCTGATGCATTGTCTCGGGTGCATATGGATGCTTTGTCGCTGTCTGATCGTCCTTTAAATATTGATTTTGATTCTCCCTCGTTCCAGTCGGAAAAATATACTGAGCTCATCCTCGCTTTGGAAGCCAATTCAAATAAAAACAATTTAAAAATTCTGGATGGTAAGGTTTATATTAACCTTAAGCCCCAAGCAGTGTTTCACGCTGAAGATGACATTCCATGCTGGAAATTAATCGTTCCTGAAGATTTGCGAAATTCTTTGATAAACTCTGCCCACTCACCCCCAACTTCTGCTCATTTAGGGATTAGAAAGACAATTGACATTCTAAAGCGTTACTTTTATTGGCCAGCTTTGTCAACAGATGTTAAAAATTTTATCAACGAATGCGACCTGTGCAAATCTAATAAGGCTCTTAACTGTTGCGTGCGACCCCCTCTTGGATCTCTCCCTGCCACTATTAGACCCTGGCAGCGCATTTATGTGGATTTTTTGGGACCTTACCCCAGAACGCGAGATGGTAACACGTTTATTATTATTGCTGTCGATCACCTATCCAAATTTGTTTTAACGCGAGCGATTCGACAGGCCACGGCATGTGAGGTGGTAAGGTTCCTTGAATCTCAGGTATTCCTTATGTTTGGAGTTCCCGAAGTGGTAGTTACAGATAATGGGAAGCAGTTCGATTCCGTACTTATGAAAGCATTGTGTGGAAAATACGGTGTCCGACATATATTCACCGCGAAACACGCACCTCAGGCTAACGCGTCTGAGAGGGTCAATCGGACGTTACTCGCTGCTCTTCGCTCCTATATAACTAATGATCATAAAGTATGGGACAACAATCTGGCCGCTGTCACCAATGCTCTTCGGAACTCCATTCATGAATCTACAGGAGTTTCACCTCACTTTGCTGTGTTTGGCCAACACGCCATTCTTCACGGCTCAATGTACCCGTTGCTTAAAGCCAGTAAACTTCTTGGTGGAAACCAGATTAGTCTAAATGAAAAACCAGAAATGTTACATCAAGTACACTTGAAGGTTGCGCAACACCTTAAAGAAGCGAATCGAAAATCTCAAGCTTTGTATAACTTGCGTAGCCGAGTCCCAAAAGTAAGGGTAGGACAGACTGTTTTCGTTAAGAATTTTGTACAAAGCAAAGCCACCGACAATTTCGCTGCTAAATTAGCCCCTAAGTTTATTAAAGGTATTGTATCCAATCTGATTGGCAATGTTTCCTGTGAGGTGGATGATGCTAATGGACAATCCATGGGAGTCTATCATCTCAAAGACATAAAAATTTAATAGTATTTATTTTTATCTGTGAATGAAAAAAAGAAACAAAGGAAACTAAGGTCAATGATTAGTTCTAGTTATTTGTTTAAATATTATAACCCGGCATAAGACCCATCTCAGGGACAGGTCGTCCCCACGCTTTGTAACGAATATTTCGTTACATGGATGTCAATGGTGGCCACCCCTGAGTTTGATTTTTTTTTATTTGTGTGAGTTAATTTGAATCACGCGATTATTGAACGGTTCTTTATGAAAAATTGGTGAAATGTGATCGGAAGAGTTTTTCTTTTTCTGATGAAGGGAGTTGGAGAGGAGATTTTAAAGTATACGGATCGGTGTAATTTTGGTTTAGATTGAAAATAAAAAAAAAAAAAAAAAAATATTAAATGCTAAATTAAAATTTAAAATGAAAATCAAACAAAATAGATAAAATAAATGAAATTTTGACAATAAAATACTAGTGAATAATTTAGGATAAGTTAAAATTAAAATAAAAAAAGAAATTAATTGCTTAAAATAAAACTAGAAAAATAGTATTTAGTTAAGTGATTTTTTGTTTTTGTTTTGTTATAAATAGTTACGGGATTTGTGAAACTTCGAATTGATCTCGACGAAGGTCGAAATCAACGTGGTTTGTGGATTTTTTTTTTATAAATTGTGCTTGAATATAAGACACATATTTTTTTTTTAAATAATATTCTTAAAATAAATTATACCAATAAAACTTTATATTAATAAATAAAAATAATAAAATTTATAATTATATTAAGCTAAATAAATTAAAAATAGAAAAATGAACATTCTGTAAGTGTAAATGGACGAAATAGTGAATAGTGTAAAAAAAAAACTTTTAAGTTAAAAATTATAAGTAATCCATAAAAATAAATAAATACAAGTTATATAAAAATAAGATATATTATACTAGTTATCCGTGATAAAATTAAGTGAACTGAAATAAAATAAATAACATAATATAACTTGTATAATATAATTAAGAAATAAATTAATAAATAAATAGTTAATTAAATCTAAATAGAAATAAAATTAAAACGAAATCAAAGACTAAATAAATTATAACCATCGAGGGTATTATTTTGCACCTGACTGTATGGTGTTATATGCAATTTTAGAAAAACAATTTTGTCAGTGTGTTTGAATGTTAAGAACCATCGGTAATTGCATACGGTGCTTAGGTGATTATTCACCTAAAAATGTTAAATTATTATACCATGGATATACAACCTTGAAGATAAGATTTTTATTTTTTTTTATATTTATTATATTTTTTTTCTAAGTTTATATACATATATACATATATGTATATATTTTTTTTTCTCTTTCTCTATTTTTAGTTAAGTTAATTAAGTTAGTTAAGATTAGTTAAGTTAGTTAAGATTAGTTAAGTTAGTTAAGTTAGTTAAGTTAGTTAAGTTAGTTAAGTTAGTTAAGTTAGTTAAGTTAGTTAAGTTAGTTAAGTTAGTTAAGTTAGTTAAGATTAGTTAAGTTAGTTAAGATTAGTTAAGTTTAGTAGAAATAATCTGTTTTTTTTTAAACTTCCTTATTTTATATTTGTTATATTTTTAATTGATTTTCGTGGATTATTATTTTTATGTTATTTTTTTTTTTTCTCTTTTCGAATTATATGAATTTACATACATCAATCCTAGTTTTTATTTTATTATTTTAAATTACATGATGGAGTAAAGTAGCTTTTATTGAGAATGTGACCATGGTAAGTAGCCGGGTGTGACTGCAGGGTATGATTGCTTTTGCTGGTTCCTTTTATAATTTTTTTTTTCTAATTTAAATATTCTTTTCCTATCAGTACGGCGGCAACACAAGCTTTACGTATGTTTCAAATTTTAACCCACCCCAACCACTGAGCCATAGCCAAGCTAATTCAGTCCGCCGTTTGAAACCTCTACGTACCGAAACAAATTATCTGATAACGATATGGGATAAATGCACTCGTGTCCACCTCTCCCATCCAATGAATCGTTACAGCTGGCTCGGTTACGTTCTGCGTGCTGATTCGGAACAAATTGTGCAGCGATCTCTGAAAGGAGAGCCACCATATGTTAGGCGCAGAGGTCGTTGCAGGCGACGATGGCTCCACGGTGTAGACAATGACTTGGCTTCTTCTGGTTGTCTAGGACAGTATGAAGACCAAGGCCAGGATCGAAACCGTTGGAGCCAGATTGTTGACGCGGTTAGGGGCCAGTAATGGCCTCTAAACACTGTTATTATTCTTATAGGTATAGATAATGTGAGTATAGATAGCACTGCTTTCGTGAACGATGGTTTCGCAATAAATTACATCACCTTAAATATTTTTTATTACCCATTTGCAATTCTCTAATCAAACATTTTCACATCAAGATAATAATTTTTCTATAAAATTAAAAATCTCTAATAAAATTTTAATTTTTATTTTTCCCAAAGTTCTCGCGTGTTATAAATTTTTCCAAAAAAGTTTTTTTTTTTTTTTTTTTGTATACTTTTTACATTTTTCCCATATACCAAAATCGCACTCTAGGGAAATGGCGGGAAAAAAATGAACGAAATAAAATAATAATTTTAAATATGTTTTAGACGCTTTTGTTGTAATTTTGTGTATTCTTACGGAACACTAGCGCACAATACAATCTATATTATGTGTATTATATGAACATATGTATGTATTTATATATATACATATGTACATAACATACTCGTTTTATATAATATATATAGAGAGTAGAATTATACGTAGCTAGCGCAAATGTAAAAATCACGACTAAAAATGTTCACATCATTCACCAGCGCTATAAAAAAATAAAATGAAAAATGGGAAAATTGCGTTTTATTAGTATGTAAGTATATAATGTATGTATGTGTGTATGTATTTCAGCTTCATATATAAATATAATACACTAAAGAAAAGCTGGATGGAAATAAAATTGTGTCCAATTCCTTGTTTTTTTTTTTTTTTTTTTTTTGAAAAATTATTCCAAAGAGACATTAACTGTACGGAAAATTTAACATGAAAATTAGATTTTCATGTTTTTGTACAGCAGCACAACAGAGAAACATAAAAAAAAATCGTGCGATGTCTTGTGTTTTTGGAAAAAATACTTTTCTCTTGTTGTGTGATTTTCAAAAATTTCGTTTTTTTTTTTAATTATTAATTATATCCATTTTACCGGGATATAAATTTGTTCCGCCTATTAATTATGTCTACATAAACGAACATTACATAAATATAAAACTATATATATTATGTACAACATCGAAAACATTTTTGTGAACAAGTGTACTGTATAATGTATGCTATATATGTATGTATATACTTGATGTTGCGGAAATATTTGGGGTCAAGTAGCAATATATTGTGCGCTTGTAGGGAAAATACATAAATATTATCGTTGCATATAATACAAAATGCTATAAATATGGAATGGTATGGTAATCTAACGAAGGAGGTCATTATTATTATTATTATTATTATTATTATTTAAGTTGGCTGGAACCCAAGCAGGTTCCGTACACAATACCATTCTGGGCCCATGGTGCAAACCTAGGATTCTATGACAATTCACAAATGCGCTCGGCTGATCTGGCAAAAAATCTGGTAACAGCTTAAACAAGGGTAAGTATGACAATTGACCTACATTTAAAGATCTATGATTTAGAAATCCGGCCCTTACTACCTCGAAAGAGGGACAGCCACAGACAAAGTGAAAGCTGTCATCGTCATCTTCAAGACGGTTGACACACATAAGGAATTGTGAACAAGTCCCATTCTTTGTAAATGCTTTAAACTCCCGATCATAGCCGGTCAGAATTTTTTTTTTTATGTTTAAATCTCTGAATATACTTCAATTCAATATACGTGGAATGAATGATTTAAGTAATTTTGACAATTTGTTAATTTTTATTGATAGTTTTCACACTGATATTCATTTGATAGTTCTAACAGAAACATTTCTTACTATGTAGCTCAAATATACTTTCGTTCAACATAGCAAACTATTCGAATCTATTTTCCTGTAGATCTGCCAGATCTGGAGGAGGTATTGTGATGTTCATCAGAAACGATATTCATTACAAAATATTGATGATGGCACTTTGCCTTTTCAATACATTTGTATCTTTCGGGGTTCAATAGAACTAGTGTATGTGGGATTTATAGACCACCTAACTCTGACACTGACTGCTTATGAATTTTTAGAAAATTTATACTTTGTGGCAACATGGCCAGATTCATCAGATTTAGTAAAGTTAATCGGCTTTTTGATGAATTTCATTTGATATTTGGAATCCCGATTTGACTTTACTAATGATCATTAAAAAATATAATGAACTGATTGATGAATATTCCAAAACCAAACAGATTAAAGTGAAAATAAAAAATTCTAACAATTGTCCATGGATGAGTATAGATCTCTGGAATCTAATCAAACAAAAAAATCGTATTCTTAAACTTGAGTTTGAGACTTTACTGGCAACCGCACTGTGCCAGCGTTGATATTTTTTTGACCGTTGGAATTTCCGCAATATAAATATATGTGGCGCCTTTGCCAACTTTTCTAAGAAAGCTACAACCGTAAAAATCCTATGGCCAAACATTTATAGGGTCAGCTTTTTTGTAAAATTGATTGAGTTTTGCTTTACTTTGGAAAGTTGGCAAAGGCGCCACATTTATTTATATTGCGGAAATTTCAACGGTCAAAAAAATATCAACACTGGCACAGAGCTGGTAAGCAAGGTCTCAAACTCAATCAATTTTACAAAAAAGCCGACCCTATAAATGTTTGGCCATACGATTTTTTTCGGTTGTAGATTTCTTAGAAAAGTTGGCAAAGGTGTCATATTTATTTATATTGCGGGAATTCCAAAATTATTAAAGCTGGCGTAATGGTTACTAACAGGGTCTTCAACCTTATCGCAAAGAGAAATTAGCCGTCCTTAAAAAGACTTGCACATAACAATTTATATTCCATCAAATCAATTTTACATATTAAAAAAGTATGGGATGAGTATTTTGGTACTAACTGTATACTTACATATTTTTTTGTAGACGCAAGAGTCTGGGATGGATTATTTACACTAGTTTTGCCAGAGGTAATTTTAAAAAATCAAGGGATGAAACCGTGGGATAACTTCAAGGGGGTCTATTGGCTGATATATTTAACGTAGTGTTCGTAACCGGGATTGATCCGAATTGCCTGAAAATTGCAAAAGTATCTCCAATTTTTAAATCTGGAAGCTATAATGCTATTAACAACTATCGTCCAATCTCTGTCTTATCCGTGTTTGACAAAATATTGGAAAAATTAATAGCAAATCGCATGATAGAATACCTTAATAATAGAAAAAAAATTTACTGTCATCAATATGGTTTTAGACATGGGTCTGGCACTGCCACTGCATTAGTTGAAATTACCGATTTGATCTATAGGGCATTTGACAATCTGCTAGATAAGCTATATGTAGTTATGGTTTTAGGGGAATATCGTATAAACTTCTAGCTAGTTATCTTCAAAACCGCACTAAATTTGTGGTAATGAATGGTGTCGCAAGCAGCGGCTTAACCATCAACTGTAATGTACCGCAAGGCAGTGTTCTTGGGCCTTTATTATTTTTGATTTTCATAAATGATTTAGCCCAAATACCGCTGGTTGATCAAATCAGAATGTTTGCTGACGATACTGCAATTTTTTTATAACTCCAGTGATTGTTCGCAGGCGTTAACTAATATGCAAAATGATTTTCAGGCACTCTTGGAGTATTTTAATTACAACAAAACAGCAGTTAATCTAAGTAAAACATAATTTATTATATTTCACTCCCCATTTCTACCACATTGTGTTTTGCCCATTTTGCGGCTTTCTAATGTTGTCATTGAACGTGTCGACGGGTTTAAATATCTTGGAATAATGTTTGATAAGCATATGTATGTCTTGGGATAAACACATTTCTATGTTGAGCATGAAAATATGTCCGTTTATCGTTTTGATTAGAAAACTCGCTCCCTTTGTTCCAACGCATGTCTTAAAAACGATTTACTTTTCATTTATTCATTCACGTTTCTACTATGCCATCTCAACTTTTGGAACTGCAGTAAAATCTTAATTAAAAAATTACAAATTATGCAAAATAAGAGTTACAAAGCTATTTTAAACTTCCACATTTATTTCCTTCCGTTGAGTTATATAGGAATGTTGCCGTTGGTATTCTTCCAATAAATGGAAGTTGATTCTTCCAATTTCAGTATATAAGTCATAAGTACACTACTCTCGTAGAACGAATTATGTAATGAGCAACAAAATTAAAACGGGATTTGGTAAGAAATCAATAACTTTCATTGGACCCCATGTTTATAATAACTACCAACCGCAATAAAAACTTCTGAAAATGTTTTCAAATTTAAAAAATTACTTAAAACTTATTTAGCCAGCATGTGTTGAAGATTAGCTGTGATTTGTGCTGTTATTATACATAGTTTATTTATTATATTGATTTGAATAAGGCAAGCCTAAATGATGTTTATATTTTTCTTAATTTTAAGTGTTCAAAGTGCGACTGACCAGCTTTCAAAGGACATATAATCCACTAGCTATCAGTCAAACTTTTTTTTAATTATCAAAATCTATGACCTTCAGATTAGGTTCACAAATGAAATAATTAGCCACTCGGCATGTAGTAGAAGCTAACCAATTACGCTTAGCCTGCAAAAACATATAATTCTTATTAGCTTCCTTACCACAATTAAAAGTCAGGGGCACTGCCGCTTCAGGTCCAATGAATTTTATACTTGAGCCTGTTTTAGCTTAAACATCAGCTACATAACACTGACACTCAAGTGATCATAAGACTTCGTAATGAATTGAGCACACTTTTACTATCACTGCATAGAATAATGTCAAGGAGATCATAAAATCCATTAGGCCAAATCCATTATCGGACTTTTTGTGGCCTACCATGATCGACGTGGTGGGATAAGGAATTGGACCAAAATGACCATTCAGAAGACCTGGGAAATCGCCCCATAGTTAAGACAAATCAAGAAAGAGTCTGAAGTTTGATGCAAAAAGAGCTTTCGGAAGTTTAGAGGTTTTCTCAATTCAAATAATGTTGAGCTGTTAGGTCCTATCCGAAATCCTCTCAATGAAATGAACACATAAGGTACACGGTATTTAACAGGGGAACACATGTGCCGGCGATGGTTGGATTTGGAAGTAGTGAATTAGTGTTGTGTTCAGGTGTTGGTTCGGCTATTGTATGTGTGATGGGGTTAGTGAACGCTTAATTCAAATAAGTTAATTTATATTTGAATTTCACTAATTTGTTTTGTATCGAATATCGGTGAGTGGAATATTCGAGCTGCTACAGTACCTCCTTTCCAAATGAAAAACCATAGTTTTGACACGTTATACGTTGAACCGGATGGTTTTGTATTGTTTGCTGGCTGATATTTGATCAGCCGTGTTGAGGATACCGTACGCCATTTTCATTCTGTCGATTGGGATCGAGTGGAGCTTGTCTTTGATTGAGATAATTAATTGCGTTACTTGCGTAAGCGGTGTATAACTTTATATGGTCCATCGTACGGAAATTGCAATCGAATACGAACCTTATCAGCCCTGACAAAGACGTAATCGCAATTTTTGAGCGATTTTGGAACGAATATTTTTGTTTGATTCGTTGGTTTTGTTGTCGTCGGGATAAGAATTTGCATGGTGGTGCGGAGTTGGTTGTTGACTGTGCCGGTTGTGGGTGGAGACGGTAGAAGATGTTCGATGAATAACTCACCGGGTAGCTTGATTGTCCGTAATTGCTCACCAGCGGAAATGGTTTGTCCGTAAACCATTTCCTCTGGTGAGCAATTCAAATCTTCTTTAACCGTTAACTTCGGAACTCCAGTGAATTGTGTTGCCTCGGGCCTTGAGAGCAGTTGTGAGTTGGCGGTGGAAGCGTTCGACCATACCATTGACTTGCGTGTGGTAAGCCTAGGAGCTTCGACTCAAATTGGGTTCCTTGATCAGTTAGGATATCAAGTGGAACGCCAAATCGTGATACGTAGTTTTGTACAATTGTGGTGGCAATGGTTGCTGCAGACATGTCGCTCATGCAGTACGCTGGCCAACGAGTGAAACGATCGACACAGGTGAGTAGATAAGTGTATCCATTGGATGGAGGAAGCGGTCCTAGATATCCAAATAAATGTGCGCTCAAATCGACCAGGTTGTATTTCGAATTGTACAAGTGACGTTTTTGTGTGCCGTTGAAATTTCGATTTTTGGCAGGATAAACAGGATTGTGCCCAATGGGTCACATCTTTGTTAATGCTAGCCCAAATAAGTAGCGAGCAGTAATCAATTTACGAGTTACGCAGACATACCAGGATGTGAAATATCGTGTAGAATGGCGAAGATGGTTCGACGAAATTACTCCGCGATGTAAGAGCGATTTGCAGCCGTATAGATATTTCGCAGTATATATCGAGGCCAGGCAATTTAAAAAGCTGTTACTTCAGTGATGAACTCGCATGACAAACTTTATGTAGAGGAAAACGAAGTCGAGATCTCGAATGACTTCGTCCATAAAGCGCTGAAACGTTTGCGCGCATTGCGTAATCTAAATGGCATTCGGGTGTATTCGAAGAGGCCAAATGGTGTGGTGAAAACTTTGCAACCATGCAAGTATACATGGTGAAGGTTTGAATGTGGGGTATCGGGTAGCGATCCGGTATCGTAACCGTGTTTAAACGCCGATAATCCTTTTTGAGCAGAGTTCCGTAGCCATTGTTGATGTTAAAATGGATCGGTATTGGTTTGTTAACACGAATCATTGTGGCGTTTATTGACAGCCTCGTAGCTCGATTAATCGGCCGTTTGTGCTTAACATCAACAAGAAGTTCGAATTTGCTTAGAAAATCGGCGCCAATGATCGGCCGGTTCACCGCAGATAGCATGAAAGCATGCGTGGATGTTCGTTTCAGTCCGATATCCACGTTAGGCAATTTTGTGCCATACGTGTGGATGTATGAACCATTCAGCCGATAAGACTATAGATCTGAATTTTGATTAGCTAGTTCATTGCTGGAATAACCGAAAGGTCAAAGCGCCACTGTCGGCTATAGGTAGATAAATTTGTTTGTTCAGTCGTATATGAACAAACAGGACGTATAACCCGTGACTTTATTGGTTTTTTGATTGCTTTGCAGTATGGAAATTGCATGGCTGCGTACATTTCTGTGCAGCATTATATGCGATTCGCGATAATCGATCCTTGACAGTAACACCGAACACTAGTGGACCCCGACCTCCAACACGGCCTGCCATTCTACGCCCTATTAGTCTAAAATTTGAAACTTGTGATACATTCGAGTCATGCTGTGATACATTCGAGTAATACTGTGATACATTCGATTCATACTGGTTACGGTGGCCGATGTTTATTACGTCATACATACGATCTGCTGTTTTGGCCAGGACTTCGATGGGTCTTATCTCTGGCTGCGCGACCATTGCAATGCGTATGATCTCTGGCATTTTTCTCGTCCAGAATGAGCAAATTATAGTCTCTGAGAAGTTGTTCCCAGCGAGAGATCGGATTTTCAGGAGTGCTTCTGTGGATTTTCTGTCACCCAGCTCCTGGCCAGAAGGAGAGTCTGGGCTTGGTTCAATTTTTGTTTCTCGTTCTTGATCCCTTGAATGTCGAAGTGAATCTCGGCTAGCGCGAAGCAATTTGCGGCCTTATCATGCCAGAAGGGCTGTAATTGCAGCTTTGGTGCTGCTGCCGCGGCCTCTGGTGGTGTTTGAGCAGCGGGAGTTGTGTCCATTGGTAGGTCTGTTTTTGGTTGCGCGTCGTTGTCCATTGTTCACAAGTTTAATTTAAAATAATGAAAATAGTTTATTAATAATAGTACGGAATGGTTACCGTGTACGCTATAGCCAACTTTTTCAATTTTTAAGAACTTACAAATTGTTTGTAATAACGTAAAATCTTCTTATTTATTTTATATTATTTGACACGTTATGTAAATATATGCACTATAATATGCCGCAGCCCCTTTTTCAAATAAATTTGGCAGTATGGTACGATCAAAATAACAATATTGTTATTTGCTATAGTGGTAGGGTATATTGTACCTCTGAAATAGTTACGTCTGGTCACTCTGCTCGCCAATCGATATTATCATCATAAAATCAATAATTGTGTTCACTATATGCACATTTTATCCACTATTAGAGGGGAGTTTTATTTTTTATTTTTAACAATTATTGTTAATAATTTAAACACTCAATGGGTGATTTTTAGTTTTTAAATTATATAAATAATAAAAAAAATTATCGTATTAATTTTTTATTTGTTTTTTAATATATGAAAATTATACCAACAAAAAAAACTACATATATACATAATGGACATATTTGCAGACTAACAAAAAACTATATTTGCCTAAATACTCGTATGTATAGAAATTGTTATGAATTTATTTAAACTATGTATAAACTCAATTAATAGTTATTATTTACACGAATATGATAATAAACTAACAAAATAATTGGATAATAATATTTCACCTACACCTCAAATAGCGCCCGAGTAGTTTATTTATGAACCGTAATTGCGATTATATATTTTTTAGTTGAGTCATACCGTCATGGGTCATATACTCGTTGTTTGTTAGCTATAAGACGATATTTTATAGTTGGTTGTTGCGTGCCCAAATTTCTATTATTAATTAAACATACAAAATATGAATATATGCTAATATTATTGCCGTTAATGTTGTGCGCCTACTTTTCTAGATGGTTGATTAGTTTAGTCAGTCAGATGATTCTTATTTTCAAAATATATTCCAATTTTTTGTTGAACGGAGTAAACAAAATGATAACTAAAACAAAAAAAAAGTTATGAGGAAGCTAAATTAGCTATTCAATTAATAGCCACCTATTGGTTGATACCATAACAAATAATGAATTCAGAATGTCGTCGATTTAGCCAATACAAGAATAAACGTTGCAGGCATATATCCATAAATTGTTTGGAATTTATATAGTGAATCTATTGCCCAATAGATGGTAGTAAATCTACTAAAGATTTAGAAATGGTAATGTATGACATCGGCCCCTGTTGTCACTCACATGTCCCGTAAATTTAAATTGCAATAACATGTTTTCCAAGAATACCACCACAGTATCCTATGCTTGTAGTCCATAAAAACACAACTGTTTGCAGTATTAACAAAAGAAAAAAATGGATAGCGCCAAACCAATACCGGACCACCGCTGAAATACCCGGATACGAGGTTTAGGAACGGCACGTGGAACGTGCTTTAAGGTGGAGACCATGTGTTCCAGGCAGGGATGGGAGAGGTAGATTACGCCATGTAATCTACGCGGTTGTCAACACGTAAAATATAACGTAGATTACTTGGCAGTGTTTTTTGTCAACGTCGGGAGTATTTTGTAAAAGCGTTCAGTATTGTTTGGCATTTCATCATGGAAAGACTGAGCCCGGCATAGCGTCTACAAATTGTTCAGCTTTATTACGAAAATTAGCGTTCTGTGAGGAATGTGTTTCGTGCGCTTAGACCAAGTTACGGTTGACATAATCGGCCTATCGAGACCACTATTTGGAATACCATCGAAAAATTTGAATCCCAGTTTACAGTATTGTGTGTGATGATACGCGACTAAATAGACGGTTAAGTGTGGTTTATGCGCCTGTGAAAATATTCGTCCATATTTCTTCAAAAAAGAAGACGGCCGGGACGTACCTGTGAATAGAGCTCGTTATTGCGCCATGATAACGGAATATTTGCTGCCTGAAATTGAAGCCCAACCTCGGCGACATTTGGTTCCAAGAAGTTGGCACAATTTGCCATATCGAGCGCAAAGCAATGTACTAATTGAAAAATCATGTTGGCGAGCAATTAATTTCACGGTTCAGATCGTTGAATTGGCTATTTAGAACGTGTGATACCTCTAGACTCTTTTCTTTGGGGCTACGCAAAGTCCAAAGTCAATGTGAATAAACCAGCTAGACTTCTGGCATTGGAAGCCAACATAACCCGTGTCATTTCTGGCATAACTGACGGTGTGACTTTTACACTTCAGCACTCTTTTCACTATACCCCAAAATTTTTCGATATATCGAAAACCTGTGGGCTCATTGATTTGATTAATCTCGTGCAAATTTATTGCTTCTGTTGCAATTAGAGTCGTATTAAGAGCTATATGGCGAAAACTTTACTGCTGAATCGTTTTGAAGAAACGTCGTTATGAAAAATGTCACAAAACTTGAAGTGTTTCAAAACCAATTATATGTACGTTTCGTCATCCATCAATCCAAATCCACTAAATTTTGTGAAAGTAAGCGGTGCCATAGGATTTGGAATCGTGGATGTTCAGTGTTCGAACCTCGATTAAGGGTAAATAAATTTATCAGGCATCCACACCATTTATCATTAAATTAATAAAATCGCTTTTGATTTAAAAATGTCCAATTTGCAATTAAATTAAAAATATAAATATTGAGGTTTGAAATAGTCATGATAACAATCCAATCAAACAGCTTTATTTTACCACCGAGCCACCACCATACATATAAATAGTAATATTCCTTTCGTTTATAGCTGTCATTTGAATAAAAAAAATTAAAATTTTAGCCACGGTAATGGACCTTGCTTATTTGACCATCGCCGTCCAATTTCAATACCGCTCCATACACACCCCCCCCCCCCCCCCTCCCCCATTCATACCCATCTTTAATACTTGCCACTTTTACATGGAGGATATTGAAGTTTTGAACAGAAGCTGAGTTGGATTTGAGTAATTTGATTTGACCGTCACCAATTTAACAGGAGAAATTATCTCGCCCACCACCGTATATATGTATATTTGATGTTATGCAAATCTTTTATACTTTCCAATTGAATTGAAAAACTTGGAAATTTTTAACAGAAGCTGAGTTGAACTTAAAATGTCCCAACAGTCGTATCGTTTGAAACTTAACTGAACTGCATAGTGCCAGGTGCAACATTTAATGCGATGACAAGCTATTCCTCCTTATGTTCTTAAAAATTATAAAACATCCGTTCTAGCCAATGATGCTTGATGCGATTTTCTAGGCGGGCCACAATATTGACCACTGACCATACAATGTATAAATTTAAGTCAGTACAGGAATAAGGTCCAAATAAAAAATGGGTAAAGCTGAGTTTAAGTCTCGATTCAATTCAGATTCTGTTAAATTTTCATTTTTCTCTATTCAAATGGTGGATATAAAAGATGGGTTTACCAGTAATGAAATTGTACGGTAGTGGTCAAGTAAGCAAAGTAATGGGCGTTTGATTAGGGGACGTGAGTTCAAGCTAACGTTTTTTTAATTTAATTTTATCTTAATAATTACTTCAACTCAGCTTCTATTAAAATTTTCAAACTTTTCCGATTAATTGCCAAGTATAAAAGAGGGATGCAGCAGCAATGAAAATGTACGGCGATGGTCAAATAAGTAGAGTCCAGAAATACTTTTGGTTATAAAAAAAATCGATCAGGTCAGGCAGTTTTCCTTGGTCAGTTGACCAATATGTTGGTTTTCCAGTTGAAATGGATTCACATCCATTTTCTTTAATGGCAACCAGTAATTCTCTTCCTTTATTTGTAGTTAATCTATAGAACCCCAGTGAGTATTCTTCGCATTAAAGTGACCACCTATCATGATCCTTTTCCAGACGCTTGAAGACCTCAGAGTATTGTTTGTCTTTATTAGAATGCCTTGGTGGACAGTATAATCCTGCCACAATAATAGGAAAGTTGTTGGTTTTTATATACATGAACAAGTGTTGGTTATCTGAATGATTTGACCTTTTAATATTTCAATAGCACTTATAGCCTTCCTGAACACGAATTCGTTTTACCATGGAGTGGGTTGTGTTAAATTGTATGGCGCGGTAATAGTTAAAGTTCTTCGGATTATTTTTAATGAAAATTATAACCTTTTTGTTTGATTTTTTGTGAGCCGTTTTTTCCCATTTTTCTGTGAGCTGTTCTATACCGTTCGACCGTTATAAAGAGGGCCATACTTCGTATAACGCTATATAACGTTGTTTTGGGTCAATTTAATAATTTTGTATTGGATAAACATGACGCTGAAGTAGATTCATGGTATTTGAGCACGATTAGTTTCAAATTCCGCTATTTTTGAAAAGAGATTTAAATGCATTGACGGACATTGTATAAAACTATCACCAATAAACTGCATTGTGCCTAAAAAAAATTTGACAAAACCATTCTAGAATTGTCTACATTATCGACGTTGTCTATACGTTGTTAACGTTATCTACGGGTTGTCGACCCGTTCGATAATTTTAATGAGTTGTGCCACCGTGTATGTATACATGATAATGATTCTATTCAACGTTCTCATAGTAAAATACTTATAGTTAAAATTCTTTTTCCTGACCCTTTGGAAGAGATATCCGCCAACCACCCGATGCCCTATATATACAATTTTCTATTCCCGTATTTGATCATTGATTTTTATTCCGGCAGACCGAAAGATTCAAATCTGGTTTATTGTTTTCAAATTGATACTTACAGAACTTGTAATGCAAGTTGGATCTCAATAGTTGCGGTTGTTATTTTATCTTTCTGACCGTTGGCAATTTGTCAAGATTTTGAATTCTTCCTCTTTCACAAATGACAAAAATAAATTCCCACCGGTCGAAAGATAAAGGCACATAATTTGGTCATATTTCATCATACATTCAAATGACCTTAGTGGAAATCAGTCTTCAGCCACGTAAATTGTGATAACAATTGCACATGGTAAATGCAGTTTGTCAAAGTATGTTTCGTACACTTTGACGTAAAGGAATATGGAACATCAAACTTCGCAAATTATGTTGGTACATTAATAATTTATATCCGAACATGCCCCCAATAAGAAAATCCAAATAATTTTAATTTCCCAGTGGAATTTTAATTATTGGATTAGTTTAGATATATAAAATGTAATATTCATTGACTTTATATAGAAAAACGCATCACTATCATTTTGGTTATATTCTTAAATATTTAACACTATTTCAATTTTAGAGGGGGGATGGGGTAGATAGGAATTATGAAATATTAATAACTTCGTATGTAATACAACTATAAACCGTGTTTGTGACATGGAAATGGAATTTTTTTTTGTAAAACAGTATCGTGATAACAGTACACAAATTTTCCTTTCTCAAACCACACATTACCGCCCATATACACACATAAATATTTTTACATGGCATAAAGCTAGCAAAAAATAAATTAAAAATAATTAAAAATTTATACAAATAAAATAAATTGTAATTATTTTTGATAAATATTCCAATTGAGATTTAGAAAATGGTTCTCTCACATACATAAAAGTACATATCTCAAAGCCCCTTTAGTTTATTAATGCTTCTTGCCATAATTTGAAAATTTATGAGCTTAATATACCATAAGTAAAACAACAACAAAAAAATGTATTCAGAGTGTTTAGAATTTATGAATATTAGATGATTCACATTTACAATTTTTTTTTTTGTAATATTTTTGTAAATTTATTTATAAAGAAAAAGGCAAACCAATTGAGATTTTATCAATAAATAATATTTTAATTTTAATTTTAATTGGATTTTAATGCGATTAAAGAGATTTATATATGTGAAAATTGGGAAATTTATGTGTTGATCTGTTCAATTATTTATGAATCGGTATAGTTCACAAATGATTACAATGAGCTGGAATGTTACAATTTTTGATCGGGATTTTTGTGTATTGTCAAGAAGCTGGCTTTCCAAAACCATGGTTTGATGAAACTTGATATGTTTATTATACCACCCAGTTGTATTCCGTAAATCCAGACCGGTTTCAGAATTTGTTTATAAAGCAAAAGCTTATTATATGTAGATAGGGGTATTATATGTTCTGCGTGCTCCATGGTGTAAAGAACGACTTGGCTTCAAGTACATGCTCAGGCTCGAATCTAAAAACTGTTATTATTTCTATTACATATTGTTTATGCTTTACACATGTAGAGTCAATGAATGCCACATACAGGTAATTTTTCGTAAGTGGGAAAAATTCCAACTTCGCTATCTCCTGTGCCCAAAAAGATTTTCTTTCACTACCTCTTGCTTGTTCACCATACAGCGTCTTAAGTTTTCCAATTCTAACACGCATCTATTAGTGGCCTAATATTGGACATCGTTTGACTTGTAATAGACATATCTGACTGTATGACGTTTCCTAGTTATACTCCCTTTCCTTTTAGAACACCTATCAGGTACTGGAATTTTTACTGCAATCTATATGTAATATAGAAGTTAAAATATTCATCTTCGGTGAATAAACTTTAACGAGTTCCATGGTGCATAATATTCCTGGTGCTGTTAAGTCATCTCATCACTTTGAAATTTCAATTAAAAATGTCTATAGCGATACGAAGCTGTATCCAAATTATGATTGCTAATTTTAAAAATTCAGTGCTTAAGTTATTTGTTTATGATTTATTTAAGTTAACCAAGTGGTAACCTCAGCATAAAATATATCACATGCATCTTTCATCACGGGATCATCAAAACATTGGTTTTCAAAATCCTGGTTTTTAAAGTCTGGTGTTTAAAAAAACTGAAATTATGTAGTGCTATATGTCTTTTGGCGGTTGTGCAGGTGGTGGTCTACCGATAATTTTGAATATAATTTATTTTATATCTCAGATTTATACTGTAATGTAAAGGAGGATGTTAACAAATGCTCGAAACGGAGAAACAAATACTCGAAAAATTAGCTGACCAAATTCATTGAAAATTTAATTTCATTATACCTTTTTCAAATGGGTATTATCTCAAAAAAAAATGCTTATTATACTCAAAGTAGAGCCACCGCATATAGAAGAAAGCACGAAGATCAGCACCAAAATGGAAAAAACTAATTTTCTTGAACCAAAAAAATAAAATCATAATATTCAAATATTCTATTAAAATATCACTCATGGGAAATTCTTTGGAATCAGTACACACACACACGCACAAAACTAATAGAAACCATTTTTATGTTTTAAAATTAGTTCCATGAAAATATTATAACAAATGAAAAATGAGCTTTTCATGGTTTAGCCAAGACAAAAATAAAAAACAATGTACGGAAATTTGTTTTTCCATGTTAAATCTTGCGTTTTAACATATTTTGCTTCATCACATTTAAAAATATGCGAAACCATACGGGCCGCGCCAAACACAAAAAATAGGAAAAGCTTTGGAAAAAGGGGCACGCGAAATATGAAAAACAGAAAATAAACTTTACACGAAATTGTTGTTTTGGGAATTTCACAGCCAACAAGAACAACAACACACAAACACATTCTCGTGTTCGTGTATTCGAGTATGTAGAACCTAGATACGGAAAACTTTTCTTGTTATCTTATTCTACTTTTTGTTTTTATTCATTTCCCTTATAGATTGTTTACATGTAACACTTTTTCTTTTACCTTTCACACACACACACACACGTACCTACCTATGTTTATAAAAAAAAAGGGAAAGTATTTTTCAGGCATATACACAGGCAAGTGGCACAACACAAATAAAATAAAATCTTGACGATAAGAGAATTGGGAATCATGGAATAAATTTCTGTTACGATCATTTGGATGGTTATTCCGTCTATTAGGATACAACAACAAAACAAAATAAAAAATTGAAAGTTTTATTTGCCGAGAAAATGAAAATTGATTAAGTGGAAAATTTAAAGTTTATTTTGTTTTTGTTTGTATATTTATCGTTTTGTGAGAACAATTTCAAGTACACAGTGACGATTAGAATGTCAGTAATTTATGCATTTTGGAAGTAGTTAAATTTATTTTCACAACAAGATCATGGGACATCAATTCGATAGAACCAGTTTTTTAAATGTAAAAGTGATTTAAATTTGTATTAATTTGACTCGAAGTCTTCATATTGTCTTAGATAATCTGAAGAAGCTAAGTGGTTCTCTATACCGTGGAGCCATCGTTGCCTACAACGACCTCTGCACCGACGGTGGCTCGCTGAGATCACAGAGCTCGGTATGTGCTATCTATTTCGCTTCTCTTAAATGTAGGAAGACGTCTCTCGTACTCATCCGTCAGCGCCCAACTTGCACATCCAAACATAACAAGAGGTCGGATCAACGCTTTGTAAAGCATCAGCTTCACTGCTCTTGAGAGGTGTTTAGATTTTAGCAATGGCCTTGGAGGAGACAAAGCACGAGTGCAGGACTGCCAGCCGCGCTTTAATATCCTCACCCACAAAGTTCATGTATTTCGTTTTAGACTCATTGATCTGAAGTTCAACAGAAGCTGAAAACTCTACAAGCGGATCAAGTATTTCTTTCAATTTTTTGTTCTCACCCAATGAAGTATCTAAATCATAGAAGCATTTCAAAAGAATGGATCATTCAAAAATCAGGACAGTTTTAAAATTTAAAGAATACATAAACAAAATAATCAGCTCGTTTCATTGGAAAAATTCCGTCGTGTTGGAAAAATTCCACCTGGATGGAATTCTAACTCCGAATTTAATTTTGTTGGAATTTTGCTATTCTGTAACATTGTTCCATTAGAAATCTCCGTCAGAATATTTTGGTGGAATTTTTTTAAAAATTCATTTTTTGTTCAAACTATATGGTTTGTAGTAACAGTATATGGCAATATGTGGTTTGGCGACTTTACTGGTATTTCCATTTGGCGGCAAATTTTTACCTCATATGAAAAATAAAATAAAAATAAAAATATAATTCTACCTTGCGGAATTCCACAATTGATTGGAAATTTTCTTGAGTTGAAAAATAAATTTTTTTTTTTTTTTTTTTTTTTTATTTATTTATATTACGACTGAGTCTTGTACCCATTTAGTAATTTACATTGCATAATACAGTATTTTGAATAGTCGGCGTAATCAAGTGATTATCCCCAGTAAGTGTAACTCCTCCCTCAGATTTTTCGCCACAGTAAGTCTACTGACCTCCTGGTCGCGATAAGTCCAGTGGTTTGGTTCTTTGCAGTCTTCTTGTTAGAGATGTAGTCAGCATACAGCGTATGTCCAGATTTTGATGATGGTGCAGACATTGTAGGTGTTTTGTTGCATGATGCTTAATTTCATCCGCGACAAGCTCAATCTTGAGATCTCGATGGAGGTTGTCGTTTCGAATGTACCACGGTGCATTAACAATACATCGTAGGATTTTATTTTGAACTGTTTGTATGATTTTGATATTTGTCTTCTTGGCACATCCCCAGAGTTGGCTACCATATGTCCATACAGGCTTCAGAATTTGTTTGTATAACAGCAGTTTGTTATGGATCGCTAGTTCAGATTGTCTCCCTAGGAGCCAATGCATTTTTCTAAATTTTATGTTTAGTTCTTCTCTCTTCTTTTTTATGTGTTCCTTCCATCTAAGCTTAGCATCTAAAGTCATACCAAGATATTTGGCAGTGTTTGCATGGGGCACTACTATTGAGTTTATCTTTATTGGTATATGGTTAACTTTTTGATTTGTAAAGTTCACTTGGATTGATTTTGCTTCATTTAATTTAATTCGCCATTTCTTTGTCCAATTATATATCAGGTTAGTAGCCCTCTGTAATTTACTAGTGGAGTCATTGATGTTCTTTGCTGTTGCAAGTATTGCCGTGTCATCGGCAAAAGTCGCCATTGTTTCTTCTGTAATTGGTATATCTCTAGTATATAGGAGATATAGGATTGGCCCAAGAACACTCCCTTGTGGTACTCCGGCTGTTATTCTTTTTAGTTGGGAGTACTCATTCTCATACTTTACTCGGAAGTGCCTCTCTGATATGTATGATTTTAAAATTTGAAAAAATTGCTCCGGAAGATCTCGATGAAGTTTGAATTCTAGCCCCTGGTGCCATACTTTGTCAAATGCTGGCGCTACATCAAGGAATATAGTTGAGCAGATTTGTTTGCTTTCTAGTGATTTCTCGATTACATCAGTAATTCGATGTACTTGTTCTATCGTAGAATGTTTTTCCCTAAATCCAAACTGATGTGAAGGGATAAGATTCCTTTCTTCGATAATTGGTTTTAGTCTTTCAAGAAGAACTTTTTCAAATAGTTTCGATAATGTTGGTAGCAGAGAAATTGGCCTATATGAAGCTTTATCATGCGGAGGTTTGTTCGGTTTAAGTATCATAATTACTTCTGCAACTTTCCATTGCCTTGGTACATATCTTAGTCGAAATGCTGCATTAATTATATGCACTAGTTTCCTCAACGCTTTCTCCGGTAACAGTTTTATTATCTGACCTGTTATAAGATCATATCCTGGAGCCTTATACGCATTCAGATTATTCTTGATTTCCCATTTTAGTTCTTTCAATGTTACAGGTGTAATATTTACTTCATCCTGTTTATTTATTGGTGTAATATTTTCCTCTTCCGTTTGTTTTGGATAAGGTTGGAATGTTTCTTCAAGGTGATTTGCAAACAAATCTGCTTTTTGTTTAGCATTTCGAGCCCAATTTTCATTATTTTTAATTGGAGGAATCTGAAGGTTAGGTCTTTTAATATTCTTAGTTGCTTTCCATAATGAATAATCAGTATCTTTTTGCCCAGTTAGAGTGCTGAGGTATTTATTAACTGATTGATTTTTAATGTCTTTTATAAGGTATTTTAATTTGTTACACAAATGATTAAATACTCTTTTATTTTCAGCATTTCGATGTTTTTGCCAATTCTTCCGTGCTTTTCTTTTATTTTTAAGAAGTTCTCTCACTTCCTCTGGATAGCTAGCATTGCGCTTCATTTCCTGCCTATTATTTGGAGTGCTTTCCCACGCAGCATATTGGATATTATGGATGAGCTTATCTAATTCGTCTTCTATTTGGACTGGTCCCTGAATTGGGTTCTGCAGACTAATTCTTTCTGTTAACTGTGAAGAGATCCCAATTGGTTTTGAAGCTCGTTAATTTCGGGTTGCTCTCTTTCAAAATAATTGTTTGGCTAAGTATCATAATAACTGGTGAATGATCTGATGATAGACTTTCACTGTTCTCTATATGGATATAATTATCTGAAATCCCTTTTGTTATAAAGAAGTCTATAAGGTCTGGAATCTTACTGGTATCCGTAGGCCAATAGGTTGGTGTACCGCCTGAGTGAAACTCGCATTTTAGTTGTTTGCCTGCTGCGAACAGTTCTTTTCCTTTAGCGGTCGTTAACCGAGATCCCCAATATGTATTTTTTGCATTATAGTCACCTCCAACTAAAAAGACACTTCCTAGCGTTTTCAGAAGATTAGTATAATCTACTTGTTTGAGATTGTATCTTGGAGGGCAATATATTGCTGAGATACTGCATGTTTTAATATTGCTTAATTGTATTTTGATTGTTGTGACTTGCATGGAAAGGTTCTCAACTTTTGGCTCTTCGTTATGTTTTATATACTCTTTTATGAGGATAGCTGATCCACCTCTGGCTTTGTTCTCAGGATGTAGTGCATAGTAGCAATTATATCCTTTTATTTTACAGAATGAAGTTTTGGTGAAATGGGTTTCTGATATAAGATATATATTATATTCATCTATATTATGCATGTTTAAAAATATATCTAGTTCTTGAATGTGTTGCAATAGCCCATTTGCATTCCAGGTTACAATTCGTAATGTTTTATTCATTTCTTTTGTTTATAATTCGATTTTATATAATTAAATTTTGATACACTTGACCAAGGTTTTCTTCTATACTCTTTTATTGAAACTAGTTTGTGATTTCATTTCTTCTAGTGTTTTCTGCAGACTCATTTCCTGCGAAATAAGTCTATTATTAATGTTCTCTAGATTTCTCAGTATGCCCTGTAGAACGAAATCCACTTTTAACTGTTTCTCCTCTGTTTGCTGAACTACTTGTGCATAAGTAACGTTTTCGTTTACTCTCTGGCTTTGTATGTTTTGATTAGCAGTTGACGGTTTAGGCTCCGTGGTTCTTTTTATAGTTTGTACATTTATTGATGTACCTGGTTTGCGTGATTTATCTCTCATTTTTTGTAGTTCTACTGCAACTTCACATCCTCTGTAGTTGGCTGGATGCTGGCCATTACAGTTGATACACTTCGGTGTTGTATCTCGGGGGACTGTGCAGTCATTTCCTGCGTGTTTTCCTGCACATTTAACACATCTTGCTTCACGGTGGCAGTACTTTTGTGTATGATTATAATCTTGGCACTTTTTACATTGTGGTATTAGTCGAGTGACCTTTCTCGGTGTTTCTATTCTAACTCTAAGGTTGAGGATAGCCTTAATATTATAAATATTTTCGATTTTTTCTTGGTTGTCGAAGGTTAGCATAAAAAGTGGGAGACCTCTTCTCATGATTTCAACATTTCCGTCCCTGTTTTCTCTTCTCTCTTTTCTGATGATGTTGACTGCATCGATTATTTTCAGGCCTTTGTTTTGCAGGTCCTCAATAATTTCATCTTTTGAGCAAGTTGGATGGAGACCTCTTGCCATTACTTTAATTGATCGATCATTTTTGTCCTCGTAGGTATACCACTGGTGACCATCAGCATTTAGTTTGTTATCTAGAGCTATATAATCTTCAGGCTCTGTTGTATTTATTTTCCAAATATTATTGCTGAGCGATATTACTTTGTAGTCATTTCGTACTACTTCTTTCATCAGTTTCTGAATACTACCGTGGTTGGTTATTCCTAGAATATTGATCGGAGGTGGTACCTGTTTTTTCTTTTCTGTCTCATGCACTTTTGATCCAGAACATGCTTTGCCAGTTTTAATGTCGGTTTGCATTGGCTCAACTTCCGGTGATGATTCAGCTTTCCTCTTGCTTGGGTTGGTTTCTTCTCTAGGTTTCTTATTTGCCCTCTTGGATTTCTGTAGTCTCCAATTTGTTTCTTTTTCAAGCTCATCTTCATCAGTTTTATATTCGGCTTGATCTGCGAGTACTTGAAATTGGTTGTTCATTATTGCCAAGTTTCCTACATTGTTATTTTTATTTACGGTTTCCTTTAGCATAAGGTTTTCTTTCTTTAGCACGGCAACTTCATTGTTCAGTTGCGTGATTAATTTCTCCATTTGCTCAAATTTATTTATTAGTTCCGCGTTATGTATTATAACTGCTTGTGCGCTGGACGTGGCTTTGGCAGTTGGCTTGAAATTTTTATGCTTGATGGAAGAGGTATTTTCCTCCTCATTGTTAAGTTCACACAGCAGTGTGGTGTTCCCTGGCGGTGGGGTTGATGGTGGTGTTCTTTGGAGTGCCGTACTTCTTCCACCAAAGGGCCATTCATGTATCGCTTGTTCCTTGCTTCCAGTAGTACAAAAAGGATCAGCCTGGTTGCCTATCGACGATTTCCTTTGCAATGTCGTGTTCCTATTGAAAGAAAATGGTTCCTCGTCGTCACTCATTTTACCGACCGGATTTAATGTTCCCCATCGACCCAATAATTTTGGCCGGGAGTGTATATAAAATAAATTAAAAAGCTAACACTGCACTTTAATTTTTTATTTTTATTTTTTCACTATGTTCAATGTCTACATAAAATAATTAAAAAGAAACTACACTCACTGCACTTTTTGATTATTTTTATTTTATCGCTTACTTCACTGATTCCACGTCCAAACCCCACGACGATTTGAAAGAGAATCGAAAAATAAATTGAAATATTTAAAAGCAAAATTTAATTCAGCCACGGCCGTTCTAAATTTGAATGCTTTATTTATTAGAGTATGGGTAACATGTAAATTTAGCGCAATTTTAAAAATTTGGTAACTTGGCATTTGTATGGAAATTAGAATGTATACTTGTTAGAGAATTTGCGTATTTAAAAATTCAAGAGTTTGATCATTAGAAAAATAGATGGTTTCTCTCTCGAATGTGTGAAATCTTTCAAAATTTATCTTTCTGCTAGAATTTAAAAAAATTAATTCGTTTGGTTATAAGTAAGCATATATCATATTTATAGGTGATTATGGTTTAAGTTTGATTTAAAATATGTTCTTCAAAAGTTTGAAGCACTGACCGAAAACAAAAACTGAACTTATTCAGCTTAATAAATCAAGAATTTTACCAGCGAAACTATAAATCAAACAAATCGAATAATCAAAACAAACAAATTAAAAGCAACGTAGCAGGTAATACTCCGGATACCCTAAACAGACGATCAACAAAATTGATACAAAAATTCTGATCTAGCTTCTTGCTAAGAATTACCCGCGCGGGTGAAACAGTACCTGCCGTATAGCCAAAGATGATCCAGTTGCAATTCACCTCACATTTGTTTAGTTATACAAAAAACGAATAGCTACGTAGAAGAAATTATTTATTTTCGTTATCCACTGAGCGACCGCGATCTTTGAACATATTACCTTCATTTTTTACGTAAAAAAGCAATACTCGAGTGTCGATATTGGCATGTAGATAACCTAAAATTAAGTCACTTAGAAAACTGATCCTACAAACTAAAGCTGAAACGATTTTATTAACGAACTTTTACGAACTACAAAATGTGCCAGTAACGTAATTTTAACGAAACAGGGTTGTTTTCAAAATTATTTTTAATTAAAAGTCGCCCGCATCAGGATTTCAGTCAGAAAAGATCGCTTTTTGGAGATTGGAATTACTCGATATAATGCACCATCATATGCGCAAATTTTTTTTATTTATGCCACCAAATACTAGTCAGCTTTTGGGTGTTATTACTCGTTAAATCGTCATGTATTGTAGCGAATATCTTTTTATTTTTGTTGGCCTTTTGCTGGTCTAGGAAACGGGTAGTAAACGGCATTTTTAATAATTGGTACAATCCTAAGCATTTTAACGCACACCTCCACCAAAAGATTTATTCATTAGATTTGTTCGATTACATGGAAAGCGCACATCCGCGCAGTCTTTAATTACGATAACACTCAGTTCATCAGATCCGACAATTACAATACAATTAATAAGCGACATTTCGCTTATGGTTGTCAATTTATTTTTCCGGGTTAATAATTCATTGATGGTTAAAGTATCATTGGTACACTAACACGTATCAGTAATCTGACACGGACCAATAAAAAGAGAATTGCTAAGATGGTCATCATGATGTAGGTTTTTGCTAGTTTTATCTATTTTTTGAATTATTTAAGAATTATCTCTTGTATTGATACGAAAGTATTTATGATTACCATATTTAACAAGTTGAGGTTTGGAAAAATTAATTAATCCTTCATATTCACTCATAGATGATAGATCTAGTATTTGGATTGTACTAAACATGCATTACAACTGTAAACATCATTATTGTACCTTTCCACAATATCGTAATCTTGTATATTATTGTAAATCAAGCCACATACACCTCGAAACACCTCTTGTTTGCCAACCAGCTGATACAATTTTTTTACTATTCACATTCAAACAACTGATTTTCAAATCTGTCAACCATAAGTTTCTGTCACTGGTATAAAAACTATTTAACTATTTTGTTAACTTAGGTTTTATTCAAAAGCACAGAAAGCTCAATTTTTAACATGTCAGTTTTGATTGAAATTCCAGCGGAGGACATTATTTATTGTTCATTTAGGATTCTGTACTCATAATTGAGCAATAAATAATGTCATGGATTGAAATGTACTTAATGTGCATTGAATTATTTGATATCGGATTTACTTAGAAGTACGGAAAGCTTAATTCGGTTCATTCTTTAATTTGTCAACTTTGGTTCCAGTTCCAAGCTTAGAAGAACCCATTATCAATTTTCCGACTCAGCGGTGGACATTGCTTTATTTATCATTTAAGAGGATTTATGCAACCTTATCAACTTTAGTTCAAAAAATTGTTATCAAAACAATATATGAAAGTTTCCATGCATTTTGCTTTGATTACGTGCTAATTCAAATTGAACAAAATATAAAATATCCAAGCTACAACCACTAATGAGCTTTTCATACAAACTTCACACAATACCAGCTCTATACATCAAAATTTAAATTTATTGTATTTTACTATAAACGATATACCAGCGTGTACTAAACAGTTGTTGAAATCAAATTATCTGATATGGTAAATGTCTGTATTGCGAGTAGTTTTCATTCAGATTAAGTATTCAGATTGTATAATGTAGTTGATTTAGCAGTATATATGTATGCTAAAATAAAATAATTTTTTGCCCGAATTTTTGTTGTTGGCCCCCGCAGCAACAAGTTACTAGCTACTATACGCACATACATATTATATTCACCACAATCTCTGGAAACCTTTTTTGATTTTTTTTTTGTATGTCAATTTTATTTCAACGTTTGATATGCGAAAATGTATTCATCCCAATTTACATTTATTTTAATTTTTTTTTAGTTTGTTGGTATTCTAAAAAGCGAAGGGTACAGCATTGGCCAAAAAATAAAATCCTAAATATGATAGAGGATATAAAACGGTTATGATTACTTTATTACTAATACTCCGTATATTATAGATATAATGAAAGGTTGTATAAGGGTTGATTTTGTACTGTATACGCCGTCGTCGTTTATACAATATAGAGTGTATGGTGCGAGGCTAACCTATAATGGTTTACACGTTTGTTTTTATGTCAAGTACAACATACAATTTTTAAATGATTTTTCCAAACACAAAATCAATGGAACGATCCAATTGTGGTGGCATGGATATAGAAAATCAAAATACTGACATCAAATTTTGATATGTAAATTTATTTCTATATTTTCAATCCTATATAAATATTATATTCAGGACACAAAAAATAAAAAAGGAAACACAATATAAAAATAATTTTTCTTTTATATTTTTTAGCTTATCCTGAATAATAATAAACCTATCACAACAATCTATCAATATCTGGTATATAAACTATAAAATTGATGTTTTTTTCCTGATTCTACATCAGTTTGTTATTTTGAATAAAAAAATTTATAAACACACACGAAGAACATTTCAATTTGTGTTTGTTGGAAAAAGTCGAACCAACAAACAAATCATGGATGGAAAGTAAAAGCAACATAAATATACACAAATAATGCTAATGCTCCACATATATCGTCTCGTTTGATTCATAAATCAAATATTTTCCAACACCTTACTTTCCTTATACAACAAAAGTGTGTACATTCATTGCTTGTTGCCATTTATGTACTTAACCTATTGCACAATAGATGACACCTTATATTTATATACTGTTACGATTGTGGCGACATCCTTATTTGAGTAGAGACACTACCATAAATGTAAACTGTAACAATCAGATGTGTCTAGACTATTCAAGAATAGGCTTTATGCAATATTCTAGAAGTAAATGAAAAAATGTATTGAAGGGTAGTTGCAATTGAATTATCATTTTCCGACCACACAGGAGGAGACGGAGGGAATCACGGCGCAGTGGTTGAAGCAATACCGGTATCATCGGGAAATTTCGATATGGCGCTGTTAATGGCTGCTATTCAACAGTCCAATTTGAAACTGAAACAGTCCAATTTGGAATTAAAACTAAGTCTATTGAAAAGTCCAGTTATCAAGTAAATCAAGAAATGCAGGGAATTAAACAGTCAAACCAGCAAATGGAGCAGTCAATCGGCACGATAAATAATAAAATGGACGGGCAATTGCGCGAAATGTGTACGACTCTACATGAAGAAGTAGAGAATATGTAGTCGGCGGTTCAACTGGTTGAACGGAAACTACAAACTGACATTCAAGAGTTGGAGCAAAAAGTTCTCGACGGTAAAGAAAAATTGCAAACAGAGGTGGAAGAATTGCAAGAGAAAGTTCTGTGTATCGAAGTAAACGGAACGACATCGCAAATATAGCATTTTTTAAATTTCAGTTCGAAACGGTAGTAAGGCAAAATAGGTGGAACGAGAAAAACCGTGTATCCATATTAATAGCGGCTCTTAATGGAAGTAACCATATACGAGAAAAGTACCGTATATGGAGTTAAGATATCGAGGATTGGCAAGAGCGAAACGAGTCAAAATATAATTTGTTTCTGTCTTTGCGTATCGATGTTTCTAATCGGATTCTTCTATTCGCATTTCATTATTGTTTGCACCTGTTCACATTTACCGATAACAGTTAACCATGAACCAGAAA
Organism: Tipula unca; assembly: GCA_951394425.1. Lineage (NCBI taxonomy): Eukaryota > Metazoa > Arthropoda > Insecta > Diptera > Tipulidae > Tipula > Tipula unca. Next base: position 177,132,937 of record OX596380.1, on the reverse strand, counting down.
AATTCAGCACTACAACTGTTCAAACAGTATAAGTCTAAACATTTACGGAAATTGCGAAGCTTCTCGGACTGTGCACTTGTTGTGCAACGGGACAAAGAACTTACATGATTTGTCCCGGAAGAGCAGATCGTTTGAATGGACTGACGAGCAATAGGGGTCATTCAATGAATTGAGAAGGCGATTAGGCACAGCACGGAGTTAAGTTTATTCTTGACACTGACGCAAGTATTGATGGTATCGGAGGAGTGTTGTCACAAGAAATTGAGAATCAAGATAGCGTGATAGCATATTACTCAAAGGTGTTATCGAAACCAGAACGTAACTATTGTCTGACTCGTAAAGGATTATTGGCTATAGTGGAAAGTGTGAAAATTGTTCATAAGTACCTCAATGGCCAAGAATTTCTTATTCGGATGAACCATGGAGCATAACGTTGGCTGCGGCAGTTCAAGAATCCGAGTCGGCAAGTACCACGGTGGATCGAACGTCCAAGCTTCCATTACCACATAGAACATCGATTCATTATCAAAACGGCCATGTCAAGTAGAATGCAAGTATTGGGGCGTATAGAGGCACAGGAAAACATTATCAACATAAGGCTTATGCAAGTAATACCGGATAAGGAGTGGACAGATGAAATAGTCAGCAACGAGCAGTTAGCAGATCCTGATTTGGCAATGATCATGGAATTCAAGGAAAAAGGAAATCGTCCTACTTGGAGTGAAATTGCAGATAAGAGTCCCACACACAGTAAAGGCTTACTGGGCACAATGGGACGGCCCTAAATCGAGAACGGATGCTTATAGCGTATATGGGAAAGCTCGAACGGCAATTTGAAACAATTAGTGAAAGTGGTGCCTAAGTCTAGAATTGCCGAAGTATTGAAGGAGTAATCTAGGAATTAATAAAACACTTGCCAAAACACGTGATCGTTCTACTGGTTTGGATGAAGACAATCTGTTGTGGAGTGATGTCAGAAATGTGATCAATGTGAGGCGGTAGAAGGCCCCGCACGGAAATGTCAGGGGGCAATGCAGCAGTATATAACGTCGGAGCGGCATTCGAGAGAATTGCAATGAATGTGGCAGGACCACTTCGGACTACAGATATTAGGAACAAATATGTGCTAGTAATAATGTACTATTTTGGCAAATTGCCATAGGTGTATTTCATACCCAATCAGGAGGCACCACCGATAGCTGATGCCGTGGTTAATAATTTGATTAGTACCGATGGAGATTCACGAGTCAGTTGTATTTCGCAGGAAGTCTGTCAGTTGCTCGGTATAAACAAAACACGAACAACGCCTTTGCATTCACAGTCGGACGGTATGGTGGAGAGATTCGATGGGACATGAATTGGGCAGAATTATGCTGACCAGATGAAAGGAGAACTCGACGAGATACACCAGTATTTACGAGTATCAAGTGATCGGATGAAGGCTCAATACGACATACGAGCAAATAATAATGGTTTAGAAGAAGGAGATTTAGTATGGCTTTACAACCCACAACGGAAGAAGGGCTTATCATCGAAGCTGCAACCTCCATGGGAAGGACCGTACACAAAGACAAACGATTAGCACTCCACAAGGGAGGTGAGTTGGATCCTGTTCGGGACGAATCAGTATTAGGTAGGTGAAGTTAAATATTTAAGTTAAATAAGTGAATTAATTAAATTAGTATTTAGTGTAATTATTCGGAAATAAATAACTTTAGTGTTACCTAGAATTAAAATTGTGGTTTTATTCCACAATCCAGTGATCAAACCTTGTTTCACAGGGCAAAAACGTAACAAATCGCTTATATATGTTTATTACTGTCTGTTTTATTTTAAATTTTAATATAATTACCTAACCACGTGAACAAAACATTCAGGTATCCTCTTTTGGGCCACTAATTTGGACTCCTCTATGTATGCTACGAGTATAGATACTTTCCATATACTTTGTATAAGAAAGTAAAAAAGTCATCGCTACTTTTAAACTTTATACGATAAAACCATTATATTACAGTAGAATCTGTTACACCACATATGTAAAGTTTTCATGTTTTTGATTTAGGTGTGAGCACGTGTGCTTTTTTATAGGAAGAAGAAAAATAAAAGCTTTTTATTTTAAATTTTGATTTATTGTATTTTTGATTACGCAACCAAAATATGTGGTCTGATGAAATTTAAATATTTTTTGTGTGTTGTCAGAAGATGAGCCTACGAGAGATGTCGAATAAGATGGATAGTTGATAAAAGTTCAAGGTGATATGTAAATTGGTGTACGCATAATGAAGACACATAATATATGATAGGATTATGTAAAACGTTTTATATTTAAACAAAATTATATTATCAATCAGTGCGCCATTCTGATAGTGTGCCGAAAAGTACATTGAAATTGCATTAAAAATCGTAGATCTTTGAGGAACCGCCTCCTGAAATAATTTTGTTTATTTCAAAATAAAAATCCCAAATACATTTTTATTTTTTTTTTAATGTGACCAGCTGCTTAAACACAAATAACAAGAGTTGATCCCACATAGTATGCCTGAATATCAAACTAATTTTTAAATTTATTTCTCACAATCGGCACGACCATTTAGGTCAGACGTGCTTGATACTTGTGTATTGCGAATTATGATAAGATGCGTTACGGAGATTACCTATAATTGAAATAACCTATAAATGACATCAAATTTGAGGTTTACAATTCTCAATTGAAACTCGAAATAATTAAGTCGGTTTTGAAAAAAAAAAAATTGAAAATAAAAATTTCTTAATTTAATTTTGTGGCCACTACACATTTGATCCCTCATTTTTGGAATTTTAGAGCAATATTTCAAATTTTACAGTATTCAAAATTCACATATTGAAAGAAAGTTAACTAGATAGAATTTTATGATATTTTTTCCAATTTTGAAATATTTGATTTGTCTAATTTCTAAAATTTTGAAGATTTTACAAATTTGTGTAAATTTTTAAAAATGTCACAAGAATTTAGTTTCATTCGCGACATTTCAAAAATTTATTAACATTCATAAAACTTGATCGATTTTGGAAAAAATTTCGAACTTCCGTTTTAAAAGTTAAAAAATTTCGCCAAAATTCTTAAAAATAATTTTTAGTTGAATTTGTGAGTTCTTTTAAAGACATGGTTGTCGATTACAATCCATAACTCATTTCCAAATTCTGAAATTTTCAAAATCAAAACATAAAATCTTATTTTACGTTTACAATTCTAAATTTTAACTCGGTTTTGGAAAACTAAAAATTTTTGAAATATTCAAAAACAACAGTTTTTAAATATCTTAATTAAATTTTAACATTCGTAAAGTTTCGAAACCAAATTCCAAATTAAAATTAAAATACGAATTGTTAAATGTTTAAAATTTGAATATTATAATATTTATGGTGGAAATTTGTTGAATCAAAAATTTAGAGAAAGTTAAATAAAATTAAAATGATTTATAGAAATTCGGCAATTCAATTTTGGTTGAACATGGTAGTTCATTATTTTTGGTAGAAATTGGTGAGGAACCCCTTTATTAAATACTGGCTCAAAGCCCGCAACACCCATAACTCGGAATTGCATAAACCATTTGGTATGAGGGCCACCAAGAAAGCTCAGTCAAAAGCGGCGCATCGGTGTTTGTTCTTTATTGTACAAAGATTGTCGCAATGAGTAATGTACCTTATAATGTGCATTAAGCGGTTCTCTCCATCTAAGGTAAAAATATTTGATTTGATTCATGAACAACACCATTACCAATGGCTCATATGCTTAAAATAAATATACCATCGCTAACTACTTATTCAGCGAGCGTCATTTGAAAAGTTTCACAAATGAAGACAATGCAAACACGAACGATTAACGCTTTTAACGTTTTAACGTGATTCATAAATCCGTATAATAGCCATACTCAGTTCCTTCCCCTCCCCTTTTGCGAGCTATACTATTAACGAAAATTTTGCAATTTAGGTATTATATGACAACTATTTTGGTTGTACATCACAACTCATGTACTAGTATGAGGACAAGAACTTATGCAGGGATGAATAACTTTAATGTAGTACAATGTTCAGTAATGGTTCATATCGCATTTGAACAATAGCGTAAATAACCCAGAAGGAAATAGTGTTGGACCAGCTTGTCATAGTAGGAAATAGTGCCTTAAAACTTTGTGGAAAAGTTGTTGAATAAAATAAAAATCGAGAGAGTGGATTTGTCTATGAATTATCTATACTTCGAAATACAATTCAAGTTTTCAATGGACATTATCGATGAACAACGATTTTGATTCCTCAAGCATAGCATTATAACATAAACAGCTATTCACCTATCTAGCAAAACAATATATGGGAGAAGTAAGCTCTACCAGTATTTCCCAGAGGGACTTTCACAAACAAGTTCACCATCTCGTCGAAGGTTAAAATGTCACTTAATTTTCTACTGGAAATTACAACATTTCGATTATATTACTCAAATCACGACAGACAGTTATGAGCGACCGTTTGTCTAGATTCATAATAAGTTCAAATATTTCATAATATTTCACAGCACGGCAATAATTTGCAAATAGGTATAGTAAATCTCAAAAGCTATACTTTCTTTAGTAGCACTTCCAAAATCGATTTTTTTTTCTATTTCTGTTTTTCAGTTTTAAATTAATTAATTAAATAAAATAAAATAACATAAAATAAATAGATAAAATAAAATAAATTAATTAAATAAATATATAAAATAAAATAAATAAATAAAATATAATAAATTAAATTAATTAATTAAATAAATTAAATAAATAATTAATTAAATAAAATAAAATATATCAATTAAATAAATTAAATAATAAATTAATTAAATAAATTAGATAAATAAAATAAATTAATTAATTAAATTAAATTAAATAACATAAAATAAATAGATAAAATAAAATAAATAAATTATTATTATACCTATTTTAAGAGACTATAACCCAGAGGGGGTTATCTCTAGGATTTCCCCAAAAAAATTATAAAGATTTCATATAATTCGTATAAAATACTATTGAATCTATTAGTACAAATGACCCTAGACGAAACCTTTAGCTCCATGATACGAAGATAGGCTATATGTCATTATTTGTGGGATGAATGTACCTAATTTTAAAGACCATAGGTTAGGTTAGGTTAGGTTATGGTGGCCGTCCTAAAGGACTAGCATAGACACAAAATTGGTCCGTAGCTGTACCACATTCGAGTTTTCTCCTCTTCACTCGCTGAACCATCGTGAGCTTACCAAGAAGCGTTTAAAGTCCCGGATCCCGATCTTACTAAGATCCGTGAGGTCGTTCAAAGGGGAAGTCCCCATAAATTTTGTTTTGCTGTACGCTAGACCAGGACAGGTGCAGAGCAGATGGAGCACATTTTCCTCCTCCTCCTCATCACCACAGCTGCGGCAGAAATCGTGGGCTGGGACACCCAGTCTGCGCGCATGTATCCCAATGAGACAATGTCCCGTTATAGTTCCCACAACCATACCAATATGGTGTCGTCGAAGCGATATCAGTTGGTCTGATCTAGACCGGTCTAGACCAGGCCAGATCTGCCTGGTTATTACACACGAACTGGCGTTAGACCATCTGACGTTCGTTTCTTTTATAGCTTCTTCCAGAAGTAACAGTTTACATGAAGCAAGCGGTATCTTTATATCCCGCCTGCTTTGGGTTATTAGGCGTGCTGTACCCTTGCGGGCCAACTCATCTGCCTTTACATTCCCTGCGATATTGAAATGCCCTGGCACCCACGTCAAGCGGATGTTGAACTGATCAGCCATCTCATTTAAAGATGCCAGACAGTTCTGGGCTACTTTCGACGTCAGGGAGTATGATTGTAGCGTTTTAATAGCAGCCATGCTGTCCGTAAAAATGCGAATATCCCTCGTAGATATTACATTATACTTCAACCAGTCCATGACTTCCATTATCGCGATCAGTTCAGCTTGAAAAACGCTGCAAAAGTCGGGAAGACGAAAAGAGAGGTTAACCCCTAGTGCCTCACAGAATACCCCGCAGCCAACCCCTTTATCCCTTTTTGAGCCATCCGTGAAGAATCTTAGCGCCTCATTGTCCATAACCGTTTCGTTCACCCAGTCCTCTCTGGTGGGAAACTCAGTTTGGAATCTCACCTCAGCAGATGGCAAGGGAATAGCGTAGTCGGTAGCTTCCGGAATACCCCTGTTGCATAGGATAGACGAGTGCCCTGCATTGTTACAGGTCCACATAGATATGGATTTGAGCCGAATGGCTGTGCAAGATGCAAGCTGCTCGGCCGCAATATCCAATGGAGTAAGATGAAAGAGAATCTCCAGAGCTTGAGTAGGTGTGCTCCTGAGAGCCCCACTTATACACAAGCAGGCCGTTCTTTGGACTTTCATCAATAGTTTAAGGTTGGCCATAATTTTTAACGCTGGCCACCAGACGACAACCCCATACAGCAGTATAGGTTTGACCACTGAAACGTAGAGCCAGTGTACTATGTGGGGCTCCATACCCCATCTCTTTTCAATGGCATTTTTGCAGGAGTAGAGCGCTTAAGTAGCTTTCTTTACTCTCTCTACGATGTTTGGTTTCCAGCTTAGCTTGCTATCCAAAAGAAGTCCGAGGTATTTTGCTCTATCCGTAAAGATCAAGCGAGTACCATTTAATGTTGGCGGGTCACACTGAGGAAGCTTGTGCTTCCTGGTAAAGAGGACCAGCTCTGTTTTCTGTGGGTTTGCGTTCAGTCCGCAGCCGCGTGCCCACTCAGAAAGGTAGCCAAGCGCGCACTGCATGCGCTCACTCAGCGTACTAGGATATTTACCGAAGACCGCAATAGCAACGTCATCCGCGTAAGCAACCACCTTGAAGCCTTGCCCTTCCAGGTTTAGTAACAGGTCATTTATGACCAAGTTCCAAAGAAGGGGGGATAAAACCCCACCTTGAGGTGTCCCTCTGCTCACGTATCTGGCGGCAGACGTCCCACCCAGATAAGCTGTCACGATCCTGCCTCTAAGCATATGATCTATCCAGCCTCTGAGTGACCCGTCTACCCCCAGACACGCAAGGGCCCCAGTGATTGCCCCCGGTCTGACGTTGCTAAAGGCCCCCTCTATATCCAAGAAGGTTACCATTGAATATTCTTTATATTCAAGTGATTTCTCAATCGGGCCAATAAGGGAGTGGAGAGCTGTTTCCACCGATCGTCCCTTACGGTATGCGTGTTGAGATTCCGACAGCTCGCCCGGCTTGATTGAGCCTCTAATGTGAGCCTCTATTAGTCTTTCCAGTGTTTTCAACAGAAAAGAAGATAAGCTTATAGGCCTAAAGTCTTTGGGATAGCAGTGAGAGCTTTTTCCCGCCTTAGGTATAAATATAACTTTTATTTCAGTCCACTTCCTAGGAATGTGACAGAGTTCCAGGCTGCCTTTGAAGATAACTTCCAGCCAGGGCAGGGTTAAGTCAATAGTTCGCTGGATATCCGCAGGGATAATGCCATCAGGCCCTGCCGACTTGTATGGCTTAAAGCTGTTTATTGCCCATAGGATATTCCGCCTACTTACTATATGGCTTACGGAGTTTACACCCCTATTTATCATGGGTCCCTCCGGAGCTAGTACCGAGCACTCCGGGAAGTGCGTTTCTAGTAATAGCTCCAGGGATTCCTCACTACATGTAGTCCATGAACCATCCGGTCGTTGTAGATAACTCGGGATGGAAGGACTAGAACAAAGTACCTTGCGTAGCCTGTCCGCCTCCGAGGACTCCTGTATATTGCCACAGTAGAGTTTCCAAGCCCTCGTTTTGGCTGCTCTCAGCTCGTACTTATAGGTCTTGAGGACTTCCTTGTAACAGTCCCAGTCTGCAGCAGCATTTGTTTTCTTCGCTTTCTTGAACAGTCTCCTGCATTTCATACGAGTACCTTGGAGTTCCTTCGACCACCAGGGTGGCCGAGATTTACCCAAGGGTCTACTGATAGGACATGCACCTAACATGGCCTTGTTAAAAGCATCAGATAGCTTGGCTTCTAGAGCATCAAGCTCCTGTGTAGATGCAGGAGGTTTTGGAACCGATACCGGTAATAAGTTACCCAGAATGGTTCTGAAACAATCCCAATCAGTTTTCCTCCTATTCCTGAAGGGTGGTTTGCTAGTGGGTTTTGTATCCACTTCGTATTGGAGATAACAATGGTCAGAAAAGGAATGGTCTTCGGACACTTTCCAGTTCAATACCCTCTCCTTAATAAAATCCGAGACAAGTGTGATATCCAGCACTTCTTGTCTATTTTTAGTAATAAAGGTTGGCTTGCACCCGATATTACATATATTTAGGTTAGTACTTAAAATAAAATCAAGGAGTAACTCACCTCGCCTGTTGATATTTGTACTTCCCCAGATTGAGTGATGTGCATTAGCATCACTGCCCATGATGACTCCTACTTTTCGTTTTTGAGCCTCCATTATTGCACTAACCAACCTACCTGGTGGTATGTTTTCCTCCTCGTACGGTAGGTAGGCCGATATTAGCTAGAGATTTTGCCCATCCATCTCGATGCTAGCCACCACTACATCAGCGTTGCTGTAATTAAGTAGTATAAAAATATTCAGATTATTTCTAGCGAGAATGCAGGAACGTATCTTACCTTCATTCTTCGCATGTAGTATTTTATATTTGGAAGTTCTGAGGCCCAGCACCCGGTCACCATTGACCCAAGGTTCCTGAACCAGAACAACATCAATGGACTCAGATTCCATTTTGAGCAGGAGGGCCGCCGAGGCGGCTTTAGAGTGATGGAGGTTGATCTGAAGGATCTTAAGCATTAGATATTGCTTACCTCCACCACTGTTGAATCAGAATCTTCTGACGTCGATTCGTCCGGTAGGAGCGCACAGCGTAGTCCCAATGATCTCGATATCTCCGAGTCCAGGGATAGTGTCTCCTGAGCGTCTTCCGGGATGCTTTGGACATCTGGGTCACCAGCAATAGGCGGGACACCACTAGTGGCTTCCCCACCTGCTGCAGTTGCCCCAGGTCTGTCAGCCTCATCGCGCTTATAGATTTTGAGCGTAATCGCTCCAAATCCATAGCTGACCAGGCCTCCAGATTTTGCCAAAGCACCCACGGATTCTCTGTCGATGATAATGACGGCCGATCTGTGATCTGTTTCCGCCTTAACCTCATCTAACCTGGCAATCTTCCAGGTGGCCGTTGGCAGATCCGGATTGCTGATTTTCAACATTTCCAGGATCTCCCTAGGATCAGTTGGCTCCGCAGGAATCCAGGCTCGTGCCCTTGGCCTGCAGGGAATTTCTTCCCTAGTCACCACTGCTAGTTTGGCCCCCGGCCAGACTTCCCCCAGGCTGCCGATCGCCTTTTTATAGAGGGTCACAGACCTCTCATCGGCACAGGCAGTCAGTTTTACGTGACCTCGGTGCCACCCTCCGTCTCGGCAGGACGGAGCAGGTCCTGGGTTCTCCCTCATGATTTTTAGGAAGATGGCGGCTAAGGCCTTCTCCACCTTCCTCCAGTTAAGGGTCGTAATGCTCCCATCTTCTTGTGCCCTGTCAACGACTGCCATGATCAGGTGATCCTTTAGCACCTCGTTGAAGGGCCTGGTAACATTGTCCGGAACCCGTTTCTTTTTAGCCTCCGTAGGCGGTTCATCATCAGATCTCTGCCTTTTCGGCTGTGAGATCACAACGGAACCCTCCTGCTTTGGCTCAGTGATACGTCTTGCCCACGCAAGCGTATCCTTGTCTCTATCCGTTCTCTGCTCCAACGGAATGTTACAGATCTTAGAAATCATGCGCCAGGCTCTAAAAGGCTCTAAAGACCATAACTGAGAGAGGTTATTTCTAGCATTTCTTTTAAAAAATTAATTAATTTGGGGATAATTGTTTATTGATAATTAATTTTGATTTTTTATAATTTAAATTACTTAGACTTACTTATAAAATATAATAAAAATTGAAAATTATTTATGAACGGTTTTTTACAATTTCTTCATATAAATTTTTTTCGGGATGGACTGTTTATTTTACTTGATTTGCTATAGATTTCGTGCTGAGAGCGAAGACACTTTTGATATTTAGCATAGAAACATTCTGAAAAGGCTTTTTCGGGATGGTAAGGTTTTTTCGGGCTAACTTCACATACATGTCATCTTATAATCGAGCCACAAAATATAGCCCAGAGTGAAGTGCAGCAACGTCTCACAATCGCGAGGAAAAAAAGTATGTTTTTGTTAGGAGGGCGGCTAAGCGTATTTGTAGACGGATGAAATGAGAATGGTGGAAGGCACAGATTCTGAAAGTACGACACCTCAAATATTTGGCCTCTCTTATCACTCACGATGACAGTATGGGAGACGATATTGAAGTGCGGCTGGCAGCGGGCCGTCATTCTTTGTATCCTCTAAGGCATCTAAGATAAAATCTAAACACCTATCAAATGCCGTGTTATGTATGGATATGAAAGTTGGGCGCTGACGGAAAAGTACGAGAGATGGCTTCTTACATTTGAGAGAAGGATCATCTCTGAAAGAGAGCTACCATATGGTAGACGCAAAGGTATTTGCAGGCGACGATGGCTCCACGGTGTAGAGAACGATTAAGCTTCTTCAAATTGTCTAAAATAGTATAAAGACCATGCTCAGGATAAAAACCGATGAAGCCAAATTGTTGACTCGAGAAAGTAATAAATAATAAATTTATAGATATTTATTTATTCATAGCTCAGTTCCTGAAACTGAGCTATGAATAAATAAATGAGCTGTACTTCTGCTTTGCGATTTTTGTTTAAGTTAGCAATTTTGATTAATAATAATGAAGGGCCAGTCTATAAAAGTAATAAATTTGAAGTTAGTGAGCTGCTTTTTGTGTATCGCCCGCGCAGCTCCCACTGCTAAAAGAAATAATCTAAAATATATAGGAATTGGAAAAAAAATCTAAAAACTTCAACAATAAATAAAAATACTTGTCCCACATTCCTAAAAACCAATAAATTGTCACCTAATTAATAAATCTAAAATTTATTCATCCCTGAAAATTAATTTCAACGCATAGAATAAATTATCAAGAAAAAAAAACAACAAAACCGGCGATGGTGAAAATAATTTAGTTTCAATCCATTAAAATAATTAGAGCGTGCAAATAAAAAACTTTTTGAACAAAACAAAACCAAAATACAAAAAAATTCGTTTGTTTAATTTGTTTTAAATAAAAGCTCATTAAATTTTATGGACAGAGTGAGGATGCGAACAACATATACGGAAATATAAACATAATACACAAAACATCATCATCAACCTGCGAGGAGTAAGGAAAACCAAAATAAAATCATAACAACAACAACGGCGAAAATACTTAAAAGTTTTTATGGCTTTGTATTATATTTTTATAGCCATTCGGTGTGGTTCAACATTGATGCAGAGCATTAAAGAAGCATCCGCAGACTGACAATATAATATTTTGTGCTAAACAAAAAAAAAATTATTTGTGCGCTCAATTTTTGCTATCTTCAAGTCATTTTTTATTAGCCCCCAAAAATACATAATAAAAAATAAAAAAAAAAAGGATAATAATCATTATCATCGTCATAATAATACTTAATAACAAATTATTTTTTTTGTGGATTTTTTAGGTTAGGAAAAGCTCAAAATTTTTATTTCTATTTCGTAATTTTATTTATATACAGTCTCTCTCGGTCTACCCCGTCTCCGCCCTGCACCTTTTTCCTCTGATTCAGATTATAATTGTCAGGCATTATCGTCATAAAAAATACTTTTTTTTCTAATTATTATGCCATTACATAAAAACAAGGAGTACAAAAATGGAAAATCCTAACGATGTTTAATCTCTTCTGATGTTTTGAAATATTAGGAAAATGGTTGAAAGAATTTGGATACATTTCGGTATAGGAATTATAATGTTGTTTTGCTTTTTAAAAGTCTCTTTGTATGTATGTGTGTGTATGTGTCTGTATATATATGTGGTTTTGATGAGTGTTTGTTTTAGAGAGATAAGCTTTTAGTCATTTAGTGGAAAGAGGTTTGTACCACATATATGATGATATTCCCAAAATGATAATTTTCGTATTGAAGAACTAATTTTTACTAAAATATTCTACCGAAGCCTAGATATGTTACGCAGCTATACATATTTCAAAATTATGTGTTAAACTCGTTCCGTGTGTACAAGACTTAAAATGAATCAACGAGAACCATTCAAGCACTGCACGATGTGAATGTGAAGTTTATCCTAAATATATATACTAAGTAGCAACCACACAACAATTTATATGGATGTATGTTAACCAGCTAAACAGAAAGTTTGGGTATAGTGAATTTTATCATTCAGCAAAGAATTTAGTGATCATTCAAGGAGCTCGCATAATTGTAGACTTTTTCTTTTAGCAAGTCCGACTTCGGGTCCTATGCAAAATAACATTTCTGGATTAGCAGACCATACACAATTCCTGCAGACAATTCCTCCTTGCATTTGTATACCGCCAAGGACTCCCAGCCTTAGCGTATGAATCGTCAAAAGGTTTGTCTTTCATTTCTCAAACCAAACTAGATTTCAGTGGGCGCGTAAAGTGCATATCAAATCGTGTTTTTTAATGTCAAATTTTTCTACTAGTAGTACCAACTACTACTACTAGTAGAAAAATTTGACATTAAAAAACACGATAAGGGCATTTTGTTGAAAAAATAGTGCAGTATTATCCTCGCATGTACACCAGACGCCAGTCTTTTAGATAGTCGACACAGATCCCGTTTCGCATAGGGAAGAGTGATCTGATGTAGCATAAAAGTGGTGTTGGTAGAGGCGTGGTGGAATGCTATACGTATAGGACAGTGTTTTTATAGTTCCCAATTTTCTTCACACAATAAAAATGTCAGGCCAGGACATCCTCGACAGACTGTCTCTGATGATATTAATCCGTGATTGTTGTCAGCTTTATACAGATGAACAGCAATGGACGAGTATCCAATCAGCCGGTCAATAAAGCAATTTCTATCAGGATAGTCGAAAAATCACCATCAATCTACTAATTTTCGTGTTTCATCTTGGAGGATTCACATGCCCTAATTTTAGCAGAACTGTAGTTTATTTCAACCAATCATTATTAAGGCACATATCTCACATCAACATGCTGACATATCGCGGGCCTTTGGACAATCGGACCCAATGGATCTTAAAATCAAACGCTTTGTGTACTCGGTGCAAAAATAAAATAAAATTTACAATCTGTCAAGCAAATTGTAAATGAAATGATGTTATTCAGCCGGTGACGTACTGTAGTTTCTTGCATAATTTTGGCCCTTTCGTTAGTTAAGCGATGACCTATATATTCTTATAACTAACTTAACTAAGCATTCCTCCTCCATTTAGTATACATATTAGCCTAGTAATATTTGTTTAATGATTGACGATCATGAGTGACGGAACTGGACTTTTGACAACCCAAGTGAACAGCAAAATGCAGAAAAGATTGTGCAATAAATGAAATGCAGATTTCATTAAGAGCAACCTTAATTGCTCTGGAACCACAAGATTCTAGACACGTCCATGATTTGTAAATTGCTTCTGGAAGGATTTGATTTTGAAGATTTTACCAAGTCTAAGTGTTCCATTGAAAATTTGAAAGAATTTATATCTAGATCCAACGGAGGTGAAATGAAAGAAAAGCCATACATGTGAAACACACATGCCAGATTGCATATGGCACACAATTTTGGTGGCTACCTGTACGAGCTAAACGTCCATTACGATCTTGAATGGTAATCAGCCAAGTTAAGCTACAGTGGTCCAAAGCTACCGTGCACACGGACATCCTCTCAGAAAAGACGAATCTATCAAACCAATCTTGACATTTTTCCGTTAATTGGAACGTGGGTCAGCAGAACCGCCAGGGTCGAGTATTTTTAAATAGTAGCGAATAACTAGCGAATAATCCTCTCTCTAATTGGATGTCCAACGCAGTTGATCTAAAGAGGAACCATGTTTTCATTAACACATTATAACAACAGTTATCGCCAATCTGTAATCACATGAATAAGTCCTTCTATTGACCTTCATTGTATCAAATAGCCCTTGATAGAATAAAAATCACGCAGAACAAAAATATTCCACTTTTGACTGAAAGCTTCTTGAAATTTTCGCAAGAATTAAAAAACTCCGTTATTTCCGAAGATCGTGTATTTCATCATGTTTAAACGGATTACAAACCGTTAGTAACAACAATCAATTTCAAGACAAAAAAGAAGTCCGAGACAAACTCGTTAACGAGAACTCATCGGTCAATTTATCACGGATATTCGAAATGTGAGATGCTCGGTCAACGTTGTGGTCGCCACACTCTCTCTCGGCACTAGACACTGAATTAAAAGGATATTTAGACGGTTCGAAACCCCTTAATCAATGATTGAAGTTAGAACAAATCAAACCGGATGATAGTGCAAATGGAATATGGTGCGAGATATCGGCTATATCATCTCGACCGTATATCCCAGAAACACATAGACGTCAAATATTCGGCCATCAATGAACGAGGAAGGCACCAATTGGACAAGCACTTGCATCGTTTGTCAAAAAGCAAAAGTAACTCGATCTGAATTAAAAACATTCGAGCTACCATCGGGTCGATTTGAAAAATCCACTTCGATTTGGTAGTGCCACTACCGCCATCAATGGACATGTTAACATTCTCACGATCATTGAGCGTTTCACTCGTTGGACTGAAGCTATTTCACTTCATAATTCCACAGCATTGACGGTTGCAAAGGCGGATTTATAAAAATATGGGGAATTCACAAAATTAGAACCATCTGTAATCAGATAGGCTTGAAAGAAAACTTACTACCCCGCGGCAACTTAAATTACAAGTCTGACTTAAATTACAACTTTGTAATAAAGCAATAAATCAATGTCACGAAAACTAATTGGGTCAATAAATTAGTAATGAAGTGCAACGGACGAATGTGATCAAAGTACCTAGGCCAGTAAGGAGTTTATAAGTGAAAACTAACGCCAATTCTTTTACATTGTGAACTTCTGAATTCTGTTAACGATGAGAAATTTTGTGTAACGTTGAAAATGATACTGTTAGTTTGTTACAGTAACGTCAAAGAATTGTATTTGGAACCAGTTGTGATCTTAGATGAACATAACGATCGTTTCAATATACCGCGATTAGATTCGTCGTTACAAAACTAAAGATAAAACGAACAAATTATAGCACACAAAATCTGAAACTATAGAATTTTATTGACTGGCCAAACTATACACACAACAAATAATTAAAACATCACATTTTTTTTGTTTTGGGAATTTTTGAGATCACATTACGATTTTATTGTTTACTCAATCTTTCGACTCTTTTGAACCGCCGCCACCTCGTCGACCTGAACCATGTTTAAAACCTTTTTCGCGCAACATTTTACACATTTTCGTATCCTTTTGCTTGGCTGCTGGGCAATCCAACGACAATTCTCTAAATACGCAATGGGCGAATTTAAGTGCTGTTTTCTTACACTTGGGAGTTTTCTCCTCATCATCGATTTCATTGGATTTTGGTTTTTCCTTCATTTGATTGGATTCGGCCGCACACTTCTCAACAATATCATCGGCTTTGTCTTTTGCCCATTCGGGTGAAAGTGCCTCAGTTTTCAACAAGCTTATCGCTTCGTCTTCCATAATCTCATCATTTTCGTCGATCTGTAATTTTACAAAATTATTGTATTTGTTTTGTGCCTAGTACCTACATCGGAAAAATCTTAAATATTTACAATGTTTTGTTTTTTGGCCACACAAAGCATGACACAAGCGAATTCCCGTTTAGCACGTCCCATTCCACCGCAATGGAACGCATCTGGCGGTGGTGTATTTTCTTCGCCGCTAGCTTTGCGAATTTCTTCGAAACATTGCATTTTCGATGCGTGCATCTTTTCATGGAATGTTTCATTGAAAAATTTATCTTCGCAACAGCTTTTATCCTTCCAGCTTTCTGGACCATGTCCACCGGGTCCACCGGGTCCATGACATGGTTTTGATGGTGGTGGTGGGGCTGGTGATGTTGTTTCCGCCCCACTTTGTCGGCGCACTCTTAACGATGCTGCTTCATAATTACTAGCGTCTAACAAATCTTGTAACAAAATTTGATCTATACACAACAACAACAACAACAAAAAACGTTAATAAAATATTTTATTTAAATTTATATCAACACTCACTAAATAGAGGATCATCAAATTCGTATCCCGCGACAAAGCCAACCGCACACAATACAGCCAAAATAATAAACTTCATAGTGTGAATTCAAGTATAATACTAATGTCATTCTGTAACGATCGTATTATATTTATACTCTGAAGTACCGTTGTTCGAAATGTAATTAAACTTTGCACTGGCGCAAAAAACGATCGTCCATATTTTTTTATTTTATTTTTTTTTTTAGATTCAATCAATTATAGACAAACAAAAACTAGAAAAACAATTTGTATATATATATGTATGTTTGTATAGGTATTCTGTATTCATGATCGTGTGTCGTGTTTGATCAATTCGATCAAGATAATCAACAAACAAAAAAAAACAGATTTATTTACTTTATCTGTATTTTGTTTTAGTTGTGATTCCACAAGAGTGTTGATTGATCATCACGAGTTTGACACAAAACTATTCTTGGTAATCTAAATCTAGAACTTGTATTACATAAATTTAGAAGATCGATGATGATCATGAGAATAAATTTGGCGTATTTACAGTTCCAAATTGTTTAATGTGTAAATAGAAAATTTTAGAGATCGTACGTGAAATGGGGATTTTTATTTTTTATATTCGAACGTACCGATGATGTTCATGATAGGCAAACATGGTAATAGCAGAGTAAATCAAAAAATCGGTGAATTACATGCAAAAAAAAATATGTTAAAACAATTTTAGCGCGTTTGGTATAGTAAATTAAAAAAATCTCGTATAAACATATATGTTAAAAATAATTATTTGTGTTCGTAATCTTGATTAAATAAATTGGCTACGTGTTTTAGAATCTGGAACGTGGGCTGGAGAGTACCATGTCCAAACTTCACTTTTGGTATTCGATGAAGATCGTTAAAAATTATTCCACCTTAACACATTCTCCGATGCCACCTATATTTCGGTTGCCTTAATATGTAGTTCCTTTCCTAATTCATTGGGATTTGTTTCCAGCTTTGAAAAGTACTTGAAACTGTTAATTAGAGTTGCTTTGTATAGTAGAACCTTCCATTCTAGGAAACGTTTAGCTTTTCTTCCAATCAGCCAGTACATTGTCGAGAATTTAATTTTTATTTTGGTTGTGGTTTGATTCAATGTACTTTCTCTCAATGTATGTCAAAATTTTATCCAGATTTAACGTTTGTTTGTTGATAGATGGTGACATTGTTTAAGTTCTCCGCTGAACTATTATGTATGTTGATCTGTTTTCATTGGATTTTATCCGCCACGTTCATTGCCAATTCTCAATTTTGCATAAGTAATTTTACAATTCTCAAGTTTTTTTGTGTGAGAACGGAAGCACGACAATTCCCAGAAAACCACAATTCATCGAAAAACAATTCACCGAAAACGACAATTCACCGAAAATGATAATTCACCGTAAACGACAATTCACCGAAATCCACAATTCACCGAAAACGACAATTCACCGAAATCGACAATTCACCGTAAACGACAAGTCACCGAAATCGACAATTCACCAAAATCAACAATTCAGTGTAAGCGATAATTCACTGAAATCGACAATTCACCGAAATCGACAATTCACCGAAAATGAAAATTTACTTAAAACGACAATTCACCGAAAATACATGGGAACCATTATACCCGATTATAACGAATTCGAATTATTTGATGGAAATGGGATTGGAAAATGATTTATAGATACAATTCAGGAATATTTCCATTTGGAAAAGAACTAGGCCAACCCATAACCAATTATCATGAAACTTGACAAGTTGTAAATGGGATCATAAAATAATTTTTGGATAAAACTCTGGATTATGGACAACTTGAACAGAGCTAGTCCAGTCCTTGACCGAATATGACGAAATGACGTGTGACATAAAAGGTTGGATGTATGTATAGTCGTTGAATACGGTCAATGGGAACAGAACTGGGCTATTTTTGTATTACATTGATGTTAACTTGAAATAGTATTTGTATGTATAGTTTAATATAAATATAAATGTAAATAATGATTGGTAAAAAAATTGTTATATCATGATGAAATTCTGTATGTTCTACAGAAATGGGATTTCGCTAGAAATATTTGTTCTGGACAGTTAAAACAATGATAAAAAACGATTTGTGTACCCACCCATAATTCAATTAGTCTGAAACGAAAAATTAGATTTTACTCTGTACAAAGTTTACTGCTGGTTACTGCTTAGAGAAATTTGTATGTATATGAATAAAATTTTTGTGGAAATGAAATTGTAGAACCGGAATGCTATTCCGAACGGCAGCAGTGCGATATATGTTTGTTGACTGATTATTGAATTTTAATATGATTTATTTCAGACAATTTTTAAAATTTAATGCACGGTTAAGTTACTATAGGTATATGTATAAATGTTAAGAAGAGAAAATGGCGAATTTCAATCGACATATGTCAAGTTTTATGAAAATCGGTCAAAGATTGGCTTAGGTCAGAACTTTATCCAAAACATTTATAATTACATTTCCACTCCACTTGTTAAGTTTCATGATAATCGGTCATGGGTTGGTCTAGTTCCGTTCTAAATGGCCATATTCCAGAATTTTATCCAAAATTCAGTTTTTAATTCCATTTCCATTCGACTTGTCAACCTTCATGATATTCTGTCAAAGATTGACCTATTTCCGTACCAGAGAGCCACATTTCAGAACTTTATCTGAAAATCATTTTCCAATCCCATTTCCATCAAATAATTTGAATTCATTATTTCCGGTTAATTGTCGTTTTCGGTGAATTGTTGTTTTCGGTGAATTTTCGAATTCGGTGAATTGTCGTTTTCGGTGAATTGTCGTGTTCGGTGAATTGTCGTTTTCCGTTAATTGTAGTTTTTGGTGAATTGTCGATTTCGGTAAATTGTCGTTTTGGTTGAATTATCGTTTTTGGTTAATTGTCGTTTTCGGTGAATTGTCGTTTTCGGTATATTGTCGTTTTCGGTGAATTGAGTTTTTCCGTAATTGTTTTTCGATGAATTGAGTTTTTCGGTGAATTGAGTTGTTCGGTGAATTGTTTTTCGATGAACTGTCGTTTTAGGTGTATTGTTTTTCTGTAAATTGTCGTGGAAGCGTGAGAACGTAAAAGCTGTGTCATCTGCAAATGTTGATGTGACAGACAACCTTATCAGTTTTTGGTAGATCTGGTCCTAATACGCTACCTTTCGGTACTCCTTCGTTTATTTAGTTCAGTATAATGGCCGAATTTGGTATAACCTGGTAATTTCTTTGAAACAAGTAACTTTCAAGGTCAGGCAATTTTGTTTTGGCAGACTTATGTTTTCCTCTAAAGCGAGTTTAACTGCGTGTTTACAACTCTGTGCATCTGCTCTGCAGTAACATGCTGGTCTCGAAATTAAAACTGGTTGTCTGGTATAATGTGTCCTTCAAATAATATTGCTTTTAATTTTTGTAATACTTTTCAAAAGGATCTTCTCAAAAAGTTTCGAAATTATCAGAAGTATACTTATTGGCCTTTACGAAGCCACTTGTCTTTCGTATTTTCCAGGTTTTCAAATCATTGTAATTATCGCTAATTTCTATTTTTGAGTGAAACACAAAGATGTAAGTTATGAGTTTTTCTTGGTATTTTATGATGGTATTTTTACCTTTTCTCCTGATTTTACAGGAGTTAGAGAAAGCCTTTTCTACGTCACATCTGGCTTAATGTCCATCTGGTTGCCTGATTGGTGGGCTCAATATTGTTGCCCTCTTTAGTTTTTTTGTTGCCTTCCATAGGTAATAATATGTTTTCTCGGTCGCCGAGAGTTTAATATGGTGACTCTGGATTCTTGGTCTTCTTCTTCTCTCAATGCTCCTTTCAGAACTTTAAAGCAGCTCTATTTAATTTCCATTTTAGTAATGAAGATTTTTGCTAATAGCCGACATATTATCCGTTTGGACTTACTACAGTTTATCAGGTAAAGGCTTATTGAAAAAATTTTCGGAGCTGCTAATATAGTAAGAGTGGCCCGTTCATATATTTCTTACCTATACTAGTTTACTATTCATAAAAATCATGATTAGAATCTTAAATTCTTAATTATAGCTTTCACTATATTTAAATTTGGTAAATAGTAATTAATTATTTATTTTATCTGCGGTTGGTAATCGTTTTTACCGTAATCAAAAATATTTGTGTAGTGTTTTTGAAATTTTAGTCAATAATTATAATTATATACGTAATGCAAGTTATTAATTGATGGTATAGCACTATTCTGATAAAATGCATATTTCATTTTGATTATATAGTTGTGCTCAACAAGTTTAATTATAGTCAATAATTTAGCCCAAAACCAGTATTGAATATAATTATAAGTCTCTCAGCGATCTCTGAGAGGAAAGCTGTTGGCGACAATGGCTTCACGGTCTAGAGAACATCTTTGCTTCTTCAGATTGTCTAAGATAATATTCAGACCAGGCTCAGGATTGATACCGGTGGAGCATATAGTTGATACAATAATGGGCCAGTAATGGAATTTAAAAAATAATTCCTCTTTACGTTTAGCGGTTATCATGAAATAAAAGCCGCATCCTAATTTTAATTTTATTTTAAAATATTAAAACAAAACAATTTTCAGCTCCAGACCTAGATCTGAAAAAACTACTAGTAGACCTAAAAAAGGGCACGACACCAAGTGCACTAAACGTAGTGTCATGTGATGAATTATGATGAAACTTGACATGTTGGGTATGGAAATGGGATTACAAAATGATTTTTGAATGAAGTTCTCCGATTTGGCCAACTGAAACAGAACTCGGCTATTCCTTGTCCGATTATGCAGAAGCTCGACGTGACGTCATGTCGTTTTATAATTTTCATACCAAATACATACGTTTCGTTTTGTCAGATTCTGTTTGAAAAATATTTTTCGACCGGGAACCGTATAATATT
Organism: Tipula unca; assembly: GCA_951394425.1. Lineage (NCBI taxonomy): Eukaryota > Metazoa > Arthropoda > Insecta > Diptera > Tipulidae > Tipula > Tipula unca. Next base: position 177,111,788 of record OX596380.1, on the reverse strand, counting down.
GTATGCATTTTTGTTTTCGATAACTATTTTGCAGTTTTACTTAGAAAAGTTTTTTAAAATTTAAAAAAATTTAAAACCTAGATCTCATTTTAAATGTGAATTCAAAATTTGTATTTCTAAGAGAATTGGTAGCATGACCAACTATATTTCAAGGTGCTGGTGGCTTTAAAAGATTATTGCGGTATTCGCATGTTTTAAATGGTGGAACGCTTCTAAAATGTAACTTTTTGACCCGCAACTTTGTAATATTGGGTGATACTTTTTGACAAGTAAATTCGTTGCCTGAAGTGCATCGTAGAGGTCAGTACATGACAGCATTTTTTATTTGTTAGTTTGTCTTTATATTAATAAAATATTGATTAATTCCTAGGTTATTAGCATCAATTTAATATGGGTACTGCCAGATTGCTTAATTGCTTAGGTTTCAAAATTACCAATAAACCGTCTAATAAATTTCTAATGGGTCTGACAGGGTGTGCTTTGAGCTCGAAAATGAAGAAATTTAATTCGGCTCAAGTTTTACTGCTCAGCCATACTAAATAAATTCTGCCGGACTATAAAGGTCTCAAGGATCACATATAACACACACATACGTGTTCTTTGAGATATATAAATGAGAATATTAAATTCGGCCGAAAACGAATTCCTCAGCCATATTGATTACTTAATAAGGAACATCCATAAAGCGTCTTATGAATTTCTGATTGGTCTGTCAGGATGTGCTTTGAGCTGGATAATTAAAATTAGCGAATTAAACATTATCATTTTCCAGCTCAAAGACCACCCACCATTAGAAATTTTTAAAACGGTTTATAGATGTTCCTAGAAACCTATAAGAACTCCGGCAGAATCCATGAAGTTACTGCTGGATTGGTTTCAAGAAAGATATACTCAATGGTAACGACCTAAAAATTAGTAAGTATGGCTGTAGAAATACATCACACCTCGTCAGACCCATTAAAAAATCATGAGATGATTTATAAATGTTCCTTGATACCTTAGCAATCCGACAGTATCTTTGAAGATGATGCTAACGATCCAGGCAGTAAATAGTTAAATGGCAATTTAACTACAATTTTACTAACTAATTTAACTATTGAAATGAATTACAATTTTACTGTGTTCGTTTTTTTTGGAAATTTTTAGGAAAAAATAGCATAAACTTCCGAATAAGCCCTTCGAAAGTTGATACGCTCCATCTACACACTTTCAAATGGGGAATAAATCGAAACATTAATGGAAGGTAATTAAAATTTTTCAAATAAGCTCAAGATCGTATACATAATTTCCAATAAGTTAAGACATTAAAAAATAATTAGGGCGTTACTTTTATTTAACAATAATGAAACGCCCTAATTTTTATCTTACTTACCAAATTTTTACAATCGTCTAGCCATGTTTTGTTCTCGATTTAGTAATTACACTACACATCAAACGGTTCCAGATTAAGCTTGCAGAAGTTTATATTTAGACCAGAAAAAGTTCGATACCAATTTTTACTCATTACCGCTCATTGAACGCATTTCACACCAGGATAAATTCATAAATTAGATGGGACGACTTATTGCGTGGTTGTATTCAAGTTCATGATAATTTATTCCTACAAAACGTACATAAATCATTAAATTATTTTAATTCAGAGCTATTCGCGGTAAGTCACATGTATATAGGGCACAAAAAAAAATGTTGATCTGCTTCGATGAATATTAAAAAAATTAAATGTCGCAAACTGTATGTGTATATGTACACACATAGTATACAGTATATAGGATTAGGGGCTTTTTTCTAGATGATAAGCGTTCCATAGAGAACAGGAAACCATTTTTTTTGTTTATCATAAAATCTTAAATTTTTAATGATGGCTTTCACTATTCTAATGTATAGTGAGTTAATCAAATGTTGTAAATATTAATTAATTATTCATTTTATCTGGTAATCATTTTTACGGTAATTAAAAAATAATTGTGTAATGTTTCTAAAGTTTTAGTCAGTAATTATATGTCAGGAATGCAAGTCATGAATTGATTATGAATATGACATTATTCTGATAAAATATTTCATTTTGATTATATATAGTTGTTGTCAGCACAAACCAGTATTAAAATTAAAATTGGGCGGATTTTACTCCAGCACTCAATGCCACTAATGGGCCCACGGTGCAACAATACCCACATTCACACTAATTCATTCAACCCATTCATCCCATTCACACAAATACATTATACCACCTGCACATTGCATAGCTTCATGTCACCCTGTAGAGTGACATGGTCATAGATGTTTTCAATTTAATCACCGATCGTAATCGGTAGATGAAAAATCCCTTTTGCATCCCGCCTCTGTTGGGGTTCGAACCCGGTACCTGCCGATCCAAACGTCGCAGCTTTAACCACTGCGTAATTTGCTCTAAAACCAGTATTGGTTATAATTCACAATTATCTGAAACGGGACGATACTAATGGATTGGCTGAAATTGATGATATATCAATCATATATCTATGTCAAAATAAAGGCACATCTTTGCGCGACTTGTACGGCATGAAATGCGTAAATTTATTTATTTAGGTTCAGGTGTATAGAACCGCTCCAGCTGCACTTTGCTTTACGTATTTGTAAAAAACTTAAGCTGGATTTCCATTCAACCCCAAAATGCTTTTGTACAAGCCTGTAGACTTCTGCCAGCTTCTCTTAATCGCATAAATTCGTGGCTAATTTATTTCTCGGGATAATCGATTCCTTTTGTGCAAGTTAGACGAAGAATTAATTGATCTAGTTCATATACTGTCAGAACCTGAGTCCAAATCTCTGCCAGGAGGTGTTAATGGCCAATTTTTAATTCATATTTTTATAAAGCTTCACTTCAGATAAAAAAACTAAGGCCAATTTGTTTCTCGAGATAATGGATTCCATTTGAACTTGTTGGACAAGAAATCTTATGAGCTATTACATGTTCTATCAGGACCCGAGTCCAAATCTCTGGTAAGGTGATATTCCTTTTTCTTAGAATAAAATTCAATGCCAATTTATTTCTCTGGATTATGAATCCCTTCTAAGCTAGTTAAACGAGGGATTTAATGCGCTATTTCGTGTAATATCGAAACATTTATCATTTTCGGCCAAACTGGAACTTTTCCGAAGAAAAATTGTGGCTCATTTATTTCTCTGGATAATGCATTCTCTTAAGTCTTATTGGACCAGAAATTTAATGAGCTAATTCATGTACTATCGGTACCGGAGTCCAAATCTCTGGTAAGAGGTGTCAAGGGGCATTTTTCATTTTTGAAAAAAATGCAGGTCCAATTTGTTTCTCGGGATAATAGATTTCATGTATTATCGGAACTTGAGTCCAACTCTATGGAAAGGGTTGATAATGGCTATTTATCAGGCTATAATAGTATACATGAAATAGCTGATTAAATTCTTCGTCCAAAAAGTTCAAAGAGAATCAATTATGCCGAGAAATAAATTAGCGCCAAATATTTTTTCTGGAAAGCTCGTGTTTGGTCGAATATGATAAATGGCCAATAAAACTTCTTGTACATGAAATACCTCATTAACATTTTTTTTAAATGAAAGTAATTCGTTTTTGTAACGTTAAAAGCTTAAATTCTAATTGTATTAAAATTGAATTAGTACTAAAATAGGTTGATGTTTTTGCTTAGATGGTTTTGTTCTGCCAGCTTCTCTCTTTTTACGGTTACGCCTGGCTAATCGTGGCTGGTTGCATTGATCTGATTGTTTTACCTCTTTTCTGAACCGATCTAGCTACACAAATGTCAGGTTTCTCCTCTTATTACATATTCTTCATTCTGTTCTTTGGGTTACTATAATTCTTTTTGTCTACATAAATTTAAAGTGAAATAATTCCGGGTAAGTCTTACGTGATTATCTACCTCAGTTTTAAAATCAAGAACTAGGCAATCCGTACCAACACTAAAAGTTGTACAATGTTCATGATAAATATTTATATAATCGGCAACGTCGATGATGGTTTGGTTAGCTTTTATGCGGTTCGGTGAAATGCAAGAATGACCGGCAACCGGAAATACTATAGTTCCACTTGCTTTATATTTCTGATTGCTGTTCTTATTCTGACCAGCACATCCATCAGGCACTAATCTGATGGTATTTATATTTTAGAGGTCCATATTACCTAGGCGGTGATAAACACAAGATAAAATTGCATTAGATCCTTTTTGGTGTACGTTCCATACAGTGGCACAAGACAACATTATTTTGTGTTAGTTTTGAGTGGGTGTCTCAAATAAATGTCTATAATATGCCGCCCCTATGCCGGCAACTTTAGGCAGCTCCATATTTTTTGGGCAGTCGAACGAAATCTTAAATAGCATATCATTTTCGAAATCTAGCATATGGAAGAATGGTTTACCACGGAATTTCATCCTTTTTATCATCCGGAAATAAGACGATTAGACAGAATGGCTCGCTGAGATATTATCGTCTCGCAATGGTACCTCGGCAATAATACAGTTCAGGTCTTAATTGATTTAATAAAATTAATACATTTTTTGTTCCAATCTTCATATTTAATGCTCACCCTATCGACCTTTTGGAATGATCTTCCGTTGTCTCCTGTATCGTTGTTTTTCATTTGTTTGTTTGCTTTGTTCTTCTTGAAATGTAAAAATATTTTTATGAGCGGCTTAATTTTATTGCAAATTTGAAGGTGCTTACGGGAATAGAAAACTTAAGGACTTAAAAATAGATCGGCCGAGTTTAAGGCAATTATAAATAAGAGCGTAATAAACGGTCTTGGACGACAAACACGGAGCTGAAAGAAAGTATTATCTATACATCATTAGTTGGAACTCCATCGAATGTAACACCGAAGCAGCACCCATGGTTGGCTTACCAGTAGTAATTGTTATTTGCCTTCTCCCAATTTATTATCAACATTAATCAAATTTTATTTTTAGAACATTATTCGACTAGAACCGTCAACATCATCACAAAGGATTGGTGAGGATCATATAGAAATTTTGCCATCGTCTAATCTCATATTGATATTTTGCCATTCTCTTTGCATATCTAATTCCTTCGTCGAAATCTAATGATGAGATTTACCAATTTCAAGCCTATATGTATATATGCGTCCCGTCCCGTTCAGTGTCTTGGTACACTTTATTTTCTATAATGTGCTATTGACAACCAAAATAGCTTACCTGCTGCCAGCAACGTAACTCGGCACTACAGGTAGGTCGATGATATGTTATTCGGAGACAAATCAATAAAAGAAGACAACCTATTTCGATATTCAAGGTTCTCAGATATTATTGCGGATATACCTAAGGAACATCGTGGATCATTATTAATGCACTTCGATAACCACGATTACATTAAAACATTTGGTATTTTGAGGCAGCCACAAAAACACGTGTTTCAATTTGGTGTACAGCACATCTCCACCCAATATATGTATATATAAATTAACGAATTGTCATTTCCGAAGTAGCATGCTTGTTGGATCCTTTTGGTCCATACCTACTGTCAATCGTTCAGAACAAATTTGTGTGATCTGAATCAACATTCCATTCCACGGTTTCTGTTTGGACAGGTTGTTGCCAATGGCTTACTTAATTTTCATGCGGCTTCCCAGATGTCAGTGAATCGGAGCCGTAATACATACAACTGAGCGGACGGTTTTTTGTGTACTTTTGTGATCCAAGTACTATTATCCAGACGCTATTGAGTATTACAAGTTCGGGCTCTTGTGAATTTTCCAATCAGTGATGTCATTTATTGGACAGACTCAACTATTGTAGTCCATTGGCTAAATTCTTCGCCATCCACACTGGAAATCGCTGTTGTTAACACAGTTTCAAATATAAAAGAACTGAAGAACCCTCAACATTTATAGTTTCATGTTGAATTCGCAATAAGAATGTCAATGACTATATTCAATCTGAATACTCTTCGGAGTTAAAAAATAATCTCATTTCATCATTCGGTCAAATAGGTCGGACAATTTCTCGCTATTTCTGGATACAAATGGTCTTATTCGGATAGGCAGCGTCTTGCAGCTCTCATCACTTTCATACGCTAGAAAGCATCTACTTTTACTTCCCATCCGTTTTCCCAAACGATGATTTCTTCTTTTCACAGAATGTCGGCTTCATGTTGGACCACAGGCTCTATTGGCATCGGTTTTGGTCAATAAATGATCGAAAAATGACCACCAGTTCCATGCTGCCGACTCAAACCAATTTCAATACTTCAACAAATGAGAAATCTACCAAAGGAGCGAGTTTAAGCAAGAAGAATACGCGGGCGAGCACGAACTACAAAAACATCACTCTGCAATTTCGTTTTCTTTGGAACAAACCCTGTCCATTTGAAATTAGTCGCTGACCTATCAGCAGCACCTATTTTTGTGCTACTTGAGGTCTGTGTAAGAAGGTGGTTTCTGACAACAGAACAAACTCCGTAGGTGCAAATGCTGAATTACATCAATTAATCCCATCTTTTACAAAACTCAAACTTGCACCATGACACCAAGGCTGTTTGAGACGGCTGTAAAATCCGCTAAAAATCCTCTGCAAATTGGTATCCACGTATTCACCTACAAAGAACTGAATACGCTGTGAAAACTAGTGAAGACCATTTCTAATTTCCTGCCCATGTCACGGCCATTTGCATCAGTTCCGGGCGGTTAGGCGATTCTCACCACTGATCATCTCCTGAATAAAAAATGAATAAAAAATCATTAAAGAATCCATTGGATATAACAGACGATGGCGCCTACACAACATTTTTCGACTAGGTGTAGTATCTTGCAAATGGACGGCTCAGCAACCAAACATTGCAATTGGCCAAATTGTGGTTGTTAAGGGTGATAATTCTCCTCCCATGAAGTGGGAAATGGGAAGAATTTCACATAACAAGGTAACGTGAAAATAGAGATGGGGATTTATCAACGAGCCAAAAATACATCCTCTACCTCTGAATATTGAACTAGATAAGAGTTTTTGAATTTTATTTTAAATTTCTGGATCAGGCATTTGTGGATTACATCAATTAACCAAAAATAATAAGAAAAAAATTTCATAAAAATTGATGTAATGAAACCAACATGTAAGAAACTGCAACATGTGCTGTATCCAAACCGCCTGAGTGAGTAAAAATTCTGTAAATAGTCGATAGTCCTTTATCGGTACACTGATACAAGTTATTTTAGCGTACCTTCTACTTTTTGAATAAATAACAAACGTTTTTGTGCCAATAATTAAGCAAAAATGGATAAATACCATTTTCTCAGTGTAAACTTTCTCCGATTAAGGCTCTAATTTTTTTCAATTAGTTTTTTATGGTTATGTCACGATAATTTTTCCAAATTAATTAATTTGAAAAAATGTTGAAACGTGGCCAAATTAGACCACAAAAGTGTATACCTTTTATCTAATCTATCAAATCCAACATTATTATTATTTTTTATATTTTTTAAATTTGGCTGGAGAAGAGCGTGTTGCGTTATAGCAGATAAGACATTAAAATGCTTACCAGAAACTGTCAGAACTAGAGATAACGATGCGAGAGTTAAGCATAAATTCAATCCATTTGACAATGGTAGATTCAATACCAAATTTTGTACAGGCTATCGAAGGCTCCGGCGATGTACTATCGAGGGCTCTTGCAATAGCCAGGAAAGTACTCACAAGAAACTCACTATTACACAGTGATCTTTCAATCCTATATAGTTACAAGTTCATGTAGTGCAGTTTCACAGGATTTGCCAACTCTGTAAGCATGTTGCATGTTACTGAGCAGAGCGGTAGTTAAATCTCTGATAAATCTTTCAACAATCCTTTCTAAAGATTTGCGAAATGTTGATGACAAGCAAATGGGCCGAAAAGACTTGGGGGTCGGTATAGTCCGACTTGCCAATTTTCGGAATAAAAATAACCCTACTTTTGGTCCAAGATTGTGGAACAAAGTACTATATATACTCCAACGCAAAATCTCATGATTTATTATTCTGCAAGCTAAATTTCAATCAGGAGTGTCAACAGTAACGATAGTGATTTCGACAATATTGACAGAATTTAGAGTGCTACAACCCGGGAAATGAGTAGAAATAAGTAGTTCCTTTTTAGAGGAAGTAAGCTCACCATTGGGTAGTCGAAGTGAATCGAGTCTACATGTATCAAGGTTTTGTTTAATCTAGCTACAGCAGGTAAGCTATTAATTTCCTCACAGACATTAATCCAAGATGACCTCTGTGCAGATCTTAACGCACTTTGAGAATTAATCAATTTTATATTTACAAAAATGTATATACAATTGAAAGAGTTAACCACGATTACATTAAAATCATCAAACTGAACAACTAAAACCTATCACTTGACATATGTATATATTATTTTCCATTAAATAAGCTTTCCGGTCTCTTGTATACAATTACTGTTATCGTTTTTAAAATATAAATTCATGCGGCAATTAAATTTTTCATTTCCGTACCTACTTATCATGTTTTCCTCCTTCAAAATACATTTCTTGTAATTAAACTAAAATTGAATTATTAAAAAAAAAATCTTTGAAATAAAAAAAGTTATACGATTTTTCAACACAAAGAACAAATAAAAAAAGCTCCGTCTACCGCATCAAAACTTTTTATACAAACTTAAATGAAAATATTGTGTTTTAGTGTACCCGGGCGCTTAGCACAAATTTAATGTCTTCATTGGTAAAAAAAAAGTGTACGATGGAAAGCGTAATATTATGATTGAAATAAAATTAAACAGGAACATTATTGTCCCGCAAACAAACTCATTATAAACCAACAAATATTTTGAAAAAAAAAATCCTTTTTTTTTATCCCTTAAAAGCTTTCCTCTAAACCAAATATTTTGTGTATATACTCGTACAAAAAAAAAATATTAATTTTTAATTTTCCTTACATACACAATAACCAAACCCTCTCCACAACTCAAAAAAAAAAATTGGTGTGACTTTTTCGTTTTTTATTTGTTAACTTTTGCCCTTATTCTTCACTTTATACTTCCTTTTCTTAAGGAAAGCGCAAAAAAAATTCTTGCCACACAGGAAATTATAAAAATAAAAAATGCTTTGGGTTGATGAATTTCAATGGAATTTCTTGCTATTATTTTGGCTTTTCCCTTAAAGCTTAAATCCGCTTTTGGTTTTTTTTTTTTTTTTTGTATGTTGTTGTCATCGTTACTTTAAGATGATCACATTGATGATGATGATGATGAAGATGATGGTGACCAACCAAACAAATTATGATGAAAAAAAATTATATAATATTTTGCAATGCCTGCAAGCAAAATATTCTACTTGAAGGCATTCTGGCTTTGGAATCTCAAACAATATGAAATTTTTGATCTAAAAATAATTTTGAATGAAACACATATAAGTCATTGTTGGAAAGGTTATTTGGTATAGGCACTGAGGAAGTGATTGTTACTGAAAATATATTATTATATATGAGACGACTTTTTTTTTTTTTTTTGTTAAATTCACTTTTACTTCCTTTATTTCTTTTATTAAATCATAAGATACATTCTAGATAATAATATGAATGTCGTTTAATAATTCAAAAGATGGCTTAAAGGGAGACCATTCGAATATTACAGTCCTTACATGTGCTGTGCCAGAATTTACCACAAAACAATATCAGGTATGCGGGACAAATGCGGATCAAATGATTTCAAAACTACATATCTCAATGGAATGGAAACATTAACTCGAAGGATTCTATAGGTTGTGATATACCCAGTACTTTGATCATCCAGATTTAACTCTTAAGCGCAGTTTTATTTTTTTATGCTACATTCTTACGACGTTATTGTAGATTTGATGAGTACTTCATGGACTATACTTTTTAGAATTCATATTTGTATATTTATGTTGATTCTATCGGATTCCAAATGGGAGAGGAGTGATCTTCTGGTCAGGAAGTGCCCAAATGTCAGAGATTCATTATCTTCTAAATTGTTTGAAATTTGAATAATTGGTCTGAAATAGAAGCATGCTGTTGATTGCATTCATTAATTTTGCTGAACTTGCTCCTCAGAATCTATGGCATTTTGCACAGCGGGGTATTGGTTGGGTTTTGTGAGCCGACGAAAATCGTTTCAAATCTGTTCCAAATGTGCGTTTGCAAATCTGGACCAAAATGCAATTTGTTTTTTAATTCCTTTATCTTTAGTTGAAAGTTCCACATGATGCTATAAGTCTGTTGTATTGAAGTTGGATTTTAAGTGGTGTCATTGGCTGGGTTGAAAGCGACTGAAAGGTACTTACCATGTAAACAGATGGTGTAATTTCATTTTTTAGATTATACACTTTTAATTTTACTGCCATTAAGTAGACGACTGGAGTGTCGACTGTCTTTAAACTATATATATATACTTCAGCTTTAAACGACTTTTCTGATGCGTTGCTGAACCCATCACGTCAAGTTTTTCCGTGTTCAATCCATGTACATAACTACATATATATCACCGGTGCAAGCCATCATAAAATCTACCTTTTAGTTTAATTTAAAAAGTTACATCTAAGCTAGGATTATAGGCTTGTTATGCTTAAGGCATATTGGTTTGAGTTTAAATGTTTTAAATTGTTAAATTTGATGATTGTAACAGAAAATAAACTTTTGATCAGCTTGTACTTCATTCAGTATGGTCAAGTAGTTCGTACCAACGGATAAAATTTAAATAAATTTCTCTAAGCGAGTGAAAATTTTACTTCACAATTTTAACTGTACAAAAAAGTTCAGGAAAGGTTCAGGAAAAATTGCAGTTTTTATTAATCAATTCCTAATAAATAATAATAGTTTTTAAAGGCCATAGCTGGCCCGTTACCGCATCAACAATTTGGGTCCAACGAATTCGATCCTAAGCATGGTCTTCATACTTTCCTAGACCAACTGAAGAAGCCAAGTCAATCTCTACACCTTCACGGCTCTTGATAGGTGTTTTTGCAGTGGCATTTGAGGATACAAAACACGACTACCAACTGCTAACCGCGCTTTAATATCCTCACCCACACTGTTATCGTGGGTGATAAAAGAGGCCAAATATTTGAAACTCAAACGTGTAGTGACCACTACTAAAACCTGGTGTGCTATTATCCAGAGATCATGTATTTAGTTATGCACTCATTGATCTAGAGCCCAAAAGAAGCTGAAAACTCTACAAGCGGAACAAGTATTTCTTTCACTTCGTTATGCTATTCAGTCCAATCACGCATATGTCATCTACATATGCAAGCACCTGATTGTACTGGCGATATAAGATGTTTCGCTAAGGTGTTTCAGTATTACGAAAAATGTACTCCATACATCATGAGATTAAATAGTATCAGGGACAGAACACCCGAGTTAACTGCAAAAATTGTCGATAGCCTGTTCTCAACTTTAACACAGCATTGAGATTGCGTCACTGTCATTCGACACAGTCGTACCAATTTTGGTGGAATTTTCAGATATTCCACAGTGAACCACAAGCTCTCTCGATTGATCGAGTCAAAGCTCTGCCGGAAAGCCAGGAACACCTGATGCACGGAGATAGATGTCTAATAATACTTAGGTAGAATCATAACATTCAACATTCAGCGAAAGTCCCTGACTGATTGAATCGGATGAAATCCTCCTTGATCGTTACCAACTAAACCCTCCTCTAGAGGGGTGATTCTATCAAATTTAATGTAGGTCAGTAACTTTATACAAGTGTAAAGGAGAGCTATAGTTCTCACACTTCAAGCTTCTTGAATATGGGGCATATTGCGGTCACTTTCCATTCGTCATAGGCATTACTTCGGTTCGGCATACTAATTAAATAAGGACCACAAAGTATCCCCGCCAAATACCAAGGTCTTCAAATGAATGCAGTTCTGCATGGCCCTAGTGAATTCCTCATGGGATGGATACTTAATGCGAATCTCGGCAGTCTGTATTTGAGGTGACACAGCCACAGTCTATTTGCCATATAGCGCGCGAAGCCACGTACTTATTGAAAAATCATGATGGCGAGCAATTAATTTCACGGTTCGGATCGTTGTTCATCGCCGTACAATTTCATCACCGCTCATCCCCATCATTTATACTCGCCACTTTTACATGGAGAATTTTGAAGTTTTGAATAGCAGCTGAGTTGAACCTATGAGTATTATTTCAGCAAGAAATTTAACCAAAAATTACTTTGTCTCGATCGAGAATCGAACTTAGCTCTATAAAACCAAAGTCACTGTCTTTGCTTACATGGGCCACCGCCGCATACATAATAAATGCTGTACAAATCTTATATATCTGCCAGTTGAATAGAAAACAATGAAAATTTTAGCGAAGGCCAAAGGACTTTATTTCACCATCGCTATATATACCCATATTGTATACATGCCACTACTTGACAAATATGAAAATGTTTGTTTAACAGAAGCTGTGTGTGTTGAACCAATTTGAATACAGAAGAAATTTAATTAAAATAATATCGTTGCTAATAAGATTCGAACTTAGGTCTATCAATCCCAAGTCAATCACTCTATACTATACCTCGCCCACCACTATATATATAATTGACATAATGTAAATCTTTTATAGTTTCCATACTTGAATTGAGAAACTTGGGAAATTTTTGTTCTTATGTTCTTAAAAATTTGAGTTCTGTGGGTTTCGCTGTTTTCCCTGACCTAATATAATTTTAGCTTTGCAGCGACCAAATGATGCGGGATGTTTTTCGAGGATGGATCCATGTATCCAAATGTAATTGTTTGTGTGGGAAGAATGTGCTTGCTACTCTAAGATCATAAGCACTTGCAAAGAACATCACCATTAAGTTGGGCTGATTTCTACCAGCTCTAGCATTAAAGTCTCCAATTACCAGTCTAACATCGTTTTCGGCTATAGATCCCATCACATTGTCCCAGTCATTGTAAAATGAGTCTTTATCTTGGGGCTGGCAGACACCCCTTCTGTGGGCGCGTGTACCCAAATTATCGACCGATTGGTTAACTTCATTCTCTAGAAAAGCTTACACAATCGGTTATTGACTGCTTGGAAATCCAAAACAGCCTTCTGGACCTGCGTCCCAAGAAGAAATCCACCTTCAAGATTCCCGAGGTTATCTCCACTATTAAGCAAATTATAGCCCTGGGACACAAGACCTCCACTTTTGGGCCAGCGAATTTCTTGAAGAGCAACTAGTTCCAACCGATACTCCTGCATGCAAGTGATTAAGCCTTCTATCGTTCCTGGTTTTCTAAGTGCCGATCCTAAACCTCGTGTCCGGTTACTTGGTCTGGTATTGTTTTAGCGGTATCCAGTTGTTCTTTTGTTGATATTACAAACAGTTGAGCTTTTCAAGGATGCAGGGCGTCATCTCGGCGAGCAACCATTTAGTCGCCTCCTATGAGAAGCAAAGGATACTGTGGTGGTATTCTAGGTATGTGAGTGCCTCCTGACCACAGGGACCAATTCAATTTCTTATAGTTATAAATATATATATGTGTGTAATTTAAATTTAAACATAATTTACTAAATAATACTCAAGTAATTCAACTGAATACAAATCAAGATTTTACGACGAGGGCATCCTCGCTTAGTTGAATAAACATAGAATATTCCTACATTATGTTAGATTATGTGTAAATATTTATTTATGGTTTTCCTTGTCAGAATATATTAAATATTTAGTTATGATTATTATTAATAACATTCAAGCATAACTAAATCATTAGATTTTATTAAACAATTATTTCGCCTAAATGCTGATCTTGTTAAATTTTTAATTAAATATTAATTATTTAGTGAAAATTTCACACCGGTCTTACTCGGATCTCTTTTGCAAAGTAATTGTTGTAAAAATGAAGGTCTGTGTAGTGGCTGTCAATGAACGACTGTCGTGTCAAGTGGCTGAAGCGAGCTTTCTCATACGTAGGCCAAATTGAATAATTTTTATCATAATCGGCCTAGATTCGTTTCAGTTGAACATATGCCAAAACTACATGCAAATATAAATTTAGAACTACATTTTCAGCAAAGCCTGTAGAAATTGTGTTGCTAAGAAATTCTACTTTCAGATTATGTATACTTTTGACATATGTTATTAGTTATGTTCAGAACTTATTCGCATGAGGGCATCTTGAACTATTGACCTAGTAGAATTTCCCAAGTATTCAAAAAATCACTAAGCGCTTTTGACTGTATCGCCCAAAGTATTAAGAAGGCTTTAATCTAATGGTTCTGCAGAACCGAGAGTGCCACGAATTAATTGCATTGAAAAATATTTGCCGAAATGTTAACTAGTTGTGATAAATTTCTCAAGGCCATTCGCTTATTTACAAATGACCTAATATATTTATTACGGATTTTGACTTGTGGGGACAACTATTAAATTTTAATAAAAAGCGTGGTCACTATGTATGTATTTATGAAAGTGTACACATCATCAAAGAGTAACGTTCAAACAATATATACGAGCCTTTTGACTCCGTGGTACAATAATCTAAATTAGGCATTTTCAAACCATTTTAAAGTGACTAGTATGTAAGACATATTCTACTTTTAGATCTAGGTTACAATACACGTATGGTGATCACGAGCACCGATGTCAAGGGTGTAACGTGCATTATTTTATACATTGAAAATTATTTGAATATTGATTTTTTTTTGTCTGCTTCTTTAGCAGAGGGCTTAGCTGGTGACTATCAAGGAGTATTACGTCCGAATCAATCAGTCACTGACTAGATTTTTTCGATGTGGATGAGACGTCCATCCCTGTACATTGTTATTATTAAAATTGGCTGAAACCCACGAGGATTCCGCACTCAATGCCACAAAGGACCATGGTGCAAACCTAGGATTCTATATTCCAATTCGCAAACGCGCACCTTCTACCTTCGCAAACTGGACAAGTTTAGGCCAAGTAAGAGAGAACAACTGATCCAAATTTAAAGACCTAAAGTTGAATACCTAAATTGGTATAGAACTGAAAGCGAGACAACTGCTCACGAAGTGATGGCAGTCTTCATCTTCCTCAAGGCAGTCCGCGCAAATAACATCTTGAGCTACAAATATACGATGTAGATGATCTTTAAAATGGCCATGTCCCGTAGAAATCGCTACCAAGATTCTTAACTGGTTCTTTTTTATATATAATACTTGCATACTTCGTTGACCTCAAATTGGGCTCCTTAATGAAGTACTTCGCCTTACAACAACTAAAAGTTTCAAGCTACTGAGGCCTTTCAAGGCGTAGTCCTTAGAAACCGCTGTACCAACTAAAGCCAATTGGGAGCTAGCTTTGGCTAAACAATCAACGATTTTATTGCCTACGATGTCACAATGACCCGGTAATCACATGACCGTAACTTTATTGTTAGAAAAAAAAAGATTCATGAAATGATTGCATTCCTTGACGAGTTACTATCTGTACACAGTAGAATATTCTTGTTTTTAACAGTAAATTCTAATACTTGTCAGCGGTATCAGTTCCGCCTGAAAAACAGCAATATCCAAGAAAGAAACCACAAGAAACTCCTTATTATTAAGAGATTTTTCAATCGTGGTTACAAGTACATGTAGGGCGGTTTCACAGGACTTACTGACTCTGTAAGAATGTTGCATGTTACTGAGTGGGGAGGGGATAAGAAAATGATCTCCAATAAATCTATCGACACTTCTTTCCAGAGCTTTAAGGAAAGTTGAGGATAGACTAATAGGCCGAAAGAACTTAGGATCCATATAATCGGACTTACCAGCTTTCGGGATAAACCAAGAATTTGGAACAGTGCTAAATACACGCTTGAAAAAGGTGGAGCAAATGATCCTGAATTAGAGGAAAGCCCTGCTTTAGCTAGGCAGAAAAAATACCATCAGGGCCATCGCAAAGACATCACGATTGATCGGCTTGTGACCCAAACTCCAATCAGGGCTTGGGACGTCTGTTACATAGTGAGCTCGGCAGCAGTGTTGACGATATCACAACCAGGGAAATGACCCGAAAGGAGCAGCTCACCAATTTCCTTGTTGGAAGAGGTGTCCGTCCGGTAGGCGAATATCATCAAGTTTACACGTACTGCTCTTAGCTACAGCTTTATTGACTCCAGAGACAGCAGAGAGGCTGTTGATTTCCTCGCAGAAGTTCAACCACGAGGTTTGTTGAGCGGATCTTAAACCTCTTTCATATTCTTTTTGTGTTACCAAGAAGTTATCCCAATCAATCTGTTGCTTAGACTTTTTGGCTTTGTTCTTCAATTTCCTAGTAGATTACCTTAATTTTTTAAGGTCAGAGTTCCAGAAAGGTTTGTTCCGAATCTTTTGATTGGTGATAAGAGGACACGACTTTTCGAAGGCTATCGTAATTGCTAATGCTAATGTCCTTCTTCGACCGAATAACCATCGGTGGCGAAAGTAAAGAACCTAGCTTGAGAGAGAAAAGATCTCGATCGGTTAATTTCCCCAATACCGATTCCGGTAAAGTTTAAGAGGCTGTCGTTTAAGGTTGATTTTAAATGAGATACACCTGTGATCAGAGGTGAGGATGTCATCCTTCTACCTCCAGTCGAAAATTAAATCAATAATGGACATGAAGCATAGACTAATGTCAATCACCCCCTGCCGGACAGACTTGACAAAAGTAGGCTCGCTTCCAGTATTGAGAATTTCAAGCTCATATGAGGTTATATAGTTAAGCAGAGGGGGTTCTGAGCATGCTAAGTGCAAGCACAGACAGTGTTTTTTGTAGACGCTGGCGACGACGTTTTCCTAAACGTCTTGATCCAGTGCGATGGCTTGGGTCCTCTAAGAGAATGTCGCCATCCGAGTTTAGAAGTAGACTTTCTGTACCCAACTGTATATCCGAGTTGCAACCAACATTATCGTGGTCAGCAAACTCGAAGTCGGATGCTAGTCCCCGAAAAAATTGTTCGTGATTTTCTGTAAATTGTACCTGGATTTTTTACGCTTGTGTTGTCAGAGAAATTTTTTTAAATGCTGTGATGAAATCCTGGGATAACTTCAAGGGGCTTTCATTATTGTTGAAAATACCCAAATAGTAAAATATGAAAGTTATCGGACGGTCGTTTGAAGGTTAGTACAAATATGTATTTAAAAGTTATATATACATTTTGATAACGATTATATGCACGATAAAACTATATTATTCAGATTAGTCAACGGATTGTTTTTGATTATCCGAATAATATGTAAAAAATTTATGTAAACACGGAAACATGGAACAAAATGTTGTAAAATTTAATTTTTAGTTAATTTAGAATAGACGATTAGATTTTATTTTGAAATAATTATTAGATGCAGCTTACATTTTAATACACATATTTACTTCAGTAAATCTTTCACTGAAGCGCAGACAATACTTGTACAATGTTAAAATTAATAATTTTTGTCATACTTCTGGAATGGATTATTATTATTCCTCAGACAAATAGTGTAATTTTAGTGTACATACATATTATGAATAAATTAATCAATCAAACTTATTGCAGTTTTACGATGAAGTTATCATGGATCAGTTCACTATAAATGGAATAAATGAGAAATTTATAAAAGATGTTAACGGCCGAATATCACGCTTCAATCGATCTACGTATATGATGAATTTAAATTTTACCCTTGTGCAACCGATTGACGCGACAACCAAACTAGCAGTTAATGTGTGTGCTTTCCAAGGCAATGAATTCAGACGAATATTTTTGATTAATAAAGATGATGTCTGTCAATTTATTAAAGAGGATCAGTTGGCTTATCCGTCTCTATTGAAAGCATCCAATTTCCCACCCAATCGTGGATGTCCTTTCAAAGAGGGTTTCTATCGTGTAAAAGATTTAACGATAGACGCTAAACCACCACCAATTTTGTCCACAAATAAATATTGGGCACTCGATATAATTCTGTTAAGCAAGGATAATATAATATTTGTGAATTATACTGTTACTTTTAGAGTTGAGAGACAGTTATTTTAAAAATAAACATCTAACATGTATTTCAATTTTAAAAACTATTTTAAAATATGTAAAATTATGGTATTAGTTCTATGTCATTAAATAAATAAATCTTTTTTTTGGAATGCGATAAATTTGTTAACATCTAAAATACATCGAACGTAGCATACGTTCTTGGTACAAGATGCAAAAGCATGTCACAGCTCGGATTGAGCTCTGAAATTCGACCGCATGAAGTTGGAATCGCGTATCAGCATAATGACGCAGTGAAAACGTTCTTGAACTGTACACACCGCTCATCAAGCCATGGGAGTAAGGAAACTGTCATGGACAAACAAGATCACACCAAAAACAGCACTTACTTGAAATACAAATACCAAAGGAATGCAAAAAGTAAAGATAATACAAAAGAAATTACGAGTGTCGTTTCTAATGTACCGTGGTGCGTTCACAATGCCACGTAAAACTTTGTTTTGAAAGGTTTGAATTATATCAACGTTGCTCTTCTAGGTGTAACCCTACAGTTGTATAGCATATGTCCATATAGGTTTAAGTATCTGCCGATATAATATCAGTTTATTATGTACTGTTAGCTCGGATTTTCTACCTAAGAGCCAGTACATTTTCCTGTATTTGATTTTTAGTTCTTCTTTTTTCTTTTTCACGTGCTCTTTCCAATTGAGTTTAGCATCAAGTGTCATGCTTAAGTATTTGACTGTATTTGCATGCAGGATTACCTGTGAGTTCAATTTTAGATAATAATGAAACTATTGGGTTATTTCTCAAAATAAACTATTTATAATTCAATTATGGACTTTTACAATAAACTGTGGTTGTTGTGTTCAGCTCGCTTGGCAAAATTAAAGTGGACAGAAATCACAATATTCCAGAGTCATAAGAATGCAGTCATAAAAGTAAAAACGCGCCAACTGTTGTTCGCAATTATTACGAGATGAATTTTAGTGAATATAATTACTTCTAATTATTACTACTCAAATATAGATGGCAATATAATTCGAAACGAGAATTTCCGTGTTATTGTGTGTTATTGTTATCGTTAGGTAAGTTGGTCGTTTTTACTTTTACTATACAATATAAATACTATTATTAATCTAAATATAAATTCATTTTTCAGAAAATAATTATATAAAATAAAGGAAGAACAATATAAGATAAGTATAAACAATTATCTTAAAATATTAAAGTAAATAAACGTTAATATTAATGTTCTCTATTTCTTTTAGCTTAAGATGATCCTGAATATCTCGTGCCTCAGCAGAGTCAGAAGGCAATAAAATGCAAATTTTCGTTATTGGTCATTTTATTTCTCATAGTTTGGTTTCGATACTCACTACACGGACAAGTCCATTTGGTCCTGGAATTGTTTTGAGTATTCATCCCATGAGCCATCTCGTTGGTGGTGTATCCTTGTCTACGATGGGTTTCGGATTATTAGATACATTTTCCATTGTTGACGTTGCTGTAGTGTTAGGAGATATTCCTTGTGCCATTTTTGCCATAAATGCTGAACCATCCGCTGTATGTGCTGCCAACGCGATAATCGATTCTCGTTTGCATGTAACAAGTTTGGTTCGGGTAGCAATGTAAGTGCATGACCAATTAGAAAATGACCAGGAGTTAATGGTACTCGTTTAAGATGATTGTCACCTTGGTTCTGGCTGGATGTTTCGTCTCAAAAGGCAGCTCTGCATTACCCAACCTTCCCCCTACTCGTAACAAACCATAACTATCTATGAATGGAAAGAGAGATATTAATGTAGAACTTTTACAAATTGCTTTATTATTTGAGAGAGCAGTGATTTCACCAGCAAAGTTGTTCCATTGTGTTCGTTTAATCACCTAATTACACGCATCGCGCTTTGCTTCATTATAATAGCTCGATGATTCTAGTCCGTTGGTGTTTCTTCGTAGTGATTTATTCCGAAATGTAATTAAAACTCAAACTCGAGCAATTACACTCAAAACTTTCGAAAATTTTGAGCTGCGTTCAATGAGGGTGAAAAGCCAATCACATCTTTAGTCAATTTTGATTAATGCCACAGAATTGCTCTTCTGTTCACACAATGCCTGCTCTGGTAATTCATTGTTAAATTGGTTTGGTTTGGCCATTCCACCTCCGGTTTTCCCAACCATTGTGGGCCATGCCATCATAGGCTATTATTCACCAATTCTTCCGGCAACAGACCTCGCGAAGCACAATCAGTTTGGATTGTCGTTAGATGGTACGTGATGTCATTGATTGCAGTTGGTATATTGCAAAATAAACGATACTCTATTTGCCAAATACGGCTGCCATCTTCTGGGACATGATGACAGCCAGTTAAGGTACAATAGTTGAGTTGGTTCACAAATAGAATTTAATGGTTATATTTTTCTCAAACATTTTTAAAGTGGATGACATTAACTTAGTTAACAATATGGCGGCGCAGAATTCCAGTCATGGAATGCTAACTGATTTGATTGGAGATACCTTTGTTTTTCCAGATACCAAATTTTGCTTGTAGCCATTAGATAACCATTAGATATAGATAACCGCAGCATAAGCCAATTCGGAAGCATCAGCAAATCCTTGTAACTCTAGTTACCTTCGGTAAACATCCATCTGCCTATACGGATGTCTTCCAACTTTTTTAACGAGTTTCGAACTGTTTCATACTTCTGAGCAATTGAGTCTGGTAATATGTCACAGTAACCATAATTGCTGAAATAAAATTTTGATTTTTATGATCGTTGATCCAATCGGATCAAAAATCTTTGAAAAGATGATCCAGAACAAGTGGCATTTTGTAATTTACCAGTTGACTCTTCTTTGCTATCTCCAATTGCTAGGATTGCAGTATCATCCGCAAATGTTGCAATGTTTGTTCCTTTTGTATTTGATACATCTCTTGTATAAAGTAAATATAATATTGGTCCTGTAAGGATTTTTTTTTTTTGGTAGATGAATTTATTGTGTTTTTAAATTGATAAAGACCGCGATGGTCGATGGTAACCTGTATCTCCATCACAACAATCCAAGCGTATGTTTTAAATTAAATATAAATTTGTTCTACGATCTTTTAAAGTCGACATGTCGTTGTGTTTTTTTTTGTATTGATATTAATCTTTTTATTAAAAATTTAGTAATTATTTAATTTAGCAATTGTGTTTTTTTGTTTAAATGAAATTATTATAATAAATTTAAAATTTTGTTTGAAACACAAATACCTATTTTTTTGTTCAATTTTCTTTATTTTTTGCACGCTACAGTCCAAAACGCTTCCTTGTGGAACTCCAGCCGACATGTTTAAGATCAGAGTACTCATCTTCTAATATAACGTGAAAGTATCGATCAGCTAGATAAGATTTTAATATCCGGTAAAATTATTATGGCAGGTCTCGTTGTAGTTTATACTATATAGCCCTCGGTGCCATACTTTGTCAAAGGCGTGAAGGAATAAAATTTCTTTCTTCTATTACTGATTTTAACCTTTTAAGCAATAGATTTTCGAACAATTTTGAAATTGTAGGAAGTAGCGAAATTGCTCTATACGAGGTTTTATAGTTTGGAGTTTGGTTAGGTAATCATAATCACCTCTGCCGGTATTTCACCGGAATGGAACGTAATTTAGTCGAAACGCCGCGTTTATTACTTGGAGCAGTTTTCGTAAACCCTTTTCGGGGAGTTCTTTAAATATTTGTCTTGAAATTAGTTCATAACCAGGTGATTTGTGCTTAAGTTTTTAGTAATCTCATATTTTAGCTCTGGTAATGTTACTGGTTGGATGTTTTTATTATCAATTTTTTTAACTGGGTTAAAGTTTTCTTCCGCTGATTGCCTCGGAAGGGGCTGAAATGTATTTTCAAGGTGGGCTGCGTCATTTAAGTCCTTTTGTTGCTTTCCAGAACGAATAGTCTTTGTTGTTTTGGCTGGTAGACCGGAAAGATATATACTTTAAGAATTGTTCTTAATTTCTTTGATTAGCAACTTCAGTTTGTTGCTTAAATAATTAAGTCTCGATTTACTTTGTGGTGCTCTATTCATCTGCTTGGTTTTACGAGATTTCCGTTTTTCATTAACCAAATCTCTCGCTTCCAATGAATAGTTATTGCGCCTCAATATTGTATATTGACTAGCGGTCATACTCTGCCGCGCTGCTTGCAATATATTATTATTATTTAATAGTTCTAATTGGTCGTCGAGTTGTGTCGCAGTTTTAATTGGTACTTGTAAGGCTGTTTTTTTCTCGATCAGCGTTCGGAAAACATTCCAATTTGTTTTATTGTTTATTAATCCAGGCAAGTTTTCTTTCTTGACTATGGTTGCACTCAGTGTCATAATAACTGGTATGTGGTTTGAACATATTCCTTCATTGTTTTCTATCAGTACATAGTTTCCGGATACTCCTTTTGTTACAAAGAAGTTTATTAAGTCTGGTATTTTGTTATGATCGGTAGGCCAATAAGATGGTTTACCCCCAGAATAAAACTCACAGTTTAATTCTTGCTCTGTCTTTACCGTTTCGTGTTGATAGTCTCGGTCCCCAGTATGTATTCTTAGCATTGAAGTCTCCCCCAATTATGAAATTGGTTGTGATGTGGTGGACAGGATATAGATGAAATGCTATGTTCCTTTTCTTTATTTAGTTGAACGTTAATGGTTGATACTTGCATAATTTCCTTTTATATTTAACTCATTCGCAGTGTTTGATATTTTCCCTTACAAATCTTGCTTACGCTCCTCTCGCTTTCCTTGCTGGATGGATGGCACGGTAGCACCGGTATCCATGAATTGTTGCGAATGACACTTCTGTAAAGTGGGATTCTGTAGTCCATTCCTAATGTTTTGCTGTTATGCATATTAGTAAATCATAGAAGTGAATTCATTCACTGCTTCTTGCTTATTTAGCCGTTTATGTACGGTTTCTAAGCTCCTTTCAGTTGGCGCTATGCGCATGTTTAAAGCTTCTATACTCCTAAGTGTTGTTTCAAGAATTGGAGTTTCTTGATTTTCCTTAGTATTGAATAGCTCCTGTTACTGCTGGACAATCTGCGAGTTTGTCTATTTCACGGATTCGCTGAAACTCAGTTTTCTATTCCTCAGTTTTTGAAGTTCTTTAGCTATCTCGCAACCTCTGTATTTTGCGGGATGATCTCATTTGCAGTTTACACATTTAGGGGTGGTAGTTTTCCCCAGTTGGCAGGCTTGTGCTAGATGTCTTCCGGAGCATTTTATATATCGAGACTCTCTGTTACAATATTTCTGGGTATGGTTAAAGCCTTTGCATTTTCTACATTGGTGTATTAAACCAGTGGTCTTTCTTAATGTTTAATTTCTAACCCTCATATTGAGAATAGCTTTAATGGTAAAGATGTTTTCTACTTTTTCTGCATTATTAAAAATAAGCATGAATAATGGGAGTCCTCTCCTGTTAATTTTGACCCCTTGATCTGTTTCCTGGTTTTATTTTTTAATTATGTTTGCGGCATTTCCTATCTTCAACCGCTTGCCCTTTAAATCGTCTATTGTATCCTCTATTTTACAGGTAGGATGAAGACCTCTAGCCATCACTTTTACCGGTCGGTCATTTTTGTCTTCATAAGTGTACTGTAAGCTTCGTAGCTAATCCTCTATATGTGTCAACGTCTGTTGTGTTTATTTCCCATATATTATTGTTCAGAGACACGATTCTGTATTGATTGCATAAAGAGACTGATTATTCACTTATTCCTATTTGGCTATCTCAGTCTCTTGTTGAATTTCAATCATGTCATTTGATTTTGGAGATTGGTTTGAACCTGCAGTTTCTGGGGAAGATTCAGCTTTTCTTTTTTTAGAAGGTCGCTTCTCTCTAATTTTTTTAAGGATCCAGTCTGTTTCGTCTTGTAATTGATATTTATAATCTCTATACTAAGTTGAGATGTGATCTTTTCTATTTTGCTTAATTGTTTACGAAGTTCCTCGTTTTCCTTTTCATATATAGCTATTCTAACTGAGGATGATTTTGATCTCGGTACTTTGGAGTTACGTCGAAAGGGGTTATCATTATTTGCCTTTGACAAAACGTTGCGGTCGCTGAGTTAGGTCGAATAAGACACTGAGATGTTTGCCTGAGACTGTCAAAATAAGATCATCAACGTAGCCCTGTGCAATGTAGCCAGATTGCTGCAGCTTTACAAGTAACTCGTCTTTGACCAAAAGCCACAGCAGGGGTGAGAGCACACCTACCTGAGGACTTCGATTCAATATATAAGATAATTGTGCGATCAATACCAAAATTGGTACAGGCAGTAGTGATCGTAGCAAACGAGGTGCTATCAAAAGCTCCCGCAATATCCAGGAAAGTACCCACAAGAAACTCCTTATTATTAAGAGATTTTTCAATCCTTGGAAACAGGATTGTAACCATTTCATGTAGGGCGGTTTCACAGGACTTACCGACTCTGTAAGCATGTTGCATGTTAGTGAGTGGGGAGGTGATTAGAAAATAATGAATACATCGACAATTTTTTCCAGAGCTTTAAGAAAAGTTGAGGATAGAATAATAACCAATATCACAATCAATCTGTTGCTTAGACTTTTTTGCTTTGTTCTTCAATTTCCTAGTAGATTTCCTTAATTTTTTAAGGTCAGAATTCCAGAAAGGTTTGTTCCGAATCTTTTGATTGGTGATAAGAGGACACGACTTTTCGAAGGCTATCGTAATTGCCCATGGAAGTGTCGATGCTTGATCTTCAGTGTTCTTCCTCGATCGTATAACCATTGGTGGCGCAAGTAAAGAACCTATAGGTTGAGAGAGAAAAGACCCCAATCGGTTAATTTCCGATTGTGGTAAGGTTTAAGAGGCGGTCGTTTAAGATTGATATTAAACGAGATACATCTGTGATCAGAGGTGAGGATGTCATCCTTCACCCTCCAATCTAAAATTAAATCAATAATGGACATGGAGCATAGACCAATATCTATCACCCTCTGCCGGACAGAGTTGACAAAATCAGGCTCGCTTCCAGTATTGAGAATTTCAAACACAGAGGAGCTTATATAGTTAAGCTGAGAAGAACCCCTGTGGTTAATGTTCGTACTACCCCAGATCGAGTGATCAGGATTAGCATCACAGCTCAACACCAAAGGGGTATGTTTGTTCTTACACCATGTCCCAAGATTAGTGAGCCGTAACATCGGACGAGCTACACTCGTGAATAAGAACTGCATTGATATTATTTGATAAGACAAATATCTGTATGCATTACAGAAAGCAACTTCCTTCTAGTCATGGACGACATTATAGAGTCAGGCAAAAGGAAAATAAAAGTTGTCTACGGACCAGAGATAATCTTGAAAGAAATCCTCTCCAGAATGAAGTGCAACAACAAACCGGAACCAGTTATACTCTCAAAGGATTTCTTGTTGAACTTGAAGGGTAGACGCTGACGCGGGTGGTATTTTATTTCCCCCTACTCGCCAATGAGTCGGTTAGAGTATTGCTTTATCCGCCATCCAAGGACGCGCCCGATAGGAGACTAGTACCTAAAAGAATGATGGAATTTATACGCGATTGCACCACCATTGGAGCTGGTCTTTGCAACGGATCATCTAAACGTTCTTTTGAAATAGACTATTTATGTACATCAAAATGTATACGGATATATGTATAGTAACAACAACAACAACTATATGTTAGGCCCATTAACTCGTGTTACATATTAATTTTCATCAACCGTACAACAACCAAAAATACACAGCAATGAAAAACAGATAATGTACGAGTGCGAATATTTCATAAAATTGAAAATGTAATATAAAACGTAATATGTACAGATACTCGTATATAGTTACCAGATATTAGAATTCATTCATTAAATTCTCTCATGACCTAAAACAGTACCAAAAAATATGTATGGATATGTACATAAAAAAAACAAACATAAATTACACATAATAATTATATTATTCATCCCCAGCTGTAAATTATGTAATTTATTATAATTTATTACAAAATAATTTACCTCTCTAATACTGTCATCCAGCCATTAATAAAAACAATAACAGCAACAACAACATAAACCACCGCACCAGATAAAAATACCAACAAAATTTTTGTTGTTGTCAAGCTTAATGTGTTTTTGCGGAAAAAACTTTTTTATTTTTATGTTAGGGCTGTGTGTGAGCTTTTTCATGTGTACTCATACATATCACTATACATACTTCCCTTTTGCCACACTGGATGCCTTCAATTTTTTTGTATGTGCGCTCTCATATATATTTGGTTTTTATTTATAATTATCATAAACAAAACAAAAAGACGAGCAAGTACCGCATATAATACACGAATTGTAAATTACAATACAATTATCAAATTATATGTATGCTTTATGTGAGCTTTTTACACACACACACATATACAATGTTTTATGGCGAGTTTTTTGTTGTTGTACTTTTTAACATAACACAAAAAAGCTTAATTACGATATTTAAAAACAAAACACAAAAATTCCTTTTTTTTTATAAATTGGTTGCAAAAGTAAACTTTTTTTTTTGTGTGGGAAAACAAGAAAATTTTCACTGTCCACTAAATTATAGTTAAATAAGAGGGAAAACAAAATCGAGAACCATGATGCTTTCAGTAAAGATATAAAAGCTTATACATATATTCATATATACGTGCACATATCTATATAGAAAGAAGAATATATGTACCAACAAATATTAATAAAATAAATAAGATCAGAATCTCATGCTGAGATGCTTTTTTTTTATTTTCTATGCTTATTACTATTTTTTGTCTAAAGCTTTATTTTTTCTTGGTTTGTGCTCTCTATACCATGTAAACTAAATATATTTGTTTATATATATACATATATAGATAAAATAATAAAATAGAAAGCTCGAAAATATAAATTTCATAAACTCATCGTTTTACATTTTGGAGAAATAATACAACAACAACACAGTAACAAAATCCTTTAATAGTTGTACGACCAAGTCAAAAGAAAATATTATGGCTTCGGGAAGAAATTTTCTGGAATGAACATGTATACATACATATTATGTAGGAACAAAACCAGAATGTAATCGTATATATAAAATGGGGATTTTTAAAATTGGATGGTTATCAATAATTTGGGATTGAGTGAGTTTTTTGTTTTGGGAAATTTATCAATAAATCTCGGCCATTTTGATAAATATGAAAATCCTGGATTCTAAATATAGCGAGCATAAAACAAAAACTTAATTTAAAAATGTCATGGCGAGGTACCTGATTGATTCTATCAAATAAGCCAACAATATGCGTTTGAAATTGTTAAAAAAAGACGTTGATTGTATATGTATATACGGAATGGATCGATATATGTATCTTGCCCACTATGGAAACCCCACGGAGCTCATAGTTTTATTTATTTCAAATCATCTTTCAACAGAAACAAAAAAGAAACTATATGAACCAATGAACCAAATATATCAAAATTTGTATCTTCTGGACACCATCTAGATTATTTAACTTACTGGCCATCACTTAGAAATAAAATACCTGATTTAATAGATTTCTGTATATACCAAAAGGAATTGCACGCATCAATGCTCAGGTAGAAGTTTGCTATGACTTATCATCCGCTCACTCACCATTAATAATAATTCTGAGTACCAGAGTTTTAAAAGCAGAACCACCTCAACGTCTTACAAATAAATTAACTAAAATGGGCTCTATATAGAAATATAGTCGAACAACACTGCCAATTGGATATCCAACTTTGCACCCCGGAAGATATTGGACATCTTGGAGGACTGATGTGGAGAAAGGTTTCGTGTGAACAGTGATTGATCACGAGTAAGTCGGTCCTAAGCTCTATGGGAAAGCTGTCATAAACAAGAATATTATTTTATTATTTAATTATAAAACACAATTCATTGAGAGCGAAAGGGAATACGGTTCCAATTCCGTAACCTGTTGAGTGTACGCTTTTAAGATTGAATATTAACATGTTATGATGAATATTCATCCTGGTAACAGGAATTTCCATAGAGACGCCGTCGGGATATACCGAAAGAGTTTTCTTTTCTGTTTCATAGGCATATTACCATGGAAGTCTTTCGCAGAGAGATATGGTAAAACGTCTAGAAGAGCATTACATTTACTGTTGTGTCGGTATTCTCCCTTCGGACCTTGAAAATCTATGGAAGGGTTACGCAAATTCTCAACAGACCGTACCGATATCCGCAGCTGGTCTCCAAGATGAAGATAAACTTGTAGCAGCTCGAATATTCGACTCACCGATATTCGATTCTGCCACAAACAAAACAATTAGTGAAATTCAAATATAAACCAATTTATTTGAATTAAGCGTTCACTAACCCCATCACATATCCATCTATCCAACCAC
Source organism: Tipula unca (assembly GCA_951394425.1). Classification (NCBI taxonomy): domain Eukaryota; kingdom Metazoa; phylum Arthropoda; class Insecta; order Diptera; family Tipulidae; genus Tipula; species Tipula unca. The sequence goes on along the minus strand of OX596380.1, from coordinate 177,083,471 downwards.
CACTATCTAATAACCGAACCATTACTATAAAACATTTATAGTAATACAAGTCGCCATCTAACAACATCACCACGAACAACAATGTTCGGTGATGTAACACTAATGTGTAAGTGCAATATTCACCGTCGCCGGCGCATGTGTTCCCTCTTCATAAAACGAAGACGAAGGCGACGTCATCACAACATAAACATTCCATTTTGATCTTTCGTGATGTGTACAACAAAATGTGTCAATCTTGATAATGGTGGTGTAAACAAAATAAATAAAATTTATTAATAATAAACTAAAAATTATAAACAGATTGAAATAATAAATTATATATTTTAATAAATAATTGAAATAATAAATAGTTAATAAATTAAATAAATAACAATTATTATAATAAATATATTAATAATTTAACAATAAAAATTATATACAATTAAAAAACTTAAACATTATCATAGTGTTATTATTTTGTAAGTGTTTTCTTGTTCGGACCGGACAAGATCAACAAACTTTTATATATATACAGGAATCCCTCGTATTGCGCGGTTGTCTTGTTCCCCAAAAATACCGCGCAAGGCGAATTCGTGCAGTTCGAAACCCAATTAAATAATAATACAATATATTTGGCGAAATCATCCGTTGCTCACATTGGCGAACTATTAAAACAAAAGCAAAGCAATTCTGTTCAACAAAAAAATTATTGTATTTCATTTTGCTTTAAAATAATATAGTTTACCAGTTCTATTTTCAATTATCAGTCTTTAATTCATTTTTGAGTCTTTTTAAAATAAATAAAAAAGTGAAGCATAATATGTGAAGATATGTACATAATATCAAAAACAATAAAAAATTCACCAAACAACAAAATGTGTAGGCTATGAAAAAATTTAAGTCTGGCTCAATATCAGCAGTTGACTTAGAAAAAAATTTGTTATTGTGGTTTGTTTGGCAGCTTGTTGTTTCATTTTTAAGATTTCCTCGTAGGATGCCATGTAACGAAGGTTTGTGAATTTGGAAGTTTCCATGTAAATTAAAATTAAATTAAATAAAATTAAAACTATGGAACCTGATAAAATTCGCTTCGTCATCAGAAAATATACTGGTTCATTGCCCTTGAAGGTCATTCTAGCGCGGCTAAGGCTCAGGAGCAGTGGGTGGGCTTTCAAGGGTTGAACTCAGTCTTGATAGACCGTAAAAAAAAAATACCAAAAAAAATAAACAATTCTCTCAATTATTAGGGTTCATCTCAATTACGGCAAGTATCATCACCACGGTAAGTATTATATAAGGGTAAGTATATTTAAGCCAATGGTAAACAAAATGGTTGAAACAAAATGAAAATTAAACAAAGTAAAGTTGAACCGATCATGTCATCACTCACCTTGGTCACACTATTGTCAAATCAAAATTCTAATTCATATTTTAAAATAAAAAAAAATTATAGGAATTCATTCAAAATATAAATTAAAGACATTTTATTAAATTGATAATGTAAATTGAATAGATAATTAATTGTATATATAAAAAAAAATGTGATACTTTAATTTAAACTTCAAAAATTAAATAATTAAATATAATTTAGTAATGGATAGAATATTCGTAAATATACGTATAAGTTTGAAGTACATACTATCGTTTTAAATGTTTGTTTATATACAATATCTTATACTAAATTAATACTAAATAATTCTTAAAATTAACAAGAAAAGAAAAAAAAAACTTAACTAAGAAAAGAATATAAATAGTAACATAAATTAACAAAAAAATAATTAACAATTATAATTAATAAGAATAAAAACCTGAGTGTTTTTTTTTGTTTTTCGGCTGTGTTGTATTTCATGGAGATGTTTTATGTTATTTTATGAATGATTATTAACTGTAGTATTATGTTGTTACAAGCATATATTCCATTTTTTTTTGTATTTAGTTAGATCTCATTTTATTAATTTGCGTATTATTAATTTGCGTATTATTAATTTGCATATTATTTAATGTTATCCACTCAAAGTTTTACTTATATATATATATAAAAAAAAAACAAATATATAACGTAAAACAGATTACGGTACCAGAAACATTACTTAATAATCGTATGACTTGTTTCTTAGAGTACGTCACTAATTGTATATATAGATCTCTTTAAAACATGTCACGAGATCACATTTTATCACACACATAATTTTATTTGTATTATCGATTTATTTATATAATTTTAACAATAAGGCTAATTTATAATCAATACATATGTATAGTCTTATTTAAATAGCTATAGTCTTAACATTATTGTAACACTATTACGATTATTATTTTTTTTTTGTTATTGCATGATGATATTATGTACAATATACGTATATTTAACTTATCACAAAAAAAATATAGAAAAAAAAAATATTTGTAACATATTCAATAAAACTCCGTTTAACATACGGAAGATTTTAAATGTTACTTAAAACAAGCACAAGAAAAAATATCACAAAGTTCTTTTTTAAATTCACTCAAGAAATTAATTTACACATAACACGTGTATTATCAACTTAAAAAAAAATTACATACAAAATTACAAAATAAAGATTTTGTTTTAGATAAGGTATCGGAATATTTAATCCGTCTATTCTTATGGTAATTTGATAACTGACTACCTAAATAAAATTCTTCCTCCACCTCAACTTTTACCATTACCACGACCTATATCTTTTATTTTTATTTTAATTTCTTGTATGTATTCATCACCGGATATTGATAATTGTGTTCGTTAATTTATTAACATTAGCAACTCAGCACAGTGGTCAATACCACTGTATCAACTATATTTGTAACACGGTGGTGAACAGGGCTGTGTTACAATCGTGGGGCTGTCCCAAACCCGAGATAAGTCTCATTAGGCCGGGCAATATTATGTCTTGATATCTCTCATATGGTAAGTTCCTAACAATTGACCATCTATATTTTCAACTTCTATAGCAACATTCCCAATAATATTTTTAACCCTTCCTATTATGAATTTTGGTGCTAGTTTAGCAGAAAAATATTTAGCCGCATCACTCTGAGCAAAGTTGCGTACAAAAATCGTCTGGCCAGGTTTGAAGTCTCGTACTCGAGATCGAAGATTATATCGTCTTTCGTTTTTTTGATGTGCTTGATTAATGTGCCACAGAACTTGCTCTTGCGCTAACGACAGCCGGTCAGCGGGTTGGATAATTATGGAGCAATCTTCTAAGCATTTCAGTTCTCTCAATAGTTGGTATTCAGAACCATTCATGATCTTATGATGTCCAAACACTAAATAATGAGCAGAATATCCAGTAGAGGAGTGAATTGAATTTCGTATAGCCGCAGCGATCTCTTGTAAGTGATTATCCCATGCTCGATGATTATCGGTAATGTAGGCTCGAATCGCTGACAATACAGTGCGATTTGCTCGTTCACTAGCATTGGCTTGTGGGGAATATTTAGATGTAGTGATATGTTTTACTCCAAATCGTTTTAGCAAGTGTTGAAAAGTTTTAGATAAAAATTGCGGTCCATTATCCGTTAAAATAGACTCAGGAGTGCCAAATAGATGGAAAATATTATTTTCTAAAGTACCACATACTAAGGCAGCATTAGCATGTCGCATAGGAAATAACTGTATAAATCGAGAATATGAGTCGAGAACAATAAAAATGTACGCATTACCTAGTTTGGTTCTAGGATAAGGACCTATAAAATCGATATATAGATGCTGCCACGGCCGATATGTGATAATTGGATGGGGGTTGTAGGATAGGGGGTTGTAAAATCTGATTTGAAGGCTTACAGGTCTTACAGATTTTGCAACTAGATATGTAATCTTTAATTCTTTTTAACATTTTAGGCCAATAGAAATAGCGTTGTAACTTTTCCAGAGTTTTTTCAACTCCAAGATGCGCTGAATTCGGCGGATCATGAGCCTGTTGGATTAACTCGGCAGACATTGGGTTCGGGATATATAATTTCCATACGGGTAAATCATCACTGGCGCTATAAATTCCAAATTGATTAGTAAAATATATCTTATCGTTAACTACCTTAAGATTGCAATGACAATGTGGTTTTGCTTGTAAGGAAGCAAGAAGTTCTAGATATACAGGATCTTTAAAATGACTAGAATTTAGATCAATTTGAAACGGAGAATTATGAACGTTGATGGCTTCAATACTGTGCTCAAAAGCTCGTGAGAGTGTGTCCGGTACAACATTCCTTGACCCTTTTACGTGCTGAATATTGAAAGTGAATGGTTGTAATTTCAGACTCCATCGAGCAAGTCTTCCGTGGAGATCTTTTTGTCCCATCAACCATTGTAGACTGGCGTGATCGGTTATAATTGTAAAGTTATACCCCTCGACATAACATCTGAATTTTTTTACACTCTGAACTGCCGCAAAGCACTCCAGCTCAGTAACAGAATAATTTCTCTGGGCATCATTCAATTTCTGTGAGAAATAGGCGATCGGTTTTTCGGTACCTTGCTCATTGACTTGAAATAATACGCCGCCAATTCCACTATTACAAGCATCGCATTGAATGTAGAAATGCTCGTTAAAATTTGGATGAGATAATACTGGAGCGTTCGATAAGGCATCTTTCAGGCAAACAAAGGCCTGTTGAGCATTTTCGGACCAATTCCATTTATTATTTTTTTTTATAAGATCTGTTAACGGCGCGGAAATTATGGAAAAATTCTTGATAAATCGCCGGTACCATCCGCACATTCCAATGAATCTGCGAATTTGTTTGCGTGTGCGCGGAACAGGGAAATCAGCAATAGCGCGAGCTCTCTCGGGATCGGTTCGGAGGCAGCCGTCACCAACTACATAGCCTAAATATTTAATTTGCTTTAGCCAAAAATGACTTTTTTCAATATTTATGGTTAAGTTAGCGGCTGAAAGTAAAGCCGCGACCTGTGCAAGCAGATCAAAGTGCTCATCCAACGTCGCAGACGTGATCAATAGATCATCTAAGTACGTAAAAACACGATCATGCAATTTATGTGGAATAACCTTATGCATTAAACGACAAAGTGTTTGAGGTGCGTTGCACAGGCCGAACGGCATCACCTTAAATTGAAAAAGCGGCAGACCCGGCACAGTAAAAGCGGTTTTCTCACGAGAATCAGGGTGTAAAGGAATTTGCCAAAAGGCGTCCTTTAAGTCAAGGCTTAATATATAACGTGTGTGATCGAGACGACTGATAAGGCCCTCTATTAATGGCAATGGATACGCTTCTTTCTGGGTTACTTCATTAAGACGCCGCGCATCTAGACAAAGACGAATTTTGCCATTTTTCCTCTCGACTGGGGCTATAGGAGAGCTCCAAGCACTCGTTGATTCTTCGATAACATCCATCGCTAACATACGCTCTATTTCTTCGTTAATTTGTTTCTGTTTGATAGGAGAAACAGGATAGAAGCGCTGCTTTATTGGTTTGTCATCAGTGAGTTTAATTTGGTGTTCAACAAGGTGCGTCCTACCAAGTCCCAGTTTCGAAAATGATGGAAATTTCTTTATAATCTGAGTAAGTCGCTCTCGATCGGTCGGAGTTAATGAGTGCTGTTCAGGTATCCCTGGAATATCTTGATTTTCATTACATAATTCATTAACTTCTTGTGAGCAAGTATTGGGTGTGTATGAAACATTGGATTGACTGCAAACTTGAAACGGTGTAATAAGCAAGCCGAATGTATTCCAGAAATCGATACCTAGATACAAAGGCTGTTGTAAGGTTGGAACGATAAATAGGCGTATTAGATGTGATTGATCATTGAATGTAATAATTGCATTTATGTAACCAAATACTCGCTGTGATTCTCCACTAGCTGTGGATATAATTGTGGGCAAATGGTGTAAAATGATATTTGGATTATTTAACATTTTATCAGACCCTGCCCCTAAAATACTAACACTAGCTCCGCTGTCTAGTAAGCCCTTGAAGCGTTTACCATCAATTAAGACATCAGCGTAAGGACGTTTATCATTATTATCATTAGTAATAACTGAAGCTAAAACGTTTTCGCGGAGATTTCTGATTTTATTCCAATACTGGCGGATGCGCTCTTTTTGTTTTCGTGAAAGGAATCTTTTACACGAACTATATACATTTTTATGGTCTGAGATAGTAGTATAATTATAATCTAACAATTCTTCATTTCCTGAGTTAATTATATCGACAGTTTGCGTGGTTACAGATTTAGTTAAATTTGGGTAATCGTTGTTGGATTGATCTGTAAAATTAGAAATAATATTGGATCTAGTTAAAAATTCATTAGAAGGATGATTAAGATATGAAAATTCTAAACAATTTGCTGAATGAAATGAATCATCCGAATCTATGGATTCGATTTCCCATTGTTTGTTTTCAATTGGTGGAGTTCGTAATCTGTATTGCAAGCACTGTCGGTTTTCTGGGCCTTCATTATACTTCTCGGGGTACTCAAATTCCCAGTATGCATCTGGTCCCGCGGAGCGTTTCCCGAACATTTTGGACAGTCAGATACAGTAACACCTTTACAACCACATTTGTAACAAAACCGTTTACGCGTAAATGGGCAATATTGAAATGTATGACCTATATCATCACAATTGAAACAGACAGACATATTATTTTGATTCATGCCTCGCGATGTTGATTGATTGGCATTTCGGTTGGAAATATTTATTTGAGCGATATCTTGATGAGGAATATCGATATGAGCTTGATTAGTTGCAATGAGTGACTGATCGTTAATCTGATAAAAATTATTAGGGTTTTCAGTTACATGAAGTTCATGAATTGATCTCTTGTTAGAACCGCCAATATCCGGTGTTATACCTATAGGCGTGCCCATGTTGTTTCCCACGCAGTGGCACTTTTGATCAAATCTTGCACACTTTCAAAATGCTTATCTGTCAAATTCAACTGCAAAGCAGGCTGCATATTCAATCTCAATACCTCAATGAGATCTTCTTCTGAATATGGCTTCTTGCATTGTAACGTTAGACTCCAGACGTCATTATAAAAACTTAAAAATGATTCCTTCGGATGTTGTTTCCTAGATTCAACTAATCTACGAAGTTCGAATTCGGTCCTTCTGTCTTTAAACCGCTCAATCATGTCGTTACGAAAATTAAACCAAGTCAAATTTGGATTTGAACGTCTATACGTCCAATAATACCGCAATGCATTACCTTTTAATACAAAACATATTTCTGTAAAAAGTAGCTCATCAGATAAATTAAAAGACTTTGCCAACGTTTCAAGTTGAAAAACAAATAATTCAATTGGAACTGCATTGGGAGATCCATCATACGAAATACCTGATCTAGCTAAAGTTCTAGTGTCAGACATATATTTACGGGATGTTGTCGGGCGATTCCCTACATTTGAATCTATATTGTTGGAAATATTATATTATTATGTGGTTTGTTTGGCAGCTTGTTGTTTCATTTTTAAGATTTCCTCGTAGGATGCCATCGCTGTAATTATACTTCTAGAAAATTTCAAGCTCCGCTCTGCATCTGGATCGATATCTAAGGCTTCTTGCCTAAAATAATTTCCCATTTTAATAAATTTATTCAATCGTTGAGTTGTCATTTTATCCAATTCCACTTCTGTTTGTGATTCTAAGTCTTCTAAACTGTCTTTCGAAGCCGTTTCTTCTTGAATTTGGTGGAGCAAATCCTCAATGCTAATTTCGTCGTTATGAGCATTTACAATCTCAAGCACATCTACCTCATTCAAATCATCAAATCCCTCTCCGCCAATGTTATTTCCGATTCTTAATATTTCGGTGATTTCAGTACTAGGCCCATGGTCCTCGTCTTCTGTGTCACTATGCCCTTCACTAGAATTTATTATTAGTTTTTCCATGCTGACATTTGTTTTTTATAAATATTTTTACCCGCATAAAAACAAATACATATCAACCAAAACGATTCCTTTGGTTTTCTCTTGTTTATAAAAAAACAAAAAAAAAATCCGCGCAATGTGAAACAAAATCGCGCAGTTTGAAATTTTGGTCATAAAAACTAAATCGCGCAGTTGCGAAACCGCGCAGATGGAAGACGCGCAATGAGAGGGATTCCTGTACATATATTGTAAATAGCAGCAAAGGAGGCCACCCCTGATATGAATAACTCTGAAAAAGAAAAAGTTAATAAGCCTTCACCTAATATACTGCATTTAATCAAAGAAAAACGGACAATACGCCGGCTATGGCAGCAGCAAAAATCTCCATTACTAAAAGGGAAATTGAATAGGGCTATTAAAGCCCGGAAACGAGTATTGAGACAAGAAGAAGAACTCAGGAATTCAGAGTTATCTTACTATTATTTCTTAGAGACCAACATTATCGAATCCACCAATTAGGCAACCAGATGGACATTGGGTCAGAAGTGACGTAGAAAAGGCTACTGCTTTCTCGTACCAAAGCTTATGCTGCTGAAATACCAAAGTTTACGGAGGACCCTTCGAAACCAATTCCTTTAAAATTTAAGTGGAAAAAAGTTAAAAACACCGTTAAAAACTGTATAAACCCAAAGAAAGCTCCAAAACACGATTTTATTATTGGAAAAATGATCAGAGAATTACCTGATAAATGCATAAAACTCATAAAGATATAATTTAATATGCGATTATGAGATGTGGCTATTTCCCTGGTATTACAAAAATTAAAACCAATATTATCTGAAGGACAGATTATACCAAACCACCAATTTGAGTTTCGAGACCAACATGGCACTGTATAGCAGGTGCACAGAGTTAACACAATTAAATTTGCATTTGCAGAAGAAAAGAAATATTGTTCGGCAGTTTTCCTAGACATTGCGCAACCTTTCGACAATGGCATGAGGGCCTTATAAAGCGTGTCCCAAAATTAACGCAAGATTTGAATTTGCCGCCATTTGTGCAGTAAAGTTTTGGCAACCCAAAAAAAATAATTTGACAGCTGAGAGGTTAGGGTTAGTAATAATGTGGCATTACACGATAGAACAACGTATTTTCATTATTGAAGAATATCTTAAAAATAATGAAAGTTTGGCAGCCGCAGATGAAGCACATTTTCATCTTGATGGCTTTGTTAATCGCCAAAAGTGCCGCATTTGGGGTACGGAGAACCCACATGTGATAGTCAAAAAACAAATGCATTCACAGCGTGTCACTGTTGTATTTTGGACTGGAGGCATCATTAGACCATACTGTTTGTTTTTGAGAATGAGGCTAGTCAAGCAGTAACTGTTACTGGTGCTCGATATATCACGAGGATATTGACATAGACGACATGTGGTTTGAACAAGATGGTGCCACATGACATACAGCCCGTGAAACAATTCAATTACTGCATGAGACATTTCCTAGTCATGTACTCAGGAAATTAAACCATGCATCAACGAAATTCAGCCACATTTATGCAAAAAGGTCACGGAGAATTTCGATTAAAAAGTGCGTATGTGCCAGCAAAGCTATGGAGGCCATTTGCCCGACATGATATTCCATAAATAACCCTATCCTATGTATTTTATGATTCAATAAAAAAATTACAATCTGAAGACTATAAACTGTGTTTTCTTTTTAATTCAAATCTTGCGTTAATTTTAGAACTTAAATAACTCGTCAGCCAAAAAATTTGAATGCAGTCCTTGAAAGCTACTTGTTTCAAAGGAAATACCATGTTAAACACAATTCAGCCATTACTGAACCATATGACATAAACGCAGAAGTTCCACAAAGCAGCGTACTTGGGCCAGTATTGTATATGCTGTATACTGCCCATCTACCAACAACTGATAAGGTTGTCATATTAACATTTGCAGATGACACTGCTATCCATGTTTTCACACAAAAATCCTCAAACTGCACCAAGAGAATTGCAAGATCACTTATACAAAATTAAAACCACGCAAGAGCCCCGCTTATTCACAAGCAGGTTCTTTGAACTCTCATCAATAGTTTAAGGTTAGCCATAGTTTTTAACGCAGGCCACCAGACGACAACCCCATACAGCAGTATAGGTTTGACCACTGAGACGTAGAGCCAGTGTGCTTTGCGAGTGTGGGCTACATACCCCATCTCTAGCCTATGGCATTTTTGCAGGAGTAGAAAGCTAAAGTAGCTTCCTTCACTCTCTCTACGATGTTTCGTTGCCCGATTAGCTTGCTGTTCAAAAGTAGTCCGAGGTATTTCGCTCTATCCGTAAAGATCAAGCAACTACCATTTAATGTTGGCGGGTCACACTGAGATAGTTTGTGCTTCCTGGTAAAGAGGACCAGCTCTGTTTTTTGTGGGTTTGCATTCAGCCGAGTGCCCACTCAGAGAGGTAGCCAAGTGCAACCCAAATAACTTCCAGCCAGGGTAGTGTTAAGTCAATAGTTCTCTGGGTATCCGCAGGGATAATGCCATCAGGTCCTACCGAATTGTATGGCTTAAAGCTGTTTATTGCCCATAGGATATTCCGATTTTTTACTATATGACTTACGGAGTCTACAGCCCTATTTATCATGAATAGGGGTGTAGACTCCGTTATGTTATGTATGTTATCATTATGGTCGCTCCGGAGCTAGTATCGAGCACTCCGGGAAATGTGTTTCTAGTAACAGCTCCGGGGATTCCTCACTACATGTAGTACATGAACCTTCCAGTCGTTGTATATAACTCGGGATGGAAGGACTAGAACATAGTACTTTGCGTAGCCTGGCCGCCTCCGAGGACTCCTGTATATTGCCACAGTAGAGCTTCCAGACTTTCGTTTTGGCAGCTCTTAACTCGTACTTATAGGTTTTGAGGACTTCCTTGTAACAGTCTCAATCTGCAGTAGCATTTGTGTTCCTCGCGTTCTTGAACAGTCTCCTGCATTTCATATGAGTACTTTGGAGTTCTCTCGATTACCAGGGTGGCCGAGACTTACCCAAGGGCCTACTGATAGGACATGCACCTAGCATCGTCTTGTTAAAAGCATTAGATAGCTTGATTACTAGAGCATCAAGCTCCTGTGTATAGATGCAGGAGGGTTTGGAACCGATGCCGGTAATGAGCTACCCAGAATGTTTCTGAAACAAACCCAATCAGTTTTCCTCCTATTTCTGAAGAGTGGTTTGCTAGTGGGTTTTGTATCAACTTCGTACTGGAGATAACAATGGCCAGAAAAGGAATGGTCTTCGGACACTTTCCAGTTCAATACCCACTCCTTAATAAAATCCGAGACAAGTGTGATGTCCAGCACTTCTTGTCTATTTTTAGTAATGAAGGTTGGCTTATACCCGATATTACATATATTTAGGTTAGTACTTTAAATAAAATCAAGGAGTAACTCATCTCGCCTGTTGATATTTGTACTTCCCCAGATTGAGTGCGGCGCATTAGCATCACTGCCCATGATGAATCATACCTTTCGTTTTCGAGCCTCCATTATTGCACTGCCCAACCAACCTGGTGATTTACTTTCTTCCTCGTATGGTAGGTAGGCCGATATTAGCCAGACATTTTGCCCATCCATCTCGATGCTAGCCACCACTACATCAGCGTTGCTGTAATTTAGTAGTGTAAAAATATTGAAATTATTTCTAGCGAGAATGCAGGTACGTATTTTACCTTCATTTCTCGCATGTAGTATTTTATAGTTGGAAGTTCTGAGGCCCATCCCCCGATCACCATTGACCCAAGGTTCCTTGATCAGAATCACATCAATGGACGCAGATTCCATTTTTAGCAAAGGCGGCTTTACAATGATAGAGGTTGATCTGTAGTATCTTAAGCATTAGATATTGCTTCACTCCACCACTGTTGAGTCAGACTCCTCTAACGTCGATTCGTCCGTGAGGAGCGCACAGCGTAGTCCCAATGATCTCGATATCTCCAAGTCCAGGGATAGTGTCTCCTGAGCGTCCTCCGGGATGCTGCGAACTTCTGGGTCACCAATACCAGGCGGGACACCACAAGTGGTTTCGCCACCTGCTGCAGGTGCCCCAGATCTGTCGGCCTCATCGCGCTTATAAATTTTGAGCGTAATCGCTTCTTTCCTCCAGATTTTGCCAAAGCACCCACGGCCAATGGTTAGTACAAAAAAAAACACTTTTGACTATCACTTCATAAATTTAAAATTTTTAAGGGTCGAGACAAATAAAAAGGTCAGTCCAATGAACATTTACGCATATCGAATGATGATTCGCCAATAAATTGACAATCTGTTACTGAGATATCGCCGATTGTACCAACAATATGCAGAACGACTCAATTATAATCGATTCAATCAATCAGGCTAGTTGCGATCAGAAGAATATATTCACTTGCGAGGTGCGGTCAATAGCGTCGCAAATCTTACAGACGTTGGTCGACTCACAATTTTGCCATCGACATACATACATTGGCAGCCCGAGACACATGCACCAGTACTCCCAGGACGCGGTGACCTACAAAAACTCAGATGTTTAATGGAGTACATTGCGAAACAACGTGTATATGGTACTGTTCGATGCTGGATGTTCGATGTGGTATGTTGATAGATTTTGGTAGATGCGCAGAAAAGAACGAAAATCAAACCAGTAAGTATATTACCTTCTAGTCTAATTATCTTGACCCAGAAACACTCCAAATCCATCGCTGTATCCAAAGCCATATTATTGTTGGGTCAGTGGCTCTTCCGCAAGATGTCCACATCGTTGATGACATTGCCCAGTAGGATTGCGCGAAAATAACGTTTTTTTCACTGTAAAATTGAAATTGATCAACAAATCTAACTCTCGATGTGCCAAACTACGATTTCATTTGTCAACCATTTAAATTATCAAACGGACTTTTTTTTAATGGCCGCATAATAAAAGTAATTATCAATTGTATTTTGACGGCCTTGATTTTCATTCCATAGATTTAACAAAACATAAGATTTTACCAAAAGAGAACCAGTTGAAATTTTCGGGTATAACTTCGGAATTATTTATTGCATGCATACATGTCTTATTATTTAAATATAAATTAAAAAGTTTGACAAACATTTTCAATCTTATAAAATCGACATTGTTGCACTTTGCAAGTTATTGCACCGAAAAAATTCGTGTTTTGTGTAATTAGTTATTTGAGTTGGTATATTCACCTTCAATCTATAAAATGGAATCCTAAATTCTTCTTCAGAGAGGCAATGATCTATTCACTCGTAATTAAAATAAAATTTCAAAAAATTAAAATTTACAGCATTCCAAGAAGTAGATTTTATTGATTAACAAATATAGAACCAACACCAGTACTATAATTATTTTAAAATAAGTGCCTCTCAATCCTAAAAGTGACACTATAATTTCCAAATACAATATTGTCTTTGGTTAAAAAAATAATATCCATTCTCCAAAATTCATTTGTGGACAAAATTGGTGGTGGTCTAGCGTCTATCGTTAATTCTTTAATCCAATAGACACCTGGTTCGATAGGACATTCACGATTTTTCGGTAAATTTGAAGCTTTCAATAGGGAGTGATAAATTAATTGATCCTCCTCCATAAATTGACAAACACCTTTATTAATTGAAAATATTCGTCGGAATTCGTTGCCTTGACGTGCAAACACATGAAGTTTTAATTTAGTTGCCGCCACGATTGGTTCTACAAGTGTAAAATTTAAATTCATCATATAGGTAGATCGGTTGAATCGTGATATGCGGCCAGTAGTGTCTTTAACAAATTTAACATTTATTTCATTTATAACGAGTTGATCCATTATAACTTCTTCGTAAAACTGTAATTGGTTTTATATGAGATTAGTTCATTTTATTAAATTTTTTATATTACGTATTACTAAATTACACAATTAGTTTGAAGAATAATACATGTTTCTAGAAATATTACAGAAATTATTAATTTTAACGTTGTACTGTAAATATTAAACTGCATCTTCCCCAACTAAAATCTACAATCGACTATTCAATACCCTTATACGAGTATGTAATTTTATTTGTTGCGTACTAAACAATCAAACTTAATCAGTATTTTATTTACAGATTTTTGAATTAATTCGTGTTTACAAAAAAATATAATAAGCGCATACAGATTATCTATAATACTAATCGGTAGTTGACTAGTCTCTGATCATTGAGCATAGTAAAAAATTGAAAGTGCACAGGCAGATATATATCTTCACTGTTTTCATACCACACACGTCAAAATATTAAATTTATTAATTCCGATTGCCTTTCTAGTTTTTAGATATAGAAACCATAACGCCCGTTACATTACATGCCCGCGGAATCGAGTTTAAAAATTCTATAATGTCAAAGAAAAATTAATTTATAAAGTCGTAAATGATACTAATGTATGATGAAATCTTTGTGCTCCTATCGGCCACGTCCCCAGGTGGCGGATAGGGGGATGTCTACACCGGAACACCGGCGGGTAAGGGACATATAAAATAACAGTCGCAGACTAAAACTTGCAAGAAGCGTCTGGTCACCAGGAGATGCGGCTTAAACAGCGTCTGTTTCTCATGTAAGAATACCTTAAAGAAAAACCCAACGATGAGCCTGAATACAGGAAAATGTGTGGTGCAGGAACTCGGAATCCCAGTACTGGCAACATTCGGCAGTGAGCAAGTGGGCTCCCAGTTGTCGAAATCAAACTACCACTATGTCTCCGCAGTGAGGTACTTGGCTGCTGGGACAGATATTAACACCAGCTACCATTAATAAAAGGAGTTCTATAGGAGATATTAAGATAACTATGTCTTCAACTAATGTTGAAAATGACCAGACGACCAACAACTTATGTTGAAAACGAAAAAAGCACATTTCTTAAGAGCACATTTCTTATAAAAAATATTTGAACCACATGATGACCAATCATTGGAAGTCGAAATAATAACTTTAGAGGTTGTACAGGAAAGTGAAGAAATTCTACGAGCAACACCAAAAGAAGTCATGTATGAGATAAAAACAAATATGAATCCGAGAAAAGCGCCGGGTTATGACCTTATCACAGCAGAAATTTTAAAAGAACTACCAAGGAAAGGATTATTAAAGCTCACCAATATTATAAATGCCGCATTTCGATTGAAATATGTACCCAGCCTCTGGAAAATTGCAGAAGTAATTATGATTCCTAAACCTGGGAAACCACCACACAAAACTGGATCATACAGGCCAATATCACTATTACCAGTTATGTCTAAACTCTTTGAGAAGTTATTAGTAAAAAGGCTGGGTCCGATAATTGAGAGGAAAAACCTGATTCCAAATCATATCAGTTCGGTTTTCGCAACCAACACTCAACATTAGATCAAGTACACAGAATTACTAATATTATTGAAAGAGCATTAGAGGAGAAAAAAGTCTGCTCAACGATATTTTTAGACGTTGCACAGGCCTTTGATAAAGTTTGGCACGAAGGACTTAGCTATAAATTAAAAACTGTACTACCAATGCAATTCGCTACAATATTAGAATCATACTTGAAAGATAGATTCTTTAGAGTAAAATTAGACGATTCCTATTCTGAATTAAAAGAAATCAAGGCAGGAGTACCGCAGGGCAGTGTATTAGGTCCTGTCCTATACCTATTGTACACTAATGATCTCCCTGTATGTATTAGAAAACAACACTGTGGCGACATTTGCTGATGACACGGCAATTTTAGCTGTTGGAGATAGCAACTCAGAGTTCACAGTCAGCTATTACTCAAATACATAACTGGACCAAAAGATGGCGAATTAAACTTAACGAAACTAAATCAGTCCACACCAATTTTACAAACAAACCACTCGAACATATTCCGGTTAGAATTAATCAAGAAATAATACCGTATGCCAACACGGCTAAGTATCTTGGCATGACACTAGATGCAAAACTATACGATGGAAAGCACACGTCATTAAGAAAAGTGAGAAACTGGGGCTTAAATATAGAAAGATGTATTGGCTGATAGGAAGGAGCTCCGCTCTATCAACATACAACAAACTTCTATTATATAAACAAATATTAAAACCGGTATGGACTTATGGTATCCAACTTTCATCAACAATCATCCAAAGATTTCAACACAAAGTGTTAAGGAACATCGTTGATGCACCATGGCATGTTAGAAACAGAGACCTCCATAGGGACCTTAAAGTGGACACTGTTTCAAAGGAAATCCAAAAAAATACAGTGAGACATAGGCAACCACATGTTAACACTGAGGCAACTAAACTGTTAAACAACACAGATATTGTACGCAGGCTCAAACGAACTAAACCTTTTGAGCTGGTTTAATTGCTAGTGTAAACAGCGTAATGCTGATCTAAAATCCACAATAACGATGTGGTTTAATCCAATTTATCAGAAACTATGGAACACCAGTGGGAAGAAGCCATAGATTAATACAACATAGTAAACTAAGTTAGAATAAAATTGCTCATTGGTCCAGGTGACTACATTGTAATAATCTAATGTTGGAGTGCATCTTTCGTAAAACTGTAACATCTTATATCGCAAGTTCAATCAGATGCTTGCATATGCAGATGACATATACGTGATTGGACTGAATAGCAACGGAGTGAAGGAATTATTTGATCCGCTTGTAGAGTTTCCAGCTTTTGTTGGATTTCCGATTAATGAGTCCAAAACGAAATATGACCTATGGTTATAGGGGCAATGGTACATCAGGTTTAGTGGCCGCTACACGTTTAAGGGAGTGAAGAGGTTCAAATATTTGGGCTCTCTTTATCACTCACGATAACAGTGTGGGTGAGGATATTAAGGTGCGATTGGCAGCAGGCAGCGCGTGCTTTCTATTAAGGCCACTGCTAAAATCTAAACACATATTAAGCTAAAGCTTTACAGGCTCGTTGACATGTATGTATGTGAAAGTTGGGCGTTGACATTATTAGGATGATTATGAGCTACAGTATATGTTGCAGCACTGCTATTATGGGGACCCAGAAAAATTTATTTTATAGTTTATTAAAATCAAAAGTTATTTTGTGTTGAATATAAATCAAAATGCAAATGATTGTTGACCGGTCGCAAAGTTGAATGATACACCGATAATCCCTTTAATTTCATTGGAATCCATTATTATGATTTTCTTAAGGAATTTTAAAACTTGGCCTGGAACTCACCAAGTAGAACACATCGTTAGAAGCTAAATTTGTACGAAAATTTTCCAAAATTCCGCTTTTCTCTGTCGACAACAAAATGGATCAAACACAATTTCCCATATACAATGCCCACACAGTAAATATGTACTTTACACTTTTCCACCAAATTATACAATAACCATAAAAAATTTCCATTATGGTCATCTGCTATTTCATCGTATGCTATGTACATTATACAGACATATACGCATTTCACCTTGTTACCAAAAAATACAAAAATAAAACTTGATCGAAGGCAGTTAAGAACTTTATGCCCTCTTATACTTTTTATGCTAAAATAAAAGTTTTTCCTAAAGTTTTCCATTTTATTTTAGACAAAAAACTTTTTCATTCATTCACTATACCGTATCTACACAATTTTATGAGCTTCACTCAATATTACAAAGTTTAAAAAATTCTCCTCTTTAAAATTGTCTTGCGGACAACAACAAAGTATATATGTAGATGTATATGTAGCTAGAAAAAATTAATTAGCATCGAACATTTTCAACACAAATAATGAAAATTCGAGGAAAATCAAGTTTAAAAAAATATTTTCCGTTATTAATTATACTTTTCGGATGAAAATTACATAAAAACAAAAATTTTGTTAAAAGAAAATGAAAATTTAATTTGACTTTTGGAATAAAATTAAATTGGAATTTAAAAAGTTTTAGTTTCTTGTATGTTGAACTATGTTATATAATAATATTGAATATTATAGTTTTTAAGCTTTTGATGAGCTTTGAAAGTTTATTGAGTTTGTTACAACACAATTAATAATTTCTTAGAGATGTAAAACATATTTTTAGCTAGCGGAGATTTGTTTCACAAGAGAATGGTAATTGCTTAACAAATAATTTTTATTTTATATAATTTTATTACATACAACAACAACAAATTTACTTAAATTTTGAAGAATTGTGAGATAATACTGTAACGATATAGCCAGAAAATAAGTTCAATGAATGATAGAAATTATAATCTCCGCCTCTCTCTCTGTTCATTTTCATTTGAAGATGCGTATACTGGCATGATATATTATCATCATATAGAATAAATATTATCTGAGGCGAAGGATATACGGCCAGAACCTCCTGCCGATTTTTAATAATAAATATGGATTCTGGCCCAATATTACACACCCAAAGGTTAGTATTTAATTAATTGATTAAAACAGTTTTAAAGGCCATTACTGGCCCCTTACTGAGTCAACAATTTGGCTCCAGTGGTTTCGATCCCGAGCATGGTCTTCATACTGTCTAAGACAATCTGAAGAGGCCAAGTCGTTCTCTGCACCGTGGAGGCATCGTCGCCTGAAACGACCTCTGCGCCTACCATATGGTGGCTCTCCTTTCAGAGATCGCTGACCGAGCCAGCGTACTCGCTGAGATCTTACTTCATGTACAATATCGGGGATCTTCATCAGATCTCTGATCTCGATATTGTACAGAGCTCGGTAGGTACCATCTATTTCGCGTTTTGGGCCGTAAATCGCACGCATGACTCTTCTCTCAAATGTTAGGAGCCATAACTCGTACTCATCCGTTCAGCTTCACGGCACTTGATAAGTGTTTAGA
The DNA here is from genome assembly GCA_951394425.1 of Tipula unca. NCBI lineage: Eukaryota > Metazoa > Arthropoda > Insecta > Diptera > Tipulidae > Tipula > Tipula unca. The sequence continues at coordinate 177,064,821 of OX596380.1, read as the reverse complement.
GTTTAACAGTGGCCTTAGAGGATAGAAAGAACGACGGCCAGCTGCCAGCCGCACTTTAATATCCTCACCCACATTGTTATCGTGAGTGATAAGAGAACCCAAATATTTGAACCTCCTCACTCCCTCAAACGTGTGGTGGCCACTACTAAAATCTGGTGTGCCATTGTCCCTAAAACCAGAGATCAGGTATTCCGTTTTGCATCTCCCTGCCGAACACCCGAGTTAACTACAAAAATTGTCGATAGCCTGTTCTCAATTTTAACACAGCATTGAGACTGCGTCACTGTCATCCTACACAGTCGTACCAGTTTTGTTGGCATTCCTAGGTATTCCAGGGCAGACCACAAACTCTCTCGATTGATCGAGTCATAGGCCTGCCGGACATCCAGGAATACCTGATGTACGGGGATGGATGTCTCATAATATTTAGATAATATTTAGATATAGTCATCCGCAGCGTAAAGACCTGATCGGTGACTGATCGATTCGGACGAAATCCTACATGATAGTCACTAACCAAGCCCTCCGCTAGAGGAGTGATTCTATCCAATACAATGTATGACAGTAACTTGTATGCTGTGCAAAGGAGAGCTATACCGCGATAATTCTCACACTTTCCATTCGTCAGGCATAACTTCGGTTCGCCATACTAATCGAATAAGGTCGAAAAGACAGTTCCACAAAGTATCCCCTCCGAATATGAAGAGCTCCGAATTAATACAGTCCACTCCAGGTGCACGGTTTCGTTTCAATCTCTGCATGGCTTTAGTGAATTCCTCATGGGATGGGTCCTCAGTGCAAATCTCCGCAGTCTGTATTAGAGGTGGCTCAACAACAGTGTGTGACGCATGATAGACATCAATTAAGTAGATCAGTAAAGTGTTCACTCCATGCGTCAAGCACTACGTCTATGTTGACACAGAGGTTTCCATCCCGGATCCGAGTGGCGGTTGACGTAGGCCTGAAAGTATGGTGCAATCCAGTAATTCCTTTAAAGAAATTACGCGAACTGCGCTCATTGCTGAGTTATTGTACTTTCAGAACCGTCCTGGTGGACGCCTGAACTCTCAAAGAAGAGTAACGGTTCACAAACTAAGGAAGTGTTACCAAAGAGAAACGAATCCGCAAATTCGTCTGAGCAAAAAGCTTAATTACGCCGCACACCGTAATGAATACATACGTGACATAAATGAAACAAGCCGTAAAAGCTTGGAGAAATTCATTACGGAACATGGTAACGCAGAACCATGGGGTTTCGTATACAAATATCGTGCTGGAAAACTTAAAACTCCAGAGGTACTTAGTACTCTAATTAGCAGTGGTGGCCAAACAACTACATGTTGGGAGGACACTACCAAACATCTGCTAAATGTTTTGCTACCCAATGACAGTGTGGAAAGTGACACAACTGATCAAAGGGTGATTCGTGCTGATAGTCTAATCACACCAACCGGTGGTGAGGAGGTTTCCTTCAGCAATGATGAAACCACCTCCGCCATCATGTCAATGAAAAGAGGTAAAGCACCCGGCCTTGACAATGTCGAGGTCGAGGTGGTACAAAGAGCGTGGCCTATTATAGGACCTAGCATTACCGACCTCATGAATGCTTGTCTGAATAAAGGAGTTTTTCCTAGAGCTTGGAAAAATGGTAAAGTCATAATTATAAGGAATGGCGGCGATCGAGATCCGACCGACCCTAAAGCTTATAGACCGATCATGTTGCTGCCAGTCTTAGGTAAATTACTTGAGAAATTGGTTACTGGCAGGCTGATGGACATCTTTCAGAGTAGCGGAAGATATAGTGGGAAGCAGTTCGGTTTCAGAAGAGGACGATCCACAGAGGACGCTATGGTTGAGATGGTCAACATAGTTAAAGGATCGAGCAACAAGTACGCCCTAGGTGTATTCCTAGACGTATCTGGTGCTTTTGATAATCTGTGGTGGCCAAGTATAATGAGTGAGCTGAAGCAAATGAGTTGCCCAGCGACTCTTTACTCCTTGTTGTACAGCTACTTCTCTGATAGAACCGCAACTGTAATATCTAACCATGGCACACTCTCTAAGAGTGTAAACAAAGGTTGTCCACAGGGCTCCATTTTGGGTCTGCATATCTGGAATCTAGTGTTCAACAGTAGCATGCATGACGAGATCCAAGAAGTAGCGTTCGCGGATGATAAAGTTATGATCTTTACTGGAAATTCAAAACAGGCAATTCAGGAGGCTGCTCAGCGCGGCATTGACAGAATGGTAAAGTGGTGTGATACAAATAAGATGGAGTTATCTTCCACCAAAACAGTGATGATCCAATTGAAAGGTTCACTCGACATAAGGAGACCACCCCTAGTGTATGTCGGAACCGAAAGAATAAAAATGGTGAATTCTGTAAAATGGTTGGGAGTTGACTTCGATGAAAGACTGGGCGTCACTACTCATGTTAAGAGGGTGGCAGAAAATAGCAAAAAAGTTTTCTACGCACTAAGAAGGGTTGCTAAAGAGACGTGGGGCCTGAAACAAGGCACACTCGCAACAATATACGAAGGCCTAGTGGTTGCGACCATGACTTACGCTTGTGCGGGATGGGCTGACAGGATGAACTGTCACCATCGCAGGACTATTTTAAGCGCTCAAAGGTTAATTCTTCTTGGGATAACGAAAGCATACCGTACGGTTTCGGCGGATGCCGTGGCTGTAATGGCCGGCGTTATTCCCATGGATATAGTACTTAACGAAAGGTTAATTAAGTACAAATTAAGGAAAAATCAAGAGTTCACTTAGGGCAACATCCAGTGGCAAGGCATATTAGGTGACCTTTCAAATAAGATATCCCTTAAAAAAGGAATTAGCAAAGAATCTATAAAAATCTGGCAAGACAGATGGAGCCACTCAGAAAAGGGCAGAACTACCTTCAGTTACTTACCGAGTATTGAAGGTAGATTAGAGATGCGCCTATCCATAAGCGCTTCTTTTGCGCAAATGCTAGCCGGTCATGGAAAGTTCGCAGATTATATATTTAGACTTAATCTGGCGGACTCCAACATGTGTGAATGTGGACAAGCTGCTGAGACAGTTGACCACATTCTTTACGACTGCGCTCTGGCCACTGAAGCTAGAGAACACATGATTGATGCAATTAACGCAGATTGGCCGGCTAGTAAGCTAGTGCTGATGATACATACTAATATCGCACATCTCAAAAGATTCTGTGATACTGTGCTTTGTGGGAGGTAGGCTAAAGATCGATGATTCATTTTTAAGGTACTAACAATTTTATCTTAGTTATAAGGAGTTTTTAAAAGTAATGACACTAGGTGTTAACCTAAAGATTTTATTTTAGTTATAAGGGTTTTAAAACTAACACTAGGTGCAAACCTAAAGATTTTAAATAATTGAATCAGTCTTTGGCCTACGGAACACAAAGCGAAATGAAGCTTATACTAAGTATTTTAACGACTGACGCTGGATATACTATATCCAAGTAATTTTTAATCAAACATAAGCTAAAGTAGAAAAGTATGCGCTTCCACGCGGCAGGGATGGTAACAGGTCTAGTACCTGGCTAAGCATACCAAACAGTACTGACACACAGATATAGCACGACGGCTTAGAATTGGATATAGGCACAGCCTGGGTGCCATTCTAAAGCGAAAAAACGTCCAACAACAACAATGACAATGACTTTCAGAACCTCGGCCTTCCACCATTCTCGCTTCTTCCGTCTACAAATCTGCTTAGCTGCCCTTCTTGCAAGAGCAGCCTTGTTTTTCCTCGCGATTGTGAGACGTTGTTGCACTTCACTATGGGCTATATTTTGCTGCTCTGCAAGACAACACTCGTCATTAAACCAATCATTCTTGGATCTGACTTTCACTATACCTAAAGTCTGTTGAGCAGCAATGACAACCGAAGTTTTCAGTACCTCCCAGACAGAGTTCACGCCGTCGGTAATTAGCTTCATTAATGTTGTCGCTGACAAGATATTGTTTCTTTTGATCTCCATTTATCAGACCTTCACAGTCGAAACGTACAATGCTACATAAAGCTGGAAAAAATGAAACACAGATTTGTGCTGCCTACAATCTCGAAGTTATTTGAAAAAATGCTACTAACGAAATTGAAACCAGTATTAGAAGAACGGCATATTATTCTAGATCATCAATTTGGGTTCCGCACCAACATGGTACCACAGTACAAGTACACAGAATTGTAAATGCAATCAAAACATTTGAGGAAAAGAAATATTGTTCTGCTGCCTTCTTGGATATTACACAAGCCTTTGATAAAGTTGGTTTTGATGGACTTCTACCGAAATAATTTCACTCAGTTCTAGGAAACTATCTCCTTCAAAGGCAGTACATGGTTAAACAAAATAATGCAACTACTTGTTTAAATGATATCAATGCAGGTGTTCCACAAGGCAGCGTTCTAGGTCCAATATTATACCTGCTGTATACAGTTGACTTACCTGTAGCCAACAAGGTAGTCATATCAACCTTTGTCGATGATACGGCCGTCCTGGTGTCACACAGTAATCTCGAAACGGGATTACTGAAAATCAAGAACTGGTTTAAGACATGGCGCATAAAAGTAAACGAAAACAAATCAACTCACGTCACATTCACGCTAAACAAACGCACTTGCCCACCAGTGGAATTAAACAATATAAATATACCTCAACAAACCAAGGTCAAATACTTAGGAATGCACCTGGATAGAAGGCTAACGTGGAAACATCATATCGAAGCAAAGCGCAAACAAATAAAAATAAAATTTTCCAAAATGTATTGGTTGATGGGAAGAAAATCTCAGCTGTCATTAGCCAATAAAGTTTTATTGTACAAAGTGATATTCAAACCCACATGGACATATGGTATTCAGTTATGGGGATCCACCAGCGCGTCAAACAGAGAACTACCAATGCTTTGTGCTACATTTGAAATAGTAATAGACACGATGCTCTTGGAACTAAAACTATCAAAGAAACCATTAAAGAATTCAGTTCGAAATATTACTCAAAACTAGAGACACATCCCAATGAATTGGCCAGGGAAATATTTAAATAGCCGCGATTTAGGCGCATGAGAAGAGCAGATTAGGTTTTACACATAAATGTAATCTAAATTAATTAAATAGTGAACACTAATAACAAGTATTAACATTGGTTAAGACTTAAAATATGTAATAATTTTAGCTTAAGATTTGAATACTTCTTGTTAGTTTCTTTTGTAGAAAGATTCAAGAATAAAGGCATTGGCAGCATTTTAAAAAAAAAATATTCAATTTTCTTTCCGAATTTTGTAAATTTCGGATTTTCCCGATATGAAATTATAAGCCAATTAAAAATTGTTAAATTTTTGTTGAATATTTCACCTGTCTATAAGGATTATCAAATAACTAACAAAATAAAAATCTTTTTAATTCGTTATCATTAAGCCATTTTAGTTTCTTAATTTCTACCCATTTATCCTTTATTTAGCTTTAATCCAAAAAAAAAAAAAAAAATATCTTTGGATTTAGTTTTTTGTATTTGTTTTTATTAAAATTTAACAGACAATTTTAATACAATTAATTTTTTTTTTTGTTTTTTTCGAGCTAAGAAACATAAAATTATATTGACACTGTAACTGATCCTTTTTTCCGTTATCTTAGCTCATCATTCATTTTTAAATTTTTTATTATTTTTTATTTTTTCTATCTGGTCTGATTATAAGTCTTATCGTCTCAAAAAGTTAAATATTCTACAAAAAAATTTAAAAAAAAAATGTGGGTTGTCTAGCTATCATAACACTTCAACATATATACCTAATTCCAATCCCCTTGTTAGTGTTGTATTTTCTATATTACTTATAAATTTCAGTTTTATCTCGCTTTAAAATTTTGGATATGAAGACGAAAAAAAAAAAAAATTTGTAAGGAGTTAAGATAAATTAGTCATAATCCTTCTTTTAAATATTTTAAGTTTATTTCTTGTGTTTTTGTTGTAAAATTATGAAATTGGACTTTTTTTATGGAAACATTATGATTTATATGGTTTCTGATGAATCTGTTGTTATGATATCGCTTCTGTATATACTCGTATGTATATAGTCATGAGATTAAGCTGGAAATACAATTTTAGTAATGTTGCACTGACATAATAATTCATATCTTTGCTACGGAAAGATATCAATATTTTCGTATTGATGAGCGAAATATGTACAGGGTGTCCGCCGGGAAGGTATACTACTTTATTTTGCCGCCATTTTGGTAAACGTTAGTCTTGACAGTTCATATTTGGCAGTCGTGAAGTAGACACGTGGCAAATTTATTATGGAAAAATATTCGATAAACCAACGTGTTTTAATCGTTAAAACATTTTATCAAAATCAATCATCGATTACTGTGACCTAGAAAATGATTCAGCATGACCGATCGTTTAGAATGGTAAAAGGTAAGTATACTAAACCAAACGAGCGCAAACTTCTGAAAATAATACAAAAACTATCCATAGTTCAATATTTCAACAATTATTCTGTCCCTATCAGAACAAAAACGACGTTTATTGACAATTTTGTTATGACCCGAGTCTCCGACACTCATGTGATAGAAGCATTAAAGGTATTTTAATAATTTGAATAATGGCCGAAACAATTGTTACATTATCTAGTGCGAAGAAACGTTTGAGAGTGATTAAAGGTCAGATAACTAAACTTGTGACCTACGTAAATGAAAAGGTTACAAGAACCACATCAATTAAAAAGCTTGCCGTTCGATTAGATAGAGCTCCAGTATTATAAAGGGAGTTTGCGATGACTTTGAGGATAACTACAATCACGCGTGGTACCTAACCTGAATAAATTCATTCGAGAACGCAGTTTGAATCACATACGGAAATAAATTTGAATGTTAGCACGATACAGACGCGTAACACTACACAGCCGACGTAAAGCTTCCCAAGATAATCAAGCCGCCATTCTCAGGAGAATACACGTAGTGGCTCGTTTTCGGATTTGTACAACACCACCATTCATGAAAATCACTCATTTGCACCGGTACACAAGTTCCATTACCTTAAGAACTGTTTACGCGGCAAGGCAACAAACTTGTTGAAGCATTTTAATATAATGGATGTGAAACCGGGTACGTGGTTCACAACGTTTACCCGGTAAATAACGTACGTGCTATTTGGTCCATAGAATATCAAACCATTTTACTTCTACTATGGTTTTAACGTTCACTCTGTCTGTAACGTACACACCATATAGTCCCTTGACCGTATATTGAAAGCACTTTCCACTGATCGAAGCGTTCCAAAAGATACATATATGATTTGAAAATTTATTGGTATGTTCGTGAGCATAAAATCGGTTAAACAAGCAGACCAGACAAATGTTCGAGAAGTGATTGATATAGCAGATGAGGTGGTCATAGGTATGAAAGCACTAGGTCCCGCTGCCGTATCTTAGAAGACAACCTATTTCTTCGAATTTCTACAATTACAAGCAAATTCTCTAAAAACTGTGAAAATAAATTCTTCGTGTAGTTAGCGACAATCATCAAAGACGAGGAACTACCGAAATTTGCATGTAGCTGAATATATACACAAATAGTATATATTCAGTCTGCAAGATTGTAACTAAGGCTGGATATTACTCCGGCCCCAGCTACATAGAAGTTGTCCTAGACGTTGAACACCGCGGCATTAACCTGTAGCTCAGGTCGGTAGGGGTATATTGGTTGTGGGTTTTGGTGTCAACGTATAAGACCTAGATTAACCGCGTGTGTATGGCCAAAGCATACAAAGGGGGACAGGTTTGCGAGGAAAAATTCGGACCCACAAATACTTTGTGGAGCCCATGACGTGATCGACCATTGTCGTTCAATAGCGGCTTAGTGCCAAACCATTACCATGATGGGTAATGGAGGAGAAAAATAAATAAAAGAAAACAGATTTGTGCGAGTGGTAGACGCTACGTCTGCCCACTCAGTGGTTAGTAAGTATTTATATATTGGTAACGCGTTGCCAGCCGAAGGGAAGACGAAGCGTACGCTATACTTTCTTCCGTCCCGTTAGAGACCACTGGCAGACCCGTCACCAATTGTGCCGTTTAAAGTTAGTAGATGAATGCTTAGTCTTTAAATCATATACTTACCGAAAATCTGCTTGTTTTAACCCAAAGAAAAAAAAACTTGTATTTCGTTTTAATTTACTATTTTCCAATTATTTATTTTTAGTTTTTAATTTAATCCTCCGCCTAATTACAGCCCCAAAAGTCGAATCAAAATAAACTCCCTGTCTGTATCTGTTCCGTACCACGGCCAAAACCGGATGGTTCTGACCCGTAGCACGGACAAAATTCAACTCTCCCACAAGTAAGAAAATTTTTGGTATTTATACCAATTTGGTGGGTTGATCGAGTGAGAGGGAAAACAAAAGAAAACGCATAAAAATGCACTCTATCAAAAACCACTTGACTTGTGTTTAAAAAAAAATTAATTTTTACAAACGTTGCAAAAACGTTGTAAAAGAAATATATTGATCACAATAACAATTTCATAACGTAAAGTTATTTTGTAATTGTTACCGGTTTTACATGGGTATGCATATTTCCATGAATGAATAACACACTATGGATTATAGTATTTTCACAGGTGAATAACATACCATGAATTTGCTCTATTTACACAATATTTTTGTCAACAAAAAAAAAGTGGAGGTATTGGCCTCAAAATTGTGTTTGCAGTTTAGATTGTATTGGACAGGGTGGTAACGGTTGATGACAGGCGACCGTTACAAGATGGAAGATCATTTGTTGATAAATTGTAACTGCTAGTGATCGATGTTTAAATTGTTCGAACTCCTCACATTCATCATATTACCGCAAGAGTAAGGGACGATGCGTCAAATGCCATAAAAAATATTGACCATAGTACGAAATCAATAATAGCCCTTCGATTGCTGGAGCTATGGATATTGGCGATGCAGTTTTAGGGCCGCAAAGCACAGCATGATTAGTTGTCCCAGCACATACTCATACAAAAGCCAAAGTTCATGTGCCACTACAATTAACGTCAACTACTCAAACAATAACCAGTGATTTAAACTCATTGCATACATTAACTTATGCTTCTGCTACTTTCGTTGCAACAGCTCTAGTAAACGCTAAAACCAACATCATTTGTCACTGAAGCCTACGCTCAGAAGATTCAACTATACCAAGAGATAATGCACGTCTAATTATTACTGGTCTTGGGCTACTTGGCAGAAATACATCTAGAGAAAGAATTACAGTGGCTATATCTTCAGTTTATTCAAACTCAGTTATTTCGCTTCAAGCTTATGTTCTACCTGTGGTTACATCGATTTTACCAACCAATAAGCTACAGATCGATCAGTGGGAACACCTGAATAATCTTCAACTGGTGGATCCTGATTATTTCTTTCCTGGAAGTCTTGATTTGTTGATCGGAGCTGATCATTTCTTCCCAGTCATTAGCGATGATACAATTTTTTGTTGGATAGTTGCTGGTGACACCGAGGATCACTGCGATATGTGTACGTTCTTATTAAGCAGCTATCTCATTTCAAATCGAAAGAAATATCTACAACTCTCTAAGGAATATATGGGAACTAGAAGAGCTACCACAATAGTAACAGCTTACGCCAGAGGAAGAAGAATGTGAGCGCCACTCCGTTCAACCACCCATGAAGAATAGCGATGGAAAGTTTGTCGTCCGATTGCCGTTTAAAACAACCTCAACACTGCTTAGAAAGTCCTATACAATGGCGTTTAAAAATTGAACGCAATAGAAAGAAAAGGAGATAGAAATTCTTTGTTTTATCAAATCTACCACAACAACATATAGAAGAGTTCATATCCCTAGACCTTATGGTGGAAGCAGTAAACAAGAATAAGCCCAACACTACGAGTGGATGAAAACCTCGAGTACAACGACAATGTTGAGAGTATGTTTCGATGACTCCGCTAAGACCAACAGCGGGTACTCTCCCAACGATATTTTACTTGTTGGTCCTGTTGTGAAAATAGTTTATACCAAATACTATCGAAAACATGTACATAGGCAGGTCTTAGTAGCACCAGAAGACCAGATGTATCAGTTAATTTTATGGAGAAGTAGCCCATCTGATGAAATAAAAGCATATAAGTTTAGAAGAATAAGCTTCGGAATGGTTCTAGCATCATTTATGGCCACTAGAACTTTAAAACAGATAACAGAAGAAAGCAACCTTAAGTTTCCTGAAGCAGCCAAATGGCGCACACACAATCAAGGAAGCACAAATTCGTCTACAATTGCAAAATTATTGGCGGATGCTGGTTTTCCGCTGAGTAAGTGGAACTCTAATAATCAACAATTACTTGAAGATGTTCCTGAAGAGCAACGCAAAGTATTGCCTAAGGAAACCGAAGAGAATATTAAATCGATTTGGCTGTTCAGTGGAATTGATACGATGACTGCCTTTTTTCATGTAACATTGGAAAATGATACAATAGGAACCAAACGAGAAATATTATCGGAAGCTCCGCGAGTCTTCGACCCATTGGGTTGGATCGATTCAGCTATCGTTCGAAAATCAAGATTTTGTTTCTTTGGCTACAGAAAATTGACTGAGGCCATCAACTACTGAATGAACTGCAAAATGAATGGCTTTAACCGCGTAGCAAGCTGCCAAATCTACAAAGAATTAAAATTCCACGTTGGCTGTCAACCAACCAAACCAAAGCAACCAACCAAACCAAATCAACCAACCAAACCAATGCATCGCTTAGCAAAACCACTATATAAAGGCTGGCGCTGTGTGCCGCAGCTATTTTATCAAATCTTATGAAAACTATTATAGAGACCATAGAGATGAACATAAGTAAAGTATATGCTTGGTCAGACTCTAAAATTGTTTTGGATTGACTTGCATCGCATTCCTCACGCTGGCCAACGTTTGTAACAAATGGAACTGCGAAAATTCATAGAACCATAGATCGAGAGCAGTGGTACCATGTTCCTTCACCAGAAACTTCCGCCAACTATGTGCGTCTCGGGAAAAGTCACAATTATTTCACGAAATTTATATGTATCCAACGTCGCAACTGTACCGACATTTATTGAGGAAATGGTCACAAGGTTTTCTAGTTGGTTCAAGTTCCTGAAGACACTTGCCATCATGAAACGGTTTATTATTAAATCTTAATCTTAGAACATTAGAACGGGTAAACATCCATCACTTGAGTTCAATGATCAAAATATCGGACATTGAATTAAGTCGAAAGCTAGTCCAGAACAACATAGAACAAAACCATTTCTCATTACTTTGAGCACTGTTTCAAATTCTTGGAACAGGAGTAGAGTTGATTTTATCCCGAAAGCTGGTTAGTCCGATTATATGGACCCTAAATCATTTCGGCCTTAGTCTATCCTCAACTTTTCTTGAAGCTCTGAAAAGAACTATCGATAGATTCATTAGAGACAATTTTCTAATCACCTCCCCACTCAGTTACAGTCTGTAAATCTTGTGAAACCGCCCTACATGAACTTGTATAACCAGGATTGAAAAATCGCTTCATAATAAGGAGTTTCTTGCGGGTACTTTCCTGGATATTGCGTAACCTTTCGATAGCACTTCGTTTGCTACAATCACTTATCGTCTCAGGCAAACATCTCATTGTCTTATTCGACCTAACTCAGCATGCGTTAACTATTGCGGAGGCGTGGTGTTTTGAGAAGGTTCTTCACGTCAGCCTTCTAAAACTGATATAATAGTGTTTACAAGGAAGAGGAATAATCTTGAACTATCAGGTCCCTCTCTTTTTGGGAGAACGTTCACTAAATGTGACCACGTCAAGCTCCTTGGTGTTGTGTTGGATAGTAAACTTTCCTGGAAGAATCACCTGGACTACAAGCTTCAAAAAGAAGCAACCGCCATATTTTGGCAATGTAGAAGAGCTTCTGAGAAATCCTGGGGCTTAAGCCCTAGGATGCTTTCTTTTATTTGTAAATCACTGATCCTACTGCTACTATCGTACGCTTCTATTTTGTGGTGGCCAGTGGTTGACCAGAAGGCTTCTGCAGCCAAACTCAATGGTTTACAAAATCTTGCTTGCAGAGCCATAACTGGGGGTATGTCTTCGGCTCTACTTCTCTCTGTGGAATTCATTCTTTTCTTGCCTCAGTTACGCATCTTTATTTTAGGCACAGAATGTTCTGCAGCATATCGCCTGAGGTGCCTTGGGGCATGGAATTCGGTTCTATCGTGAGACAGACACAAATTTTATATGGTTAATATGGTTAATGACAGACTACTACTCGAATTCCATTACTCAAATCCTTTCTCGGTGTCTTATCCATCGAGAGATTTGTGGAGTTCGCAGGATTTTCTCAACAAATTAGATGAGTCCATAGTCTTTTTTTCTGATGGCTCTCGTTCTAACCTCAGTGCAGGATTTGGAATCTACTGTCCTTGGACGGATCTGAAACTTTTCAGTAGTCTTGGTTTACATTGCACTGTTTTTTGTACTGCGACACGTAGTGTTATTGAGGCTTTGAATTTTGCTGTTAAAAACAAAAGTATTCTACTTTGTACAGATAGTAAAGCTGTACTTGATTATTTAATAAATCCCTTGTCCGTTACTAAACGCGTCAAGGAATGCAATCATTTCATGAACCTTCTTTGTTTTAACAATAAAGTTACGGTCATGTGGGTACCGGCTCATTGTGACATCGTAGGCAATTAGATCGCGGATTGCTTAGTTAGGGCTGATTCCCAATTGACTTTAATTGATCCAGCAGTTCCTTTATCTTTCAACTACGGGAAGAAAGTTATAAAGGAGTACGCTTTGAAAGATCAGTGGCTTCATTAAGGAGCCCATTTAGCGGTGAGCGATGCTTTATCTTTAAATAAACAGTTAAAATCATTGGTAGTGACTCTTACGGGACATGGCCCTTTTAAAGATCATCTATATCGTCCTTAGCTCATGATGTTATTTGCGAGGACTGCCTTGAGAAAGATGATGATTGCCTTCACTTCGTGAGCAGTTGTCCAGTTTTCAGTTCTCTTCGGTTTCAGGTATTCAACTTTAGGTTTTTAAATTTAGATCATTTGTCCTCTTCACCTTGTTCGAATCTTGTTCAGTTTACGAAGGCAGCAATGCGCGCTTGCGAATTGCGATAGAATCCTGAGTTTGAACCATGTGCTTTTGTGGCATTGAGTGCGGAATCCTCGTGGGTTCCAACCAATTTTAATAAATAAATATTCGATATTAGCCTGCCGTGACATAGTCCGGAAAATGGATCATAAACCGACCCTTCCTAAAAGTTGGAATCGATTATGCTGGGCCTATTGATTAACATGAAGCGAGCTCGAGAACAGCGACCAATCAAAGGCTTTAGCACAAAGGCAGTACATATAGAACTAAGGGGTGATTTTTTTTGGGTGCCTTTAAAAAAGTTAGAGTTAATTGGCACTTCAATCCACCAAGTGCTCCATATTTCGGGAAAATATTGGAAGCCGCAGAATTAACCAGATGGTAGCTTGTGAAACAAATATCACAACATTTTTGGAAGCGTTAGTCGGACATAACAAAACCTATGTTAATTTTGATTAGACAGACGAACAAAATAGAGCTTTTTACGAGAGCTTTCACTTTTATATATTTTCGTCCCGAATAAACAGCACCAAATCCTTATGAGAATCTCATTTAAGAGGACATGCGGAGACGTTATATGCTAAACTATAAATATTATAAACTATCAAAGTCAACTCAAATTAAATTTCAATTAAAAGTTTATTTAGTATAGCTATTAACCGAACGATGATTCTGATTTGTCACATTTCAAATCAGACTACCGCCATGCTATACATAGTAAAGATTTCCATCAAATTATGACATTAGTTTGACATATTTTATAACCGTCTTTACCTTCAAAATCCTCCACCCAACCCAATTAATAATTCACAATTTAAATCCAGTAAAATATCAATTCAACCCGATTTGAGATTCGCAAAACGTATTTTATGAAAGAAAACGAAAATGTTCTTCTCTTGTAATACGTTTACGATTACGACGATGCAAATCTATTTAAAAATTCTTATTTCAATTCCATCTTTATTCTTTTATAAATATGTACATACATATATACGAATATACATTGTGTTAATAAGCAATAGATTTTTCCGAATCGAACGTGATTCAACAGGCAAACCATAATAAATTTTCCATTTAAAACAATAACAAATCGGTTCAATCGGAAAAAAATAAATTCATTTTAAAACTTTCGGAAAAATTTAAAATAGAAGAAGAAGAAGAAGTCTGAAGGAAAATAACTAAGGATAACATATTATTGTATCAATTTTATTTTAAGAAAACACAGACAGAGAACGGAAGCACAACTATGTTGATAAGAAAAACATAAAATAAAACGAATTTCTATGGGATTTGCTGGAGATCCTATTTTTGTGTTTCCTGTGTCACAAAAATTTAATATTTTGTTGTTATTGTCCTTATTTTAATCTTTTATCCTGTTTAACGTATATCCTAGTTTTAAGTTTTGTCTATATTGTTTATGTATGTATAATACTATAGTTTTAGCATTTTTATCCCGCTTTTATGTTTTGTATAGTTTTTTTTATGTTTATTAAGATCCCTTTGACTGCAATGATGTAAAGAAAATGCTGGGGGGTAGGGTGAGTGTCGGAGTGCAGGTAATGTCAAAAATGTTAAAGCTATATTTTCTAATCTTAAATTAAATTAAATCAAATCCATAAAATCTGCATGACCATGTTCGTTTACTTAGACGACTTGCTAGCAGTTTCTGCTGAACTGCAGGAGCATTTGTCTCTCTTAACCGAAGTCGCTAGATTGCTAAAATCTGCTAATCATACAATTAATATCGGCAAAGGGCAAGTTCGTTTTAAAGCAAAGTAAATACCTCGGCCATGTAATGTAAAGGGCAAGTTCGTTTTAAAGCAAAGTAAATACCTCGGCCATGTAATTCGGAACGGGTATCACGGAACTTGAATGCTTATCAGTGGTGAAGAGCGTCAAAAAGTTCAGGCCATATGTACTTAGAGGGGTATTCATTCACTATCATCACGAAAAATTCAAGAATAAAATGGTTAATGGACCAGCGCGACTTGTCAGGTCAATTTGCACGGTGGAGCCTGAAGTTACAAGGCTACACTCACTAAAATAGATCCGCTTGATGATTGTGCCCGCATACTTCCTCTTGATAACGAAGCATATAGTGGAGATATTAACTACGTTTGCAGAATTAAGGCTTTAATGGAGAACAAATGGCATATTATATATTTTGCCTAACACAAATCAAGATGCAGTTAGTGATCTATTTATACTTGGAAATTAATGGTACCCGATCAACTCGTCCCGTCACTTCTACAATGCACCTTCAAGTGCACATCTTGGTTTTGCGAAAACCTTATAATATAACGGCAATTCTACTGGAATAATATGGCGAAAGATGTGCGAAATTATGTGCAGAACTGTGACACTTGCAAAAAAGTTAACCCAACCAATACTTCACAGCTGGAAATAGGAAAATATTTCGAGTTAAATTTGTATTGACTTCTTAGTAGGAATAAGTTTGGAAACACACATATATTGATCGTCCTCGATCAATATACACAAAGTTTGTGTTGGTGGAAGTGTTGGTGGTAATGTACTATCCTTCTTGAAGAATAGGAAGTTCAATATATTTTGAATGCCGGGATATTTGATATCCGAAAATGGAAAACAATTCCAAGCTCACATATTGTCCGATCTACTGAAAACGTATGGCGTTACACAAATCTTCACCCCCAAGTACTCACCTCAGTCCAACGCTTTGGAGAAAGTGAATTCAACGATTATTTCAGGAATCCGCGCCTATTTAAAGGACGATTATAAGGATTGGGAAGTCCACTTAACTGAAATAGGGTCGACCTTAAGCAATGTCATTCATAATTCTTCGGGATTTTCTCCCTATTTTCTCAAGTTCGGGCAACATATGGTGGTACATGGTTCAGCGTACAAATTAATGCGAGGGTCAGCCATGGATATTTGTACTCGTGTTTCAATTGCTCAGGAATTAAAAAAAAAAATTATGTTGGGTGGATCACTCCAGCACTCAATGCCACAAACGGGCCCACGGTGCATACCCGGACAACCACACGAACATTCATTCAACCCATTCACATAAGTACGCAGTATACCACCTGCGCATTGCATAGCTCCATGTCATCCTGTACAGAGACATCGAAGATGGGTCGGTACATAAGTTCTACATTCCTATGAGAGGGTCATAGATGTTTTCAATTTAATCACCGATCGTAATAGATGTTTTCAATTTAATCACCGATCGAATTCGAACCCGGTACCTCCCGATCCAAACGTCGCAGCTTTAACCACTGCGCTATTTGCTCAGGAATTAGTCCTATCCCATTTGAAATCGGCATATCATCGGTTATAGTTTGCGAAGCCTCGTGTGTTTAAACCCGGCCAGATAGTGTTTGCCAATAATTTGGACAGAGTAACGCTGGTATTAACTTTTACGCGAAATTAGCACCGAAATTTGTGAAAGCAACCGTGCTTAGGAGGATCGGTAATGTTTCGTATGAGCTTAATGGAACAGATGGCAAGGTTTTGAGAATTTACCACGCAAAGGATAACCAATGAAATGCTTAATCGTACTCAGGAAATGTTGGTGTAATATACGAGTATATTGGTGATTAATATGAACCAAATCGTAAAATTCATTGTCACTCAGGGTGTTGGGAGATTCGCAAGTGAGCATAGAAAATTATCTGCATGATGCTATAAACAAATTAAGATTGATGAACACTCGGTGCAAGCTCTTATAGATACAGGTAGTGTAGTAACATTACTAAGAGGAGATGAATGGAAAGTAATAGGTTCGCCAAAGCTCGGAAGTAGAATCATTAAAATCAGCTGTATAGCAAATGTGCTGCAGGTACCCCATATTTTGACTCTAAAATATACAGAGACCACATTGAATTTAATGCTAAAGTTCAAGTGGTTCCGGCTACTGTATTACATGCCTGGTCTAAGAGCAATAATGCCTCCCCTATGAAAGTGAAAATTATTTTAAAAAACGAAACCCCAGTATACCAATCACCACGGCGTGATTTTCTCCTGGTGAGAACAAATTGAAGTTGAAAGATAAATTAATGAGTGGCTCAAAGCCGATTGGTATTAAACCAAGCAATTCGGAATTTGCTAGTCACATAGTTTTGGCAAATAACAAAGATAATTCAAAACAACTTTGCGTTGATTACCGACGACTTAACAAACAAATCATCATGGATCGCAACACGTTGCCTATAATAGGGGATCACATTGACCAACTATACGATTCTTCAGGTTTTACACTAAATTTAAAAAGTGGATTTTTCACGTGGCAATTGAAGAAAATAGTATAAAATACACCTCTTTTGTTACGCATTGTGGTCAGCTCGAGTTTAAAAAGGTACCATTTGGCTTCCATCCATTGATCATAAAATCGTACATAAAATCGTACAATTGATTTGGATGAATCATATGGACTACGAATTAAATGGCAGAAATGTTCTTTAATCCACAGAACATCAAGCACCTGGAATATGAAATCTCCAAGGGCGTCAATGAACCATCATTATCGAGCACCAAGTGTGTAAGGTCATTTCCAGAACTAAATAGTATATAAAAGGTTCAAAGTTTTTTGGGCTTTACCGGTTATTTAGAAAGTTTATCGCAAATAATTCAGTAACTGCCAAGCCTCTAAGCGATTTGTTGTGTAAGGACGGTGCGTTTATCTCATTGCCTTGAATCAAAAACAAGCATTCGAACGACTAAAAGAATTGCTCGTAGATCAACCAGTTTTAGCAATTTTCAAACTACGGAGACGCAGCTTCATACCGATACTTTAAAATTTGGGTTTGGTGCCGTACTTCTACAGAAGGGTGATAATTTTAAATTTCACCCAACCTATTATTATAGCCGCAAGACATCCCCTATACAAGAAAGAAACTCTTCATATGAATCGGAGGACACTTTGATAGTTAAGACATATTTCAAGGTGGAAGATGGTAGCCGAGAAATATTTTAGTAATATGGTAGAGTGCTATAATAGTTCCAGTCATGTTTTCGAGTGATGTGTATAGACTTTTTTGAGTGCTTTCAATGCGACTTTTGTGAATTTGGCGGTATCGCGACGACACTGGAACCACGAATTCAATTTGGAATCTGTGACATTAATGTCCGTTAACTTCAATGACCGCTTTACAAATCTTACTCAAATCTCAATTGAGATTTAGTTATAATCAACATTGGATAAGCACCACTCACCAGCTACTAACTCGGTCCAATCCAAATCATCTTACAATGCAGATGTATCAGAAAAGTTTCTGATTATTTTTAATATTTTCTTGTTGTCAGCATATACATACATATCAGTACAACAGAGTTTTGGATAACATTCGTTATGTCATTAATGGACCCGATGAAAATCCATATGGTCCCAGACGAGGACGATGCGCGGCACACCAGAATGTGCAGTAATTGGCACCAATTTCAATAATATTGTCTATACTGTTAAGATACTACACAAGAACCAAATGTTCATAAATTCGTCAACTTCGATGAGTTTTATTGTTTTGGTCGAGTAAACTCTGACAGATTCGTCTTGGTAGATCTTCTTAGGAGGAAGCCGTATTGAGCTGCTGATAAATGACATAGTATATTAAACGTATTGTCGTTTTGTAATTCAAGCCAATGATGAAATCGGTTCGACTATATAGTTCAAGATAAAAAATGCAGGCATCATGAATCAGGATATCTATATGTCTAATCTACCGATTGGATACCTAATTCATTAGTTGAATTCATCACATTCTTCCCACACAAACATATACATTTGGAAACATGGATCCATCCTCCTAAAACTTACCGCAGCCAAAATGACCACGTGTTAATTCTAAAAGGACGGGCTCGGGCTGTGCAGGATGTAAGAACTTATCGGTCAGCAACCAAATACGTAGGCCGCAATCATCATTTGGTCGCTGCAAAGTACAAGTCTGGGAAGTTTCGACTGTGAAGGACAAAAGAAACGATATCAGGATCTTGTCAGCGACAATATTGAGGAAGCTAATTACTTCAAGACAAGCTGTCTGGGAGGTACTGAAAACTTCGATTGTCAATGTTGCTCAACAAACTTTAGGTATAATAAAAGTCAGACCCAAAAATGATTGGTTTGACAATGAATGTTGTGTTGCGAGGAGGCGAGAATGATGGAATGCCGAGGTTCTGAAAGTACAACAACTCAGCAATGAGATCAATTCGCGGAATTTCTTTAAAGGAATTACTGGATGGTCCTTTCAGGGCTGCGTCATCCGCCATTCGAAACCGGGATGGGAACCTCTTTGTCAACATCGACGCAGTACTCGTCGCATGGGATGAACAATTTACCGACCTGATTGCTGTTCCTCATTTGTCACAGACTATTGTTGAGTCACTTCAAATAGAGACTACGGAGATTTGCATTTAGGGTCTATCCCATGAGCAATTCACTAATGCCATGCTGAGATTGAAACTAAACCACTCACCTGGGTTGGGCTACATTAATTCGGAGCTCTTCATATTCGGAGGGAATACTTTATAGAACTGTATTTATGATCTTATTTGATTAGTAAGGCGAACCGAAAATATGCCTGAGGAATGGAAAGTGACCGCGATATGACCCATCTTCAAGAAGGAAAACCGCTTGAAGCTGAGAGAAATTATCGTAGTATAGCTCTCCTTTGTACAGCATACAAGTTACTATCTTACATTATATTGGATAGAACCAACCGTCCAGCGGAGGGCTTATCAGTCACTGATCAGGTCTTTCCTTTGCGGATGATTCTATCTAAGTATTATGAGACTTCCAACCCCGTATATCAGGTGTTCCTGGATATCCAGCAGGCCTATGACCAATCGAGAGAGTGTGTTGTAGTCTACCCTGGATTAGCCATGGATGCGCTCCAAAATGGTACGATTGTGTAGAATGACAGTGACACAGTCTCAATGTTGTGTAAGCTCGAAGCCGTTGGAGCCAAATTCTTGACATAGAAAGAGCCTAGTAATGGCCTTTAAACACTGTTTATTATTATTGCTATCGCGTGTATGTTAGGAGTGTCAAAGAGATATAGTCCAAGTTGGTCTATTACGTTGAAAGGGATATTGCAAATAAGGATCAAAACACTAAGAAATTTTAGGAAGATTAAAATCTGACTTTAAATCACTTAATTATTTGTTTTTGCTTATGACTTCATAAAATATATTTCTCAGAGTTCGATTGCGCGGGACATTAGCCAAGAATAATTTTACATTTACCATTTCGCGGCCTATACTTGGGTAACAGCCACAGTTTGGTTCGGAATCCATAATTAAAACTACGCCTCCTGTTTTGGGACTGATACTCGTATATGCTGAAGTGTCACATCCGGTGCACAATATGTTGGGGGGAAATAAAAATACTGTGCTTAGATGTGGTTGTTGAATGACGTCTCACATTTGCAGCCTTAGATGACATGTTTGAGGCAATAATGTATATATAGCATACTTTCGTCTTCCATCTTGACGGCATCTCTCAATTTTCTCAAAACGATAACTCATAGCTGAGTATTATACTGTTCTCCGTCAGTTGGAGCTCTACAATTTTTTTTTTTAATATAAGCAACCAACTAAAACGGCATTTTCCATAGTTGGCGTTGCATTCAATTCAATTATTTATTAGTCGAGCACAACCAACCATAGTCGGAACACAGAACCAGAATAAAACCAGAATAATTCAATGTATTACGTAAGTACGCTTCATAATTATTATGCGGATATATACATTTCATTAAAGCACATTATTGGAATATTAATTTTAAATATTTACTATGATTTTTCCAGTTTCCTCCACCACAATTGAAATTGTCGTGGCCTTTTCTGGCTTTGGCAATAATGTCACATTCAGTCAGCTTTCATTCATTTCGAGGTAACATATAATTTAATTATTTTCTAATAGAGTATATATGTGTATAAATAGGCACACTAACCACTATATATATTATATATTTTATTCAGCATTCTTATTAGTTAAGATGAATTCAATGGTTAAACAAAACAATGACGAATTGCAACATGTGACCTACTTATTCGATACGATGTACTACATATTTTTCGGAGCTGGTGCAATTTTACTCGATCTGACCGCAAATAAATATTCATTTTTATTACTAATAATGTTGCTATCAATTGCTGCCCAGCTTATGTTTTTCATATCGCAGATCGCATATTCTGCTCAAATTGCTTACGTGTTAGTGGCTGTAATGGCGGGTACAATAAAAATTGGTTTGGTTGCATACGGTGCAGCGGAATATCCATCAAATAAATGCACAGATATATGCAGATATTTTGCAATTACTTATATGGCCGAAATTATAGGCCATCTTGTAGCACTTCGTTTTGTTCCAATGGATATGATACTTCAAGATGCGTGCGGCCGTTTGAGTTGTCCATCTTACGTTATGGTGAAATCATTGATGTTTGGAATTATATCCTGGATTACATTTAGCTTGTCTTATCGCGACTGCCTAAAGGAGTTGAAAAACCCAATTTTCACGGAACTATCAAAATTGGGTCGAGTACTTGTCGTATTTTTACCATTTTTAATTGTATGGATTAATTATGGTGATGGAATATGGCGATGGATAAAACAAGCCACGTATATGAATTGCCAGTTTCTTTTCTATAAGCTAAGCGCACATGATATGTTGATGATGGATCTAATTGCCGTTATTCTATGTGGATTATTATACATGCTGGTTATGTATTCTAAGTTTATCGTAACGAAACCGGTACTAACGATTGGATTTGGAGGATTCTTAATGACAGCTGGGAAGATTTTATGTTCATATTTGTTCGGTACATTGAAGGAGTGTTACGATTTGAAACTGCCTAATATTACAAGTATCTATATATCCGCTTCTTGCGCTGGGGACGGTACACCCGGGCAACTAGTAAACCCCGATCTCAGAATAGACCTAAATTCAACCAGCATTTACTTTAATCACACGGAATTACAACATTTTTATTGGATGTTAGATGGAAATAGATCTTGCTATCAAGTAACTATGACCACCACTATAAGACCTGGTTACGCAAAGTCATACACAATGAATGTTTGTCTAAAAGAAAAGACTGCATACGCATTCAACTTGAGATGTATGTATATTATTCACTCTAATGAATTCGTGTATTCTTTTGAACCATACACATTCGACGCGAGCCGGGATTTTTACGGGCGTCCGAGGATCTGTATAGTAATGCCAGATTTTTCAGATATTTGGAATTACCATGTTAAGTTGCAAGCAGTGAATAATCCCGGTGTGCGATATTTTGTAATGACGAATGAACGCTTTAGATGTTTAATAATTAAAGAAGGATCGTATGATATCATCGTTAATTTTAAGACCGTTGGAGCCAAATTCTTGACATAGAAAGAGCCTAGTAATGGCCTTTAAACACTGTTTATTATTATTGCTATCGCGTGTATGTTAGGAGTGTCAAAGAGATATAGTCCAAGTTGGTCTATTACGTTGAAAGGGATATTGCAAATAAGGATCAAAACACTAAGAAATTTTAGGAAGATTAAAATGTGACTTTAAATCACTTAATTATTTGTTTTTGCTTATGACTTCATTTTGGGACTGATACTCGTATATGCTGAAGTGTCACATCCGGTGCACAATATGTTGGGGGGAAATAAAAATACTGTGCTTAGATGTGGTTGTTGAATGACGTCTCACATTTGCAGCCTTAGATGACATGTTTGAGGCAATAATGTATATATAGCATACTTTCGTCTTCCATCTTGACGGCATCTCTCAATTTTCTCAAAACGATAACTCATAGCTGAGTATTATACTGTTCTCCGTCAGTTGGAGCTCTACAATTTTTTTTTTTAATATAAGCAACCAACTAAAACGGCATTTTCCATAGTTGGCGTTGCATTCAATTCAATTATTTATTAGTCGAGCACAACCAACCATAGTCGGAACACAGAACCAGAATAAAACCAGAATAATTCAATGTATTACGTAAGTACGCTTCATAATTATTATGCGGATATATACATTTCATTAAAGCACATTATTGGAATATTAATTTTAAATATTTACTATGATTTTTCCAGTTTCCTCCACCACAATTGAAATTGTCGTGGCCTTTTCTGGCTTTGGCAATAATGTCACATTCAGTCAGCTTTCATTCATTTCGAGGTAACATATAATTTAATTATTTTCTAATAGAGTATATATGTGTATAAATAGGCACACTAACCACTATATATATTATATATTTTATTCAGCATTCTTATTAGTTAAGATGAATTCAATGGTTAAACAAAACAATGACGAATTGCAACATGTGACCTACTTATTCGATACGATGTACTACATATTTTTCGGAGCTGGTGCAATTTTACTCGATCTGACCGCAAATAAATATTCATTTTTATTACTAATAATGTTGCTATCAATTGCTGCCCAGCTTATGTTTTTCATATCGCAGATCGCATATTCTGCTCAAATTGCTTACGTGTTAGTGGCTGTAATGGCGGGTACAATAAAAATTGGTTTGGTTGCATACGGTGCAGCGGAATATCCATCAAATAAATGCACAGATATATGCAGATATTTTGCAATTACTTATATGGCCGAAATTATAGGCCATCTTGTAGCACTTCGTTTTGTTCCAATGGATATGATACTTCAAGATGCGTGCGGCCGTTTGAGTTGTCCATCTTACGTTATGGTGAAATCATTGATGTTTGGAATTATATCCTGGATTACATTTAGCTTGTCTTATCGCGACTGCCTAAAGGAGTTGAAAAACCCAATTTTCACGGAACTATCAAAATTGGGTCGAGTACTTGTCGTATTTTTACCATTTTTAATTGTATGGATTAATTATGGTGATGGAATATGGCGATGGATAAAACAAGCCACGTATATGAATTGCCAGTTTCTTTTCTATAAGCTAAGCGCACATGATATGTTGATGATGGATCTAATTGCCGTTATTCTATGTGGATTATTATACATGCTGGTTATGTATTCTAAGTTTATCGTAACGAAACCGGTACTAACGATTGGATTTGGAGGATTCTTAATGACAGCTGGGATGATTTTATGTTCATATTTGTTCGGTACATTGAAGGAGTATTACGATTTGAAACTGCCTAATATTACAAGTATCTATATATCCGCTTCTTGCGCTGGGGACGGTACACCCGGGCAACTAGTAAACCCCGATCTCAGAATAGACCTAAATTCAACCAGCATTTACTTTAATCACACGGAATTACAACATTTTTATTGGATGTTAGATGGAAATAGATCTTGCTATCAAGTAACTATGACCACCACTATAAGACCTGGTTACGCAAAGTCATACACAATGAATGTTTGTCTAAAAGAAAAGACTGCATACGCATTCAACTTGAGATGTATGTATATTATTCACTCTAATGAATTCGTGTATTCTTTTGAACCATACACATTCGACGCGAGCCGGGATTTTTACGGGCGTCCGAGGATCTGTATAGTAATGCCAGATTTTTCAGATATTTGGAATTACCATGTTAAGTTGCAAGCAGTGAATAATCCCGGTGTGCGATATTTTGTAATGACGAATGAACGCTTTAGATGTTTAATAATTAAAGAAGGATCGTATGATATCATCGTTAATTTTAAGACAACACAAAGAAATGTAAACTTCCAGTATGGTGGCGTGTATATAATGGAAGTGTCAACTAAAGGACAGGTAATCGTGAAAGCTCAGGCGCCTCTTATTGTTCCAATTTGGTATCTATTGATAATTATTACAATCGTAGCGTTTGGAAAAAATTGTATTATTATAACTGGATTGTATGTGGTTTATAGTCAGACACCGATTAATATTAAGGCTATAGCTATAGGATGCTGGTGGCTGTTTAACTCATCAGGGATGTATATATTTACCATTTCGAATAGTAAATATACGAATCCGCCACGGACTACATTCATGTTTACTGGTATATTGATTGGCCTAATGACCGTTTTGTTTTTATGCCTTTCAATATGCTATGCACAGTGGGATTTTACGTGTGATGCTGCGATTGAGACAACGTCCATTACATATCCATTGCCAGCAGAAAATGAAGAGGAAGATGAATTATCACAATCACGATCACGATCATCAACACAATTGAAACAATTAACTCCATCATCGGACTCAATAATAATAAATAAAAGTGTTGTAACAGTTGAGTATCGTCATAGGCAACAAACAGATGATGAAAATTCAAATGAATTTTAATTGAAATATTAAATAAAAATATCTTTGTTTAATTTATACAAAATTTATTTGATAATTACATGAAGTTTTTTATTAGTTATATAAAAATAGCTGTTACTGATTTTCAGTCCACAATAAAATATAATTCGGCACCGTTCGGTAGTTAAGCATGATTATTAGTAACTAAGTGGCATTCACTGTGGCTCAATTAAAATAATTTACTCATGACGATAAGCGTCCAAATACAACAATACCATAATAGTTTTATTATTATACAAGGCTACTGCATCAACAATTTGGCTCCAACCGTTTTGATCCTGAGCATGGTCTTCATAGTATCTTAGACAATCTGAAGAAGTCAAGTCGATCTCTACACCATGGAACCATCGTCGCCTGCAGCGACCTCTGCGCCAACCATATGGTAGCTCTCTTTTTAGAGATCGCTGCACAATTCGTTCCTGATCAACATAGTAAACGTGATGAGGGAGCCAGCGTACTTCATGTACAATGTCGGGGTTCCTCATCAGATCTCTGATCTCGATATTGTGAGCTCGATATGTACCATTTATTAAATTAGTATATACTTCGCGTTTTGAGCCGTAAATCACTCGCAATATTCTACTCTCAAATGTAAGGAGCCATCTCTCGTATTCACCCGTCACCGCTTAACAATGAGCCTAATCAACGCTTTGTAAAGCTTCAGCCCCACGGCACTTGAGAGGTGTTTAGATTTTAGCAGTGGCCTTATAATCTACAAAGCACGAGACCCCAATATTTAAACTTCCACACTCCGTCAAACGTGTAGTGGCCAGTACTAAAATCTGGTGTGCCACATTGCCCCTATTGTTACTGCGTTGTATTATAAAAATAAAAATAAAGGTTTTGCTGCCCTGGTACATAATTGAATACTCATGATTAATTTTGTATTGGTATACCGTAGAGATTTCCATCGTTTTGAATAAAGTACCATGAACTTTATTTTTCTGATAATGTTTTGAAATACCTGTGTGATGGGGAAATTCTCTATGCCTATACATATATGCGCATGATGCATATTATTGGTTGTATTTTGGTCAAAGGCAGTGTCCATCCTAATAAACGTATCGGAAGAGATTGCATCAGTGAGGGTGACTGAGATATAATATTTATCACTCGTTATGATGAAGAGTGGTAAATTTGCATCTTGTTTGGCAAAAATTAATTTTTTGCTTAGTGTGGTTGAGGCCTCCGCCGATTGTGTATAGCACTCTTTATAACGGTGGAACGGTAGCACAGCTCAACCAAAAATCTGAAAAAAAAGGCTCACAAAAATCAGAAATATGGCATAACTGATTAAAAATTAGCTTTGACTATGACTGCGCCATAAAATTTAACACACCCCGCTCCATGGTAAAACAAATCCGAGTTTAGAAAGATTATAAGAGCTACCGAGTTATTAAAAAGCCAATTCGTCCAGATAACCAACACTTGTTCACTAAAAAATGTGCCAGGCAGATGGCGAAATAATCACAAAATTTAGTGAATATGTTTTGATGGATAACGAAATTGGTTTTGAAACAATTAATTAGGTGAAAAACTTCATCTTACCACCACCTAGGCAATGCTTCTGCTAAGTAGAAGCACTTCAAGTTATAGATACATTTTGAAAACAAAAATTTGGCCAGAAATTTGCAGTTGTGGAGGTAGGTTTTTGTCACATTTTTCATAATGACTAATTTTGCCGCTAATTCGTCAACATGATTCAGCATAAACTTTTGGCCATTAAGGTAGCTAGTTCACACGACTCTAAGGAAGAAATAAATTTGTACGATATTAAACAAGTCGATGTTACCTCAAAGTTGCTGAGTACACAGGTTTTCGACCTATCGAAAAATATTGGGCTATAGTGAAAAGAGTGCTGAAGTTGAATGGCGTATGCGTTATGGAACCGCATTTTGGTGCCAAAGTTACACCGGAAGTAGTGCTAGAAACAGGGAGCATGAAACCACATATGCTTGATTTTATCCATAATAATGAAATTTAGACCGCACTTGTAATCATTTACTGCAATAAAGAATCATTAATTAAAGTTATTTTTTGGTTTAATTTAAGTTGTTTTCGAAAGTTATAATTAGTGATTCATCTAGAGGTAATTTTTGCAAAAATTAAAAAAAATCAAAAAATTAAATTTAATCGTATGGAAACTTTATTATCTGGCGATTGACACGCGTAATATTGGCATCCAAGTTTAGCTGGTTTATCCACATATATCTTCGGACTTTACGTAGCTCCAAAGAAAAAAGTGTAGAAGCGTGTCATCACATGATCTAAATAGCCAACATGATTTCTCAATAAGTGCATTGTTTCGCGCGCTGGATCTTCTTGGAACTAAATGTTGTCAATTTCAGGCAGCAAATAGTCCGTTATCATGGCGCAATAAAGAGCACCATTTACTCATATTTACGTACCGACCATCTTCATTTTTGAAGGAATGTTGGGCGATGATTTGGCCCATAAATCACACCAAACCGTTTATTTGGTCGCGTATCATCCAATACGATAAATTGGGATTTAAATTTATCGATGGTAATCCAAATACCAATGTGGTCTTGACAGACCGACTATGTCAACAATAACTTGGTTTAAGCGTACGAAATACATTCTACACAGAACACAGATTTTCGTGATAAAGCTGAACAATTTGTAAACGCAGTGCCGAGCTCAGTCTTTCCATGATGAAATGGCAAACAATAATTAATAAAAATACCACGACAATTAGACACTACTCATCCGTCATTTTTCTTAAAGAAACAAATCAAAAAATCAGTTCTAGATGAATCACACTTTAGTATGGGAGTTCCAATTTAATTTGATTCATTTTTTAATTTCTTCCTATATATACGTCTCAACTGAATTGCTCTTTTACAAAATAGACCTGCGAACTGGCGAATTCGAAATCAAATCGTTAAAATATAGTAGGTTGTTGAAATTATTTTAATTGTTGACACAAAACACTGCCAAGTAATCTAAGTTATATTTTACGTGTCGACAACCGCATAGATTATATAGCGTAATTTACCTCGCCCATCCCTGGTAACTGGTAAATACAATACAATACTATGAAATTCAACAAGATATTTGTGACATAATCAATTCCACTCTATTGGTATAGGAGCGGGGGTTCATAACCAACTTTTAAAATCTATATAGTTTTTCTAAAATTATATACATATATAAGAGTTTGGTGCATACATATACATGGTCCTCAAGTTTAGCGGGTTTTGTTTTTATATACGCCGCTTTTCTCGGATAAAGCTTGCGGATCAACTGAGCCTGACTTTAGGGGTTATAGCGGATATTGTGTGTGCTTTTAAAAATAAAAAAACTTATAGTTTATAAAATTATACCCGTATAAAAGTGTTTAAAAGGTATAGATACCTATATTCTATTAAATATAATGTAGAACAGTAATTTGTATGCTCTGCAAAGGAGAGCTATACCGTGATAACTCCCAAACTTCAGCGGTCTGCCTTCTTGAATATGGGGCATATCGCGATAACTTTCCAATCGTCAGGCGTTATTTCGGTTCGCCATACTAATCGAATAAGATCAAAAAGACAGTTCCACAAAGTATCCCCTCTGAATATCAAGAGCTAAAAATTAATGCAGTCCACGCTCGCCTGGGTGGGCAGTTTCGTTTTAGTCTCTGCATGGCCTTAGTGAATTCATCATGAGATGAATCCTCAATGAAAATTTCCGCAGTCTGTATTTGAGGTGACTCAACAACAGCCTGTGACAAATGATGAACCCCAAGCAGGTCGGTAAAGTGTCCAAACCATGCGTCGAATACTGCGTCGAAACAGAGGTTTCCATCCCTATCCCGAAATACAGTTGACAAAGGCCTGAGAGTATAGTGTAATCCAGTAACTCTTTTAAAGAAATTACGCGAACTGCGCTCACTGATAAGTGGTTGTACTTTGAGAACCCCGGCCTTCCCCCATTCTCGCTTTTTCCGTCTACAAATCCGCTTAGCTGTCCTCCTGTTTTTCCTCACGTTTGTGAGCCGTTGTCGCATTTTACTATGGCCTATATTTTGATGCTCAACTGCAAGACGACAGTCGTTTACAAACCAATCATTCTTGGGTCTGACTTTCACCGTACCCAAAGTCTGTTGAGGAGCACTGAAAACCGAAATATTCAGTACCTCCCAGGCAGAGTTCACACCGTCAAACTGGTAATTAGTTTCCTTAATGTTGTCGCTGACAAGATCCTGATATCGTTTCTTTTGATCTTCATTTATCAGACCGAACACGCAGTTGAAACGTTCTACACAGTAAAAAAAAATTACATATAATCTACCAAATTACATATTTATCACAGTAAAAATCTTACATAGCTATATGTAAACTAATGACGTACATAACTTACTATGAAAGATTAAGTTATATATTACTTAATAATTCAAAGTACATACCAAATACGGAAAAATTAATAAAATATATTGAATAAAATTGCCCGCTGTATGTAAAATTCTAGCTTTACATAATTTTACTCCTTTGTTATATAGAAGTAGGCTTTTGACGAAACGCGAACGAGGTGTAACAAAAAAAGATCGCAATATAAATTCATTTATTTCCCGTGCGACCAATATGAAGTGAAGAACTTGTGTCAATTTTGTATTTATTAGAAAAATAATAATTAATTAATATATACAACTAGATAAGTGCAAGAAAATCAATCGTCATCATAGATTTAATAAATCTACACAAAAAAAAGTACGGATATATAATCAATATTATTGTTATTTCTATTTCTTCGCTTGAAACATTAAGGCCAAAAAACGTGTTCATACAATTTTTTATTTATTTAATTAATTTAATAAGTTTTACGAGGTATAAAAGAATCGTTTATAATTGTTTAATAAATCGATTTAATTTGTTTATTTACAGCCTTAAAGGAAGATAATTCGAACCTCATTTACTATATTTACGTAGAAAAACAGTTGGTCTATTCTGGTGAAACAAGCTTATTGGAAGCGGTACAAATTGTCATGGCCCTCTATTATGTTTTAAATATAAAATATAATGAGGAAATTTCGCTGACCATGGAGTTTGTACAGCGGCTTTTATTAAATTTGTACCACAAAAAAAAGAACTTTTTAAAAGTGTATTACGTATAATGAAATCATTTAATAATTATTTATTTTATTTAAAAAAAATTAATTTAGAGTTAATTATTGGAATAATGTAAATATGAAATGAATTTAATAAATATAATTATTTTAAATTAAACATTTTAGTATTTTATTACATATAAAAATTTCAGTAGATGTGTAATTTTACATATGCAGTTGTGTAATAAATACGTACAATGTGTGTAAATTTTTGGCTCATTAACTGAAAATTACATAGTTCATTCAGGATAATTTCATAATTCATTGGGAAAATTTACCTAATATTTTCTGTAAATTTACATAATTACTTTACTTAAAATTCCATATGATTATGTACATTACATATTGTATGTAAAAATTACATACCTATCTAGGGCATCCCGTTTATCCTGATAGGTATGTAATTTTTTTTTACTGTGTAAGCGTTTCGCTATGTTCCCGAAGCTGTACGAAAACTAGCATCGTAGTTTTGCAGTGACCAAATAATGATCGCTGCCTACGTATTTGGTTGTTGACCGATAAATTTTCATATCCTGCACAACCAGGGCTGCGGGAAATTTTGCGAGGATATGTCCATGTTTCCAAATATATTTGTTTGTGATGGGAAAATGTGCTATCTACTCTAAGATCGTGAGCAACGATGAGCATTTACGAGTCATCTATTAATTTTTCGTCGACGTACGTCAACAATTCGTCAACAATGTAGACAACGTTGATACTCAACGTTGAACTTCTAGTATGGTGATTTATTATTGAACTAGTTCAAAACTACTGTTGATATTGTGATGGGACTATGAAAATTATATGTGGATAGCTTTCATAAATGTTTCGGATTTATGTGTAATATCTGAATGCTATCGAAAAGCTGTACAAATCTAAAACTTTTTCTAAAAATCGCACAACTTGCGATCTTGGTAATGCATTAGAAAGGATTTAACGGATTAGAATTTATTCAGCTTGAGAAACTCGATAAAAATCCAGTGTAATGCATTTGTGAATTTATTGGGAATGCTTCAATATATGTATGTATATATGAACAAAAAAACATGTGTATGCCAATAAGTCATTGAAAAAAGTTATGCCGAGCATAGTAAAGTTAATTTTTGCCAAAAAATGTATAAATGATAACTGGATTAGCAAAGATCTGTCAATCTAGTAACGAATAGCTGTGTGCATCACATGACTTTATCGTACAAACGTATCTAGACGAAGGTTAATTTTTCGTGCTCAGCAAATATATCAGGATTTTCAGGGAACAATTACTCTCTGTCAAATGCGAATTTATTAGAGCTGCTAAAATTAGTCATTGAGAACAATTTAAATTTCTAACAAACCATCTGAATGTGCTTATGAAAAAAATCATTTTATAGTAGATCGTTAAGTATGCAAATTAATATTTAGTTAATAATTCTCATAACTGATCAAATAAACGTGTACCACTAGATTGCTTATAAAAATACGTTTTATTTAATATATCACATGACATAACCAACATTCTAAATTTTGATCCATCTTCAGCATCTCTGGTCCAGGTGATGTTTTACATAACTTCCTAACGTCTAATCCATATCTACAAAAATTCCACGATTATTTGTCAAATAAAAACCCAATTTAAAATTTGTATTGTGAAATTTTATTTCACAAATATTCGTAGAGTTTTGTAAAATGGAAACAGGCGTCCACTCCCTTATAGGCCCGATTGAGAAATCACTTGAGTACAATGGTTTATTTCTTGGATATAGACGGGGTATTTAGCAACGTCAGACCAGGGGCAATTACTCGGACCCTTGCCTGCCTGGGGTGGACGGGTCACTCAGAGGTTGGATAGATAAAATGCTTAGAGGCAGGATCGTGACAGTTTATGTGGGTAGGACGTCTGCCGACAGATACGTGAGCAGAGGGACACCGCAAGGTGGAGTTTTATCCTCCTTTTTTGGAACTAGGTCCATTAATGACCTGCTACTAAACCTGGAAGGGCAAGGCTTCGTTGCTATTGCGGTATTCGGTAAATAGCCGTGTACGCTAAGTGAGCGCATGCAGTGCGCACTCGTCTATCTCTCAGTGGGCTCGCAGTTGCGTGCTGAACACAAATCTACAGAAAACGGTGCTGGTCCTTTTTACCAGGAAGCACAAACTTCCTCACTGTGACCCGCCAATGTTAAATGGTACTCGTCTGATCTTTATGGATAGAGCGAAATACCTCGGAATACTTTTGGACAGCAAGCTAAGCTGGAAACCAAACATCTTAGAGAGAGTAAAGAAAGCAACAGGGGTTTCCCGGAAACTACCGACTACCCTATCCCTTTGCCACCTGTTGAGATGGGATTCCAAACTGAGTTTCCCAATAGAGAGGCCTGGGTGCACGAAACGATTATGGAAAATGAGGCTTTAAGCTTCTTCACGAATGGCTCAAAAAAGTATACACACCCAGAAAAAAAATGGTTATTGTTTCAATAATTAATCGTTATTAAAATAAAAATTTTCAAAAAGTAGTTTAATCTACTATAAAGTTATTGATTTTATAATAAAATTGTTCAAACAAACAATTATAAGTTATTAATCCAATAACCTGAGTTATTGTTATTATTCACAAAAACTTATTAATCTAAACTCCTTAAAGTGCTGTACTCAATAAATGAAAGTTATTATTAAAACACATGAAATGCGCTTTAAAAATAATAATGAATTATTTTACAGGATATTACTGTTGTTGGCCTTTACAGTGTGTTAACAGTTTGACTTTATCTGTTTCGGCCTTGCGATAGCTCTTCATATTGCCCTAGACAACCAGATGTTCCCGTCATATGTCCTATCATATGCCCTAGCTGCCCATAAATTTCTTATAAATACAATAGATGAGTAATTCGCAACAAATTCCTGATCTTGCGATTATTGAACTCCGCAAAGGTGTCATTACAATCGTGTTTATGGTCAAACATCACTTGCATGACCCTTCTTTCGAATATGTCAGCTGCCAGCTTTCGTACTCATACTGCACCGTTTAACTGTCGCGTCCATACATGATCAACACCATATGTATAAGTTCAGCTTAGTCGACATTTGGTAGATATTTGAACTATAAGGGTGAAATTACGATGCAATCTTGTAATTCCATACGCAACTTCGGCCGTCCACCAATCACACTTTTTCATTCAAATGACCGGCATTGTTTTACCGTGCGATTGCAAAAACGTGGATATTTCTAGCTATGTTGATAACACATGGTCCATGCGTCCACTGCTGACTGACGTTGCCACACAAATCGGTCTGATTTTTGCCAGTTTTATAGCAGTAAAGTCACAATTCACCAGCCTGACCTCGTGCTCAGGTGTAGCGACGATCAGAATCCAAATTGTTGTAACATGAGTCTTTACCGTTGAGTTGGCTCGTATATACGCAGATTATTGACTGGTTGGCTAAATTCATGCGAAAGCGGAGCACATATATTCGATTATCGACTGGTATGAAACCCAAGACAGTCTTTCCGAGACTATCACCACTGTAAAGCCTTGGGGTGTGCTCATCTTTAAGTCATCGTGTTTCTTGGAGAGCAACGATATCTAGTCTATATACTCATATACTTCTACTATAGCGATCCGACCGTTTAGTCGCTTCAACAATAGTCATCATTGGTGTGCTCATCTTTAAGTCATCGTGTTTCTTGGAGAGCAACGATATCTAGTCTATATACTCATATACTTCTACTATAGCGATCCGACCGTTTAGTCGCTTCAACAATAGTCATCGTGGTGGAATTCTAGGGCTATCATGATCATTTCGTGGGATTTTACGAGTCATGTGAGTGCCCCATAACTATACGCAAGGTAGTATTTTAATTACATTAATATGTAATATACATTTTAATTGTTGAATAAATAGTGGGCGTTATAGAAATTAATAACTTAGCTTATTGATAATAATACATTTTATAAATCTATTTATTAAAACAATAGTAACCGTATAGAAATTAATAACTTAAGTTATTGATAATAATATTGACAACGTGTAAAATATAAAGTAACGGAAGTATTTTATGTTTTATTTAGTTCTTTTCTCGAATTTGTAATGTGCGTTTGGTTTGTTAAAAAAAATTGTGAATCGTGGTTGTATCGTGTTTTGTGAATTATTATAATATAATAAACTATTAATATTTTGTGAAATTTGTGGTAAAAATATTTAATCAATATTAGGTAGTATAAGTTTATCAAAATGGAATACATTCATTTACTTAGTGAGATCAATTCTGAAACGAATTTGGAAGAGCAAAGCCATCATCTAATTTTACCGCATGTTGTTCCAGAAGAAGAGAACAGTGAATTCTGCAAGTTAATTTTATCGTGGGGATTACCGCTCGAGATTTGTAAACCACTTGAAGGTGTGTTAATGAATTTAATGTGCAATATTGTGTGGTTTATATTATAGTGATTATTAAAGTTACAATTATACCGTTATTTTCAGAGTTTGGTTTGAACGTGGAATCCTTACAATTTTTAAGAAAACAGGATTTAGAGGAAACATTTTCCCGATCACAATTTGGATTCAAAATTAAATTTCGGGGGAAATTATATGAATGGCGAGAATTGAATGTAGGTTTATAATATCGATATTAACAGCCGCATTTTATGACATTAATTGATTCGTATCAAATCAAGTGAAACAATAAAATGTAAGCCTTCTGATTTACAGTTTTGTATAGTTGTTAATCTTAAAATTGATTTGTTCCATAATCTTGTATTAAGAAATATGATTATCTTTAATTTCACCGCTTTTCCAACAAAACTTTAATCCAAGTTTGTCAAATTTTCATTCAATAAAATGCATTCATATGATGTTATTTGGACAACCTTGATACGGATCAATTAAAATAACGTATAAAACGTCAAATAATGTTACTAAGGTTAAGTTTTAAAAACAGTGATGCCTAATTGATATTTATTGTTAGGGTTATGTTATTGACTTGGAAGGAGAATTTACAAAATCTACCGTGTCGGGTGCTTCAAGTATCGAAGATTTTATTTCAAATAGTGGTAGGTTCACCTTGACCAAGTGCCGATGTAAGAGTTTAATATAATTTTTTACAATTTTGATGTTTATAATTTTCGTTATTTATTTTTAGAACTTGGAAGAACTATTAAAAGGTAGTACTAAAGGACGTTCAATTTTAAATTTGTGCCAAACAAATAACCCTTTAAATAAAACACAACAATCTGATTTAGCATCATGCATAGTAACATCATTTTTAAATATTCATCATAGAGGTTTGAAAATTCAAGAAATCAAACAATTTGCAAATAAAATTGTAAAGGTATTTCCTTCGGAACAAATTGTATGTACTTATATTTTATGTATTTATATTCTTACATTTTAAAAATTATTACTAAATTGTACTTTAGATTACTTTTAAATCTCGATTTGAAATTCGATTTCGAACATTCTACTTTATCCTAAATAAAGCGGATACGTGACAACTGATCCGAAAATTTTGGTTTAAATTTTTGATTACGTTGTTAAATCTAAATAGAAATCACTGAACAATTATAGTGGTCCACTTATGTACATAATAACTTAGGAACTACAATTTTCAACTTATATTTTAACCGAAATATTCATATTTTTATTTCTGATTGTGTGATGTGACCTTTTACAAAAAAGTAAGAATTAAGTAAGATTTTGTCGATGTGTTTAATACTGAAACTATGCATCAATACTTTATAAATAATGGTAAAAAATTTATTCGAGTTAAAAGACTTTGAAAACCCCATTTTATGAAATTTGTAATAAATATGTAAATAAAATTTATAAACAATATATAAAATACTAACGAAATATGTGCGTTTCATTTCCGTAAATAATTTTCATTATCTGAGAAACACTAAAGACACAATTTATTTATTGTATTAATAAGCAATATTTTAAGGTCAATAGTTAATAAGTTATTTGTTTAAAATGTTATAAGACTTTATTCCAATAATTTTAAAATAGTTTAGTAATAACTTCAGTAGTTATAGAAATTATTTTCGAATTATTGAATTTAAATGTTACCACACATTGAACGAATAAGTTTTTAACTATTGAAATCATATATTTGGCTATTAGTTTAATAATCACATTAGCTATTGCTATAATAATTTAAGTTATTGTAATAATAAGTTAACTAGTTATTTTGATAATTTCAAAATTTATGAAAGTTGTACATTCAATAGTATCCGAAATATTATTTTTATATTGCAATTATTGATGTTACTAGAAAAGTTATTGTTTCTATTCGATTTTTTTTTATAAATTATCAATAACTTTCTAATAATAAAAATAAAAATGAAATTTATTGGCCAAAATTCAATCCTGAAAATTATTAAATTTGTATATGAAAATAGTGTTTTCAATAACTTTTTTTTCTGGGTGCAGGGCTTGGCTGTGGGGTATTCCGTGAGGCATTATAGGGACCAACCTCTCTTTTCATCTACCCGACTTTTGCAGTGTTTTTCAAGAACTTATCGCGATAATGCAAGTCACGGACTGCTTGAGGTACAAGGTAATATCTACGAGGGATATTCGCATTTTACGGACGGCCAGTCTGCTAATAAAACGCTAAAATCATACTCTCTGACGTCGAAGGTAGCCCAGAACTGTCTGGCATCTTTAAATGAGATGGCTGATCAGTTCAACATCCGCTTGACGTGGGTGCCAGCTGAGCACTTCAATATTGCAGGGAATGTAAAGGCAGATGAGCTGTCCCGCAAGGGCACAGCATGCCTTATATCCCATACCAGGCAAGATATAAAGATACCGCTTACTTCATGTAAACTGCTGCTTCAGGAAGAAGCCATAAACGAAACAAATTTCAGATCCGGCCACTACTCATGCAAGCAGAGGAAACAGTGCTCCATCTGCTCTGCACCTGTCCGAGTCTAGCGAACAGCAGAACGAAATTTATGAGAATTTCCCCTTTGGAGGACCTCACGGATCTTAGTAAGATCGAGGTCCGGCACTTTCAACGCTTCTTGGTAAGCTCAGGATGGTTTAACGAGTGAAGAGGAGATATGCTTGACCGTTTTGTAAAAAATCACCTGAACCACACAGATGCTGGACGGTGGATTACAAATTTTAATTTGGGTTATGTCATGTGAAATATCAAATGAAACGAATTTTCCAAATGAAACGAAGATTAAGATTTTACCGAGATAATATAAGAGGGCTTTTTCAAAATTACGTCGGATTTATAGAAATTTAAATTATTTTAAATTGCTAGTGTAGACAGACGGCTCTATAAAATAAATTCGCAATTGACAGAGAGTATTTTCTCCTGATGATCGATCCTCTTGATGATATATTTGGTGAGCAACGAAAAATTAATCTCCTTGTAGACACGTTTATTATTAAACACAAAAACTAGAGGGTTGGATTTGAAAATGCTAAAATTATGCTAGGTTATTGATGTTGCCTACATTACGCTGACATTGTCTATACATGACGATAAATATACCCAGGTAATCTACATTATTCTCTCGCCATTATCGGTCGCAGTTTCGTGTCGGGAGTACGGACCTATGTTTTCACACAGTCTTTATCTTGGGGCTGGCTGACTTGTGTGGGCGCATGTACACAAATCATCGGTTGGCAAGCGAAGCTTACACAATTCATTTACACAATTTTTACAATAACCATTGACGGCTTGGAAATTCTAAAATTGTTCTTTACTTGCGGCTCAAGAAGAAATTCAGCCCCAAAATTTTCGAGGTCATCTCCACTGTATAACAACTTATAGCCCAAGGACACATGGTCTCCACTTTAAGGTCAGCGAGTTTCTTGAAAAGCAACGAGCTCTGATTAGGACAACTAACGCTCCTGGTTTCTTAAGTAACTACACGTTCCACGTACCGGTCCTTAATCTCGTGTCCAGGTACTAGAGCGGGGGTGCGGTGTTGTTTTGGCGGTATCCATGTTTCGTTTTGTTGAATTTATAAACATATTCTTTTTTTTACGGATGCGGGTCGTCAGCCCAGCGATCCAACCGTTTAGTCGCCTGCTACGACAACCTTATTATAGTAATATAGTAGTGGTATCATAATATGATGATGAGGATTTGGATTATCTTCCAAATAAAAATAGAGAATATATTGGGAGATTATATAGGGAAACAGATTAGTGTGCCGTCAATAAATAAATACAGTCGATCCAAAGATGAGTGATACATCACTACAATACACGTATACCAACAAAAATAATTAAATTAAAATTAAAATTAATTCGATTATTTTAGCGCAGACTCGTTTTCATTATACAAAAGCCATTCGAATGGATTAATGTTAACGATGGTAATTATTATAAATGTACACCACATAGTAAATTTTTATTCAATCAAAAATAAAATTATTAATTATTTATGTCGATTTTATATTGCTAAAAATTATAATTTATAATTAATATTCAATATACACATTACAAATTATAATTTAAATATTATATTTTGTGTTAAATAAAAATCCAATTTAATAATTTAAAACAATTTAATTGACTTTTTCAATCAATAATTATTGATAATTATAATGATTACAAAGTAAATTGCTATTGCCAGTACACGTAAAAATATATAGTTTATACTCGTATGTATGTATGTACATTATCATGTGTGATGGTTTTTATATCGCGATGAATAAAATTTCAATTATTTTTGATAATTGGTCTATGTATTAATTATTGAGTCTTAATTGAAATGGATTTTACATGCATGAATATTTCAATATCGTGTACATATATAATCCTGTACTTAGCAAATTGAAACTACATATAAATTGTATTTTTCGTTGCGGCTTCGTCCATAAATAAATTTGTTATTATAACGACATTGTGCTTTTGTGAATGTTTATTGTTCGATGCAGAATGTTTTCTGACAAATTTTTAAACAATTTTGTTAGTAACTAACGTTGGAATATAATTACTGTATGTAGTTTAAAATCGTCATTGACCAGTGGTTTTCATTACATGTGTATATTGTATATAGATGTGACAGATCCATATATACCCGCACTAAAACTTTAGGAGGAGGCGTTGTTGTCTAAAATAAACATCACTATAGTGACAGCTACATCCCTCTTCATTCCACTCACGAAAAATATATAACCTTCTGTGATACCATAGACGAACTAATCAACCTTAATAATCCATCTGATATATTCCTTATTGCAGCAGATTTTAACATTCCTAACACTTCCTGGTGTTTTGATCCCGAAATCAACTGTAATATTCCTTTCAAGACGAGTTTATGCATTTCTATCTTGCTGCAAAATGTTCACCGACCATATATAAGCTAATCAAAAAGCTAATCGATGCAAAATGTGCAGCAGGCTGGCAATTGCTACAAATTA
The DNA here is from genome assembly GCA_951394425.1 of Tipula unca. Classification (NCBI taxonomy): domain Eukaryota; kingdom Metazoa; phylum Arthropoda; class Insecta; order Diptera; family Tipulidae; genus Tipula; species Tipula unca. Next base: position 177,024,961 of record OX596380.1, on the reverse strand, counting down.
AAAATATGCTCAAATTTTCACTCATGTGTCAATTTTAGCTCTTTTTCAATTAATTTTTTTTTTGTTGCTATATCTTGGCGAAACCGAAATGTCATTGTCGTCTTGACGTTGTCAAAACAGTGACATGAATTTGTATGTATTTAATACGAAATTTGTATGTATTTAATATTCCGAGGTCATCTCCACTGTAGTGCAACGTATAGCCCTGGGACACATGGTCCCCACTATTAGGCCAGCGAGTTTCTTGAAGAGCAACGAGTTCCAACCGATACTCCTTCATGCACGTGATTAGGCCCTCTAACGCTCCTGGTATTCTAATTGACTGCACGTTCCACGTGCCGATCCTAAATCTCGTGTCCGGGTACTTGAGCGGGGTCCGGTGTTGTTTTGGCGGTATCCATTTTTTTTTTGTTGACTTTATAAATACTTGATTTTTTTTTTACGGATGCGGGTCCTCAGCCCATCGATTTAACCGTTTAGTCGCCTCCTACGACAAGCAAAGGATACTTTGGTGGTATTCTTGGGAAACATGTTAGTGCAATTTAGATTGAGTGCCCCCGACCACAGGGGCCATAATATATTACAATAATAATCAGTCAAGAGATTACTATAATAATCAAGCAGTGTATCGTTAACATGTTTGCTGAATTTTTTTAATCCGTTTACCACAAAAACAACCCAAGCTCAAAAAGCTGCTTAGGTATACAATCTAATCTGGATATACATATACCGTTTATCACAAAGGTAGATATTCTACAAGTGTTTAAATTACTTGGTGATGACATGATGTGGTCCTGATAAAATACCATCAGCAATTTTGAAAACATTAGGACTGGAACTAGTTGAACCACTATATCTGCTATTCAATCAATCGCTCCGAAGTGGTAAATTTCCAAACAATTGGAAGCTAATTAAAATAACGCCTATTTTTAAGACTGGAAAAAGGGATGACAAATCATGCTACAGAGGAATATCATCGTTGTCGTCAATTCTCAAACTGCTTGAATTAGTCATATGCAACGCAATTAAAAAAGTTATTCCACGACATTTATAAGTAGCCCAACAAGGCTTTCTACCTGGAAGGTCTACTTCAACTAATTTGACTGAGTTTAATACCAAAACAAATATAGCCATCGAAGACCACCTGCAAGTAGAACCCATATACACAGATTTCAGCAAAACTTTTGACTTTTTGAATAGTCATTCAAAGCTTATCAAAATTTAGTTTCTCCAATGCATTTGTCAAATGAATCTCACCTTATTTATGCAACAGACAATAATTTATATTGAAATGGGTGGTAAAAAATCAAATTCCATTATAGCACACTCTGGGGAACCACAAGGCTCTCATGTAGGACTATGGGTTTTCATCATCTTCATCAACGACGTAACCAGGGTTATCCAAAACTCTAAGGTTTTAATATATGCCGACGACTTATTCAGAAGTTATCAGAAATCTTGACGATGCATCTGAACTGCAAGATGATTTAAACAGAGTTAGTAAGTGGTGCGACGCCAATAAATTGCGGCTAAATACAAATAAATGTAAAACTTTCTCTTTCTTTAGAAAGAAGAAACCGTTACATTTTGAATATCATATTAATAGCACAATTCTTCATTATAGAACTAATGAAATTCGAGATTTCAGAGTTACGTTTGTTGAATATATTACGGGTTGGACATAATAGTCGCCAAAGTCAACTGTATGTTAGGGTTTATTAAACGTTGGTCATGGGTTTCCCAACTAGAATTCGCTGTTTCTGTGTGGTCTCCCTATGAACAAACTCATATTAGTCGTATGAAAGACTATACAAAAGAAATTTTTACTATACATCGCCCGAAAAGATCGATGGAATTATGACAGTAGCTTACCATACTACGAGAATATTAGCCGTCTTCCACCTTACATCGAAAGGTGCCATATTTAATAAATTGCCACACTAGATAATAGAAGAAAACAACTGGGCGCTTCAATGATAAGAAACGTTCTGCTAGGTTACCATATATCCATGGAAAACATCTCCTTACACATTCCAACCAGGATTACACGTCAAAATAATTTAATCAAACTTGATTAACATGGAACTGAGTATGGTGAGAATGAACCTATCAACCGAATGGCCAAACATTGAACAAGATTTATATAGAAGGTGTGATACAAAAAGCCTTCTGATAGTAAACGATATGATTTTAGTTCTACTTGCGTTGATGTTAGAGTCTTTCACTGACGCCCGATTAATATAATTTCTAAGGCTATCTATACTCTCTGCGATTTCCCAGAAAATCCAATTCCTGCAGATGTGTATTTTACCAAATAGTTCTGTGGTCTGAAAACTACCGGGAGTTTAAAGATCTCCACGAATAGTCAAATCAATTACTCTTAAACTTTTTCATCAGATTGTATATTCCACTAAATGATTTTTATTATTTATAACAGAAGAGTACTGCTAAATATTCTAGTTTGGGATTTTTGTCGTCGCTTATATATATGGTTCAATTGTCATGTTTCCTTGGACGAGCGGCAGTAATCACATTAGAATCACGCATCGAGGAGCAATATGATCTAATGTTGGTAGACTTCTTATTCTTTCTACGTTAACACTTACTTAGTTCCACACGGTATATGCCCATTATCGTTGATACAAATTTGCTTCGATGAATTAAAGACGGTCATCCATTTACTGTAATCTCATCTCATTTTTTTCTTAAATTCTGGTAGCAGCGTGATATGAATATTGAGGAACGGTGACCCGAATAATTATCGTCCGATCACATTGCTAAACACATTTTCGAAGGTCTTTGAGAAAATTATCAAATTTAGATTGTTGAATTACCTGAATAAAATACATTTCCTGGACAAGAGGCAGTTAGGCTTTGTAGAAAATTCGTCAACTGAGAAAGCACTAACGTCTTTCTTAACACCGTTGCTGCAGGCCGTGAATAACAACTGCAAAGCTCTGTTGTTTTCATGGACTTCACCAAAGCTTTTGATACAGTAAATCATGAGGTATTATTGGGTAAGCTATCACATGTCGGGGTCAGAGGTGTTGGACTTTCTCTCTTTAGATCATATTCTTTCAAAATCGAGTAAAAAGTGTAGTGATTAATAATACATATAGTGACGAAATAGTGAATGTCGGAGTTCCTCAAGGATCTGTGTTAGGCCTGTTGCTGTTTACTATCTACTGTAATTCGATTTTTGGTCTCAGAATAAATGGTGATATCTTCGCTTTTGCGGATTCCTGTATACTACGAATAATGATGTGGCTACAATGGAAGAGAAAATTAATGACAAATGAAAAAATACTATCAGTCATATTAATACATCCTAATCAAGCCCGAGCCATCTCAATTTTCAGAGCCAATCCTTATCCCGAAGTTACGGATCTAATTTGCCGACTTCCCTTACCTACATTAATCTATCGACTAGAGACTCTTCATCTTGGAGACCAGCTGCGGATATCGGTACGGTCTGTTGAGAATTTGCGTAACCCTTCCATAGATTTTCAAGGTCCGAAGGGAGAATACCGACACAACAGTAAATGTCATGCTCTTCTAGACTTTTTACCATATCTCTCTGCGAAAGACTTCCATGGTAATATGGCTATGAAACAGAAAAGAAAACTCTTTCGGTATATCCCGACGGCGTCTCTATGGAAATTCCTGTTACCAGGATGAATATTCATCATAACATGTTAATATCCAATCTTAAAAGCGTACACTCAACAGGTTACGGAATTGGAACCGTATTCCCTTTCGCTCTCAATGAATTGTTTTTTATAATTAAATAATAAAAAATATTCTTGTTTATGACAGCTTTCGCATAGAGCTTAGGACCGACTAACTCGTGATCAATCACTGTTCACACGAAACCCTTCTCCACATCAGTCCTCCAAGATCTCATTCGATTATTTGCTACTACCACCAAGATCTGTGCCAATGACAGCTCCATGCAGGCTTACACCAAACACTTTAATGCATATCATTGTACCCTCCTACTCGATATGACTTGATTTTAATAGTATTATTAAATTTGCCATATTGGTTATGTACAGGCATATGACTTGAGCGCCATCCATTTTAAGGGCTAGTTGCTTCGGCAGGTGAGTTGTTACACACTCCTTAGCGGGTTACAACTTCCATGTCCACCGTCCTGCTGTCTTAAGCAAGCAACACCTTTCATGGTATCTGAATGAGTCATTAATTTTGGCGCCGTAACATAACGTTTGGTTCATCCCACAGCGCCAGTTCTGCTTACCAAAAGTGGCCCACTAGGCACAATATATCATTAAAGAACCTTTAAAAAATGGTGTTAAGTGCATGAGATGATTCTTAGCGCTTAGCCCAAATTGATATCTTCCAGTGTTGGAGGTACTATCCGAGATTCTCAACCATTGGTTTATCATTCGCTGGTCTGTAACCGGTCTGGGTGTGATGATCTTTGCGTTCAAATTGAAACTGTGGAGTCCTTCAAATACTTAGGGATGATGCTGTATTCACAACTAAATTTTAAAGATCATGTGAGCTCTTTAAAATAAAAACTCTGCCAGGTATTAAGATCTTTGTATTTTTTGCGTAAAATATGTAGCAGGGACTTTCTGAATGTCCTTATTTTGCATTGTTTTATTCCCACCTTCAATATGGCTTAATATTTTAGGGTGGGATTTTTTTTACTAATGTCAAACCTTTAATTACAATCCAGAAAGCTGTTTTGAGATCCATAAATTATTTACCTAGGACTTCACCATCGTTTCCCATTTTTGTAAACATTTAAAATACTGCCTCTGCGTCATCTGTACGTTTATAAAGTCCTTAAAATGCATTATCTTAGGAGCGGAAATCGTTTTCGTGGTGTTGATATTAGTGGACCATATATGTTACGGAATAAATCTAGGATCTGGGTGCTTCGTCCCAACAAAGAACATTTTAAAAGAAATTTCTTGTATACCGCACCGAAGCTGGCTAGTCAACTACCAATGGACATTTTAAACGCAGTTACGTCACTGATATTGAGAGTCTGTTTAAAACAATTATGTAACTTTGTCAAAACAATTTTTTTTTTTTTTTTTTTTTTTTTTACATGAGGAATTTTACTCATGTATTTACAATGTTGTGGTATGTTTGTGAGTAATCCAAGAAAGTGACCGAGGAATATTCCTTATACTATGAAGTGATCTTAAAATCGAGCCAATAAGGGAATGGAGAGCTCTTTCCACCGATCGTCCCTTACAGTATGAATGTTGAGTTTTCGACCGCTCGCCTGGCTTGATTGAGTCTCTACTTGTCTTTCTAGTGATTTTAATAGAAAAAAGGATAAGCTTTTAGGCCGAAAGTCTTTGACATAGCAATGAGAGCTTTTTCCGCCTTAGGTATAAATGTTACTTTAAGCTCAGTCCATTTACTAAGAGAAAGTTGTAAGCTGCCTTTGAAGACGACTTCTAGCCAGGCTAGGGTTAATTCAATAGTTCGCTGGATATCCGCAGGGATAATGACATCAGGTCCTACCGACTTGTATGGCTTAAAACTGTTTATTGCCCATTGGATTTTCCGCCTATTTTTCCGCCTCTAATGACTCCTGTATATGTACCACAGTAGAGCCGCCAGGCCCTTGTTTTGGCTGCACTATGCTCGTACTTGTAAGTTTTGAGGACTTCCTTATAGCAGTCCTATTCTGAGTTCTCTCGACCACCAGGGTGAAAGGCCTACTGATAGGACATGCACCTAACATAGTTTTGTTAAAAGCATCAAGTAGCTTGGTTACTAGAATATTAAGCTCCTGCGTAGATGCAGGTGGGTTTGAAACCAATACCGGTAATAAGTTACCAAGAATGGTTCCAAAGCGATCCCAGTCACTTTTCATCCTATTCCTGAAGGATGGTTTACTAGGGGGTTTTGTATTCACTTCATACTGGAGTTAACAATGCTCAGAAAAGGAATGGTCTTAGGACACTTTCCCGTTCAATACCCTCTCCTTGATAAAAACTGACACAAGTGTGACTAGCACTTCTTTTCTGTTTTTAGTAATGAAAGTTGACTTACGCCCGATATTACATATATTTAAGTTAGTACTTAAAATATAATCAAGGAGTAACTCACCTCGAGTGTTGATATTTGTACTTTCCCACATTGAGTGATGCGCATTAGCATCACTGCCCATATGACGACTACTACTTTTCGTGTTTTAGCATCTGTTATTGCACTGCTCAACCTACCTGGTGGTATATTTTCCTCCTCATATGATAGGTAGGCAGATATTAACCAGAGATTTTGACCGTCCATCTCGATGCTTTGTTTGGAACAGTGAATTACTTTAAAATTTATTTTTTTGCTAATTTTGGAAAGCAATTATGAAAATTTGTAAAATATATTTTGAAATGTCTAATGTTAGGTCAATTTTGAATCCATAAAGGCGCTAACTGGATCATACGAAAATATGCCCAATTAAGGCCCAATTGACTCGTTTTACCACTTAACAATTCAAGTTGGTGGTCTGGTGAGAAGCTGTCTGATGGAATCAAGCTGGTACTTGTTGCCAGCTCCGTATGTGGTGTACTAGGCGAAAACGCGGCGCTAAACAACTGGGCCGGGTTAAGGTGTTAACCGTACCGTCCTAATAACCGGCCAGCTGGGGCCCAGTCTAAAAACTAGCCCAGTCTCTAACGGTGTATCCGAATACTTGGCGCCTTCCGGATCATGTAGCATTATTTGTGCATTGCGGATCTCTACACAGGTGGACCTCCTTTCTCCGCTACTCGTGGGTACTATTATGGAAAATCAAAATAGTGAACAAAAAAAGACCGGTGCTCTTAAAAAACCGGAATCTAATACTGCGGAGACATCGGCCTTGAGGCCCGGTCTAAAAAGTGCAATTAGGGGCATAAGACCAAATGAGGCTGGCTCCTCGAAACCAAAGGCCAAAGGCACGAATGCTGGCCCTCCATCAGTGTCAAACTATCAGACCTGGAAGAACCTGGCGCATGATCTCTAAGATCTGCAACATTCCGTTGGAGCAGAGAACGGATAGACAAGGATAAGCTTGCGTGGGCAAAACGTATCACTGAGCCAAAGTAAGGTTCCGTTGTGATCTCACAGCCGAAAAGGCAGAGATCTGATGATGAACTGCCTACAGAGGCTAAAGAGAAGCGGGTTCTGGACAATGTTACCAGGACACTTCAACTAGGTGCTAAAGGATCGCCCGATCATGGCAGTCGTTGATAGGGCTCAAGAAGATGGGAGTATTACAGCCCTTAACTGGAGGAAGGTGGAGAAGTACTTAGCCGCCATCTTCCTAAAAATCAAGAGGGAGAATCCAGGACCTGCTCCGTCCTGCCGAGACGGAGGGTGGAATCGGGGTCACATTAAACTGACTGCTTGTGCCGATGAGAGGTCTGTGACCCTCTACAAAAAGGCGATCGGCAGCCTGGGTGAAGTCTGGCCGGGGGCCAAACTAGAAGTGGTGACGACGGAACAAATTCTGCGGAGCAATGTGATCCTAGGGAGATCCTGGAAATGTTGAAAATCAGCAATCCGGATCTGCCCACGGCAGATTATCATCGTCATTATCAGCGACAGAGAATCCGTGGGTGCTTGGGCAAAATCTGGAGCCCTGGTCAGCTATGGATTTGGAGCGATTACGCTCAAAATCTATAAGCGCGATGAGGCCGACAGACCTGGGGCATCTGCAGCAGGTGGGGAAGCCACTAGTGGTGTCCCGCCTGTTGTTGGTGACCCAGATGTCCAAAGCATCCCGGAAGACGCACAGAAGACGCTATCCCTGGACTCGGTATTTATCGAGATCATTGGGACTACGCTGTGCGCTTCTAACGGACGAATCAAAGTCAGAGGAATCTGACTCAACAGTGGTGGAGGTAAGCTCCATCACTCTAAACCCGCCTCGGCGGCCCTTCTGCTAAAATCTGAGACCAAAATCTGAGTCTGCTAAAATCTGAGTCCGTGGTTCTGGTCCAGGAACCTTGGGTCAATAGTGACCTTTTGTATAGGATCGATTACCCTTAAAAATCGATCCACCATAGTTTCTAGACTGCTCCATCGAGTTCAACAGTTTAAAAGCAAAGATAGTTCCTTGTTTTCTGCATCCATTATGTATCTTTGAAAATTGAATTTTTTACAGTTGATTTTTTGAAAAGCTAAACGATTTTCCGAATTTTTTTTAATAGTGTGGAAAATATTCATATTACTAGTAAGCGAATACTTTCCGGCCACAAATTCGTTTTCATTGTCTTCATCTTCACAGTCATTGTTGTTTTCGTCACCAAATTATTCTTCAGCAGTCGCAGAATCATTTTCTATTGCCTGGTCCATTTCCGTTGGTTGTTTAATGTAAAATACGTTCATAATCGCAAGTTGTGTAGCATGATTGTAGCAGAACTGTGATTCGACCGGTGATAATCATCTATATTTAAGCATTACACTTGCGCCGTCACTTGTTGTCGCTACAATATCTTTAGTATATTCTAAACCAAAAATTTTCGTCATAGAAATCGTAGATCAATTTCATCACATCTCTTGCTTGTTTTGATAAGGTAAATCTCTGATCTTTTAAGTTTTTTCGTATAAATTTACTTTTACATATTTGTGAAATAGTCAGACCGTCTTTTGCTGCAAGCTTACCCACTATTTCGCCTAACGTTGGACGATTGCTTTGAAAAAACTTATCAATGGAAACATTTGTTTTTGGCTCTTTTGAACTGGGTGAGCTTTGGACATCTTTTTCATTTCGTTTCATTGAATGAATATGTTCTAAATGTCGGTGTCAATCACTTGTTTAAAATCCTTTATAAGCTAGCTGCTTAAAACAAATATCGTACCCTCTAGATGGAATTTCGAAAATGCTTCAATTTAGCTTTATTTAAAAAAAAGCGAAAGCGAATTTTATGTAACAAAATTTTCCCGGAATTTCGAATAGATTTCCCGGGAATCGGGAAGCAATTTTTGACCGATAATTCCCGAGAATTCCCGTTCCCGAATTCCCGGGACTAATCTCTACTTACGCGGATGACGTTGCTATTGCAGTCTTCGTTAAATATCCTAGTACGCTGAGTGAGGGCATGCAGTGCGCGCTTGACTACCTCTCTGAGATTGCACGCGGCTGCGGACTTTCTCAGTGTGACCCGCCAACATTAAATTGTACTTGCTTTACGGATAGAGCGAAATACTTCGGACTACTTTTGGACAGCAAGCTAAGCTGAAAACCAAACATCGTACACTCAAAAAAATAAAGGTGTAAATTTGAAAGAATTATTTCTGAAAATTCGTAATAAACCAAAATCATTAAATTAATAGAAATTACTAAATAAAATAATATTGTTTGTTAAAATAATGAGAAAATTGTTGATTTGATGAAAAATGTAACTGATTTAATCACTGTTTGAAATGAATATTTAAATTAAATAAAAATTGGCTTCATGAATCTTTGTTAATAATTTTTTTTTTAAATTGATGGTCGTTCTGTTGAAAATTTAACAATATTCCCTCAAATTTAGGAAAATTTAATCACGATAATAGAAATAACCTGTTACGTTTATAACAAACGAAGGAATTTAATTTTACAAACATTTCATACAATCAATGGTCAAAGTAATACCGTTTGCCTAAATTTAATAAATATTCTATTAAAATCGTATTATTTTTAATAAAAATTAATTATTTTGATAACTCGTTTTTTAATTTAAGGACTCAGTTATATTGGCTTGATGTTGATTTTATTAATTTTGTTGTTATAACGGTCCTCTTCAAAATGCGTGCAACATGTGTTACAATTTTAATAGTGAAAGATTCATCGAACGAAGAACACTTCTTATTATAGTGAAAAGTTTTAAATAATTTTGATATTTAAAATAAAAAATTACATAAGAAGATATGTAAATATAATTATACGTGTTTAAATATGTTATTAATGTGTTTCGAATATAATTAAAATTATATATAATAATCAATAAACATCAAAAGCAAATCAGTTGAATACTTTAATCGCTTACTGGTAAGTATCTGTATTATTAAGATATATGTATATGTTTAATATTTCAAATTATAACGCAATTTTAGGAATAATGCCATTTGCCTTTTCAACGCTATATTAGATTTCATAATTTAAAATAACTTATATCTTTAATAACCTGATATACAAACGTAGTTCTGAAAAAGTGTCAAATTTTATAAAATTATTTTTCGTTTTGTATTTTATGGTTTTTGACTATATTATAGTATTTTTTTATTAAAGTTTTAATATGAAAATTAATATTAAACCAAAATCTTAAATTTAAAGTCATGAAGTGTTTTAAATGTCCCGAAGAAAATCTGTCGGAACGTGCTCTAATAATGCACTTAAAAATTGTTCATTCACTTGATGCAAATAGTTCATATCAATGTTGTGAAAATTTATGTTATCAACATTTCGGAAATTTAAAAAGTTTTAGAAAACATATCAAAAAGCACAAAATCAATTTATTATCAAATACAAATCAGACAACGGATGATTCATCTAAAATCATTACAAATTCAGCACACTCAAATAGTTCAAATGTTGTTCATTGTCAGGATCCAACTTTTCATGATAATGAAAATAAATCTGATTGTCCTTCGAATCGAATAGATGTAGATTTTTCAAAGTTAAAACAAAATATTGAACTTTCTGTAATTAAATTTTGTATAAAACTACACAATAATAACAATTTTAACAGAAAGAATATAGAAGAAATCCAAGAATGCGTCGTTCTATTTATAACAACACCTATTGCGCAATATATAGAAAGTATGTTACAAGTTCATAAAGTCGATTCTGATGTCAGTTGTATGTTAGATAATACAATAAAAATTTTAAAAGATGTGTTTAAGCCTTGTAAAACTGACTATTTATTAAATAATTGGTTAATGGCAAATAATTTATTACCGCCTATTGAACAGTTCTCGATAAATGATGAAGTTAGTATTATTACTAAAAATGGAGAAGCTGTTTATGATGACATTTCAACAAAAGGTGTTATTTTATCGCTGAAATTTCAAATGAAAATTATAATTGAAAAATATTTTGATATTAATTCGATTCTTACTATAAGTAATCAAAAATCAGAGTCGAAATCTTATATTTCAAATTTTTGTGAAGGAATACTTTGGAAGAAAAAAATTAGCAACCTCCATAACAAGTTATGTATTCCATATTTTTTATATTTTGATGGATTTGAAATTAATAATCCTTTAGGATCACATTCAGAATCAATCACTGGGATTTATTTCTCATTCCCATTTTTTAGAAATATCTCAAAAGTAGAAAATATTTTTATTGCTGGTTTCATTAAGTCGCAATATTTCAAAGAATTCGGAAATGAGTATTGCCTAAAAAATTTAATAGAGAGCATAAAATCTTTAGAAGAAGACGGTATCACTCTTGATTTAGATGGGAACCTTGTGCTTGTCCATTTCATATTAGGTCTAATCATTGGGGATAATTTGGGTGTAAATGAAGTTTGCGATTTTACTAAATCCTTTTCTGCAAACTATTTTTGTAGATTTTGTAAATGTCACAAATCTGAAACCCGACATCTCTGCAAAACAAACACTTTAAATGATAGAAATATTCAAAATTATGAGGCTGATGTGGCTTTAGAAAACCTCAAGCAGACTGGGGTTCAGAAAAATTCTACATTCAATAGCATTAGGTCATTTCATGTTTTGGACAATTATTTTGTGGATATAATGCATGACGTATTCGAAGGAATTTGTCATTACGATCTATGTCATGTAATAATATTTTACACTGAAAAAGTTAAGATATTTTCGCTAGATGTATTAAATAGCCGAAAACAAAATTTTAATTATGGACCAATTGACGTAGGGAATATTTCTCCAGAGATATTTTCGAATGACTTAAAAAAAGGAAAATTGAAGATGACAGCAAGTGAAATGAAGTGTTTTATTCACTATTTACCATTAATGATAGGAGATTTAATACCCAAAAATGATGAAATTTGGGAATTGGTTACCACTTTAATTCAAATCATTGATATTTTGCTTTCGAGACGATTTAATAAACCAAAATTAATATTTCTTGAAGAACTTATTAAAGAACATCACATAAAATACTTAAAATATTTTAAGGACACTCTAAAACCAAAGCATCATTTCTTGGTACATTACCCTAACGTGATCGAACATTCAGGCCCTCCTCGAGACTACTGGTGCTATGGCTTTGAAGGAAAACATAAAATATCAAAACATTATGCAAGGGCAACTAATTCAAGAAAAAACATCTGCCTTAGTTTAGCAAGAAAAGCGCAATTGAAATTTGCACAATTTTGTGTAAATTCCGCCGAATGTAATATTGTAGTAAATCTAAAATATTTAATAAAATCTACACGAAATGTAAATTTTCTGTTCAAATTGAAACAATCAGAAGATAATTTTGATTGTTACTCTCAAGTTATATTTAAAGGTACACTTTACCAAAAAGGATTATTTTTAACTAAATATGACAACGATTTAGAACTATTTGAGATCATTGAAATATTTGTAAAGAAACGCGAAGAATTTGTTGTGATATTGGTAGATCAAATTAACGTTAGTAAGATTGATCCCCATTTCCAAGCATTTGAGATAATTGGCATTAAAACTGTGGTTCAAGATGATTTGCTAATAGATATAAACGAATTTAGTGGTCCACCGATAAATTTATCTAAAACTGCTAATGGCAAATTAATGATTAGGCTAAAAGAATATTTTTAATTATAAAATAATGTTTTAAGATTTAAAATATCAATATTTTAAAAATAATTGTAAAAATTGTAATATTAGTTTTTGTTTTATGTGCTATGATGTTTTATCATATTATTTTAATAAATTCTTTGTATAGTAAGTAGGAAAGAAAAGGCAATGGATACTTCAAGTTTCTCAACTTTAGTCAACGTCTCCGATGCTGTGTTTTCTACCGAAAATAGTGATAATTTGGAAACGAGTGGTTCTGAAACTGTTCAACAGTCGACACAAATACTTTCGTTAGCAAATAATGGAATTTACACATTAACTCCAATCAATGAGTCAGTAACAAACTTGGAAAACTATCAATTTAGCTTAGAAGTACAACAAGAACTTTATGAGTTTTTGAAATCTTGGAGCTTAGAAATGCTGTATCAAACATGTATTGGTAAGAATGTCTAATAAAATTATATTCTCGAACATAAACAAAATATTCACAATTTAAATTTTGCAGATAACTTTGTTGACGTAGAAGCTTTGAGAAATTTGAAAGGTGAACATAAAACATCATTTTTTAAGAAACTTCCAATAGGATTTCGCGTAAATCTTGACGCTAAATTGTTGCAAATACAGCTATCCGAAGCATCTACTGTGTCCAATTTGTCAAATGAAAGTGATATAGAAGAAATTTTGACTGCTCCCGAACCACCAAACTCAAAGAATTTGAATGATACACAAGGTTATAATATTGTGGACATTAATTTAATATTAAAAGAAACAAACAGTGGTCTGGATATCTTAAATTTTTATTCAACAAATAACAAATTAACTGACGGATTAAGAAATTTATTAGTTGATACAATATCGGAATATTTAGTAAACCGTAATATTAAAATGTCTGTGGGGGTTGCTGAAAATATTGCTAAAAATATAGTCAAACTATTTCCAACAGAAAACGAGGTAGAGTTTTATATGTACATAAACACATATCGATATCTATATTTGTACCCACATCTATATACCTATGTATATATATATGTAAATAATATATATATGTATATATATATATATATATATATATATATATATATATATATATATATATATATATATATATATATATATATATATATATATTTTTACATTTATATCATCATATAATTAAATAAATAAATATTAAAAATTGTATAAAAATATATGGAGGCAGGCGACGATGGCTCCACGTTGTAGAGAACGACTTGGCCTCTTCAGATTGTCTTAGACAGTATGAAGACCATGCTCGGGATCGAAACCGCTGGAGCCGAATTGTTGACTCAGTAAGGGGCCAGTAATGGCCTTTAAAACTGTTTTAATTTTAATTTAATAATAAAAATATATCCATATTACAGAGTTTATACTACTTCAAAGAGCCTGGAAAAAAACCTCTAGGAAAAATATATGCGAAATATTTTAATAAAGTTCGTTCTTTACAACATCTTGGTTTAAGATTTAAAAGAACTCCATCACCCAATACTGCACAGATATTAAATAAAAAAATAAAAACTACCTTTAACATTGAACAAAATATTGATGAGCATTTGGATAGTATTTTTGAAAACAATTGTAGTTGGGCTGAAATTGAACAACATTGGCGTTTAACATCAAATTACCGATTAAAAGAATTGTATGATTCTGATTCAACTCAGGAAATATTAGCAAAATGGTTGCAATATAAAAAACCATTAGGATATAAGCTTGTGAGTTTAATAAATCATACTTTTAAAGAATTTAAGAATATTAATTACGATTTATTTATTTTTTATAACAGATTGAAATTGACTTTGAAGCCATGTTTCCTAATGTGACAAATATCGAATTAAAATTTTCGAGTTTTAAGAGGGCATTGCTTCTTATTTTCCAAGAAAAAATTAAAGATAAGAGTGCACGATCACTTTTGGCGAAAATTAATGATGATAGTAATATTTCTGAAAGTAAGAAATGTTTTAAAAATATATTGGAATACTTTTTAATTTCTGTTTTTTTCCTGGTTTCAGACGGATTTAATGCATCACTTCTGTATTTGTTGCATTTTGTGTTAATGCCTACTACTAAGGTAATGAAATATGTCGATGGAGAAAAAGTTCACATAAAATATTCTATAAAGGATTCACAGAATTCATTTATGCTTGTTGGAGCTACTGCTATTGATATTGAGGAAGCTCTGCAACAAAAAATGAAGCAGAATTTACCTATACAGCCATTTATTTTAATTAGAGGGTCTGTAACAAATCCTGAAGATATTTTAATATATTTTGACGGCATCCGGTATCAACTTTACTCGGTTTTACGAGCACTTGAAATTTGCTTGAAAATTTTTTATGTGTTTAACTTGAGTTATCCGCCAGCATCGGTTCTAGTGTGGAGCTTTATTAAACAATATTTTTTTGAGTCTATTAGCACAGCACAAAATGAGAAAAATCATCCAGCAGTAAGTCATCTAATTAGTGAATTAAATAAGACTCTTTCTCAAAAATAACTAAAGATTTAAAATATTCAAATTTTGATTTGTATTTTCTTAATTACGCTTCAAACGGAACCCAAAAAGTTATACTTAAAATGCAAAAGTAAATTTAATTATTATTATTTATTATTAATTTAACATCCACTTTGGAATTTGTAGGCATTACAAATGAATTATGTAACTGAAGTATTACAATAATAAAATGTTTATTTTAAACCTGTACATCTCGTTGTTTTTATTTATTAAATTTTATTACATAAATTCTGCTATAAATATATATAAATTATATATATATATATATATATATATATATATATATATATATATATATATATAAATATATATATATATATATATATAAATATATATATATAAATATATATATATATATATATATATATATATATATATATATATATATATATATATATATATATATATATATATATATATATATATATATTTCCCATGATTTGATAAAATATTATCAAATTGATAAACTGTTGCTACAATAAACATTGTTAATCTGATAGAAATGTTATTTGTTTGATGTAGGTTTGTTAATTTTAATAAAATTTTGAGGTAAATATAATAAAAGAATTGTTAAACTGAATAGAATGAATTATTAATATAATTAATATTTCTATCAATTTGATTGAAATTACTATTATTATAATAAAAAATTAATCAATAGTACACCACTTCTAAAGGTTTAAATTTAACAATTATTTGTTAATTTTTTATCAATTTAATAAAAGAGTTTGTTGGCGCTATATTAATTGCCGTTTTATTACCATGATCACTATTTTCCTCAATTTTACCTCTATTTTTTTTTGAGTGTAGAGAAAGTAAAGAGATGGGGTATGGAGCCCAACATAGTACACTGGCTCTACGTCTCAGTGATCAAACCTATACTGCTGTATGGGGTTGTCGTCTGGTGGCCAGCGTTAAAAATTATGGCCAACCTTAAACGATTATGGCCAACCTAAATTGATGAAAGTTCAAAGAACGGCCTGCTTGTGTATAAGTGGGGCTCTCAGGAGCACACCTACTCAAGCTTTGGAGATTCTTTTTCATCTTACTCCCTTGGATATTGCGGCCGAGCAGCTTGCATATTGCACAGCCATTCAGCTTAAATCCATATCTATGTGGACCTGTAACAATGCAGGGCACTCATCTCTCCTATGCAACAGGGGTATTCTGGAAGCTACCGACTACGCTATTCCTTTTCCATCCGTTGAGATGAGATTTAAAACTGAGTTTTCCACCAGAGAGGACTGGATGAACGAAACGGTTATGGACAATGAGGCTCTTAGCTTCTTCACGGATGGCTCAAAAAGGGATAGAGGGGTTGGCTGTGGGGTATTCTGTGAGACACTAGGGGTTAACCTCTCTTTTCATCTTCCCGACTTTTGCAGCGCTTTTCAAGCTGAACTAATCATGATAATGGAAGTCATGGACTGGTTGTAGTATAATGTAATATCTACGAGGGATATTAGCATTTTTACGGGCAGCCTTTTAAAACGCTACAATCATACCCCCTGACGTCGAAGGTAGGCCAGAACTGTCTGGCATCTTTAAATGAGATGGCTGATCAGTTAAACATCCGCTTGACGTGGGTGCCAGGGCATTTCAATATCGCAGGGAATGTAAAGGCAGATGAGTTGGCCCGTAAAGGTAATAACCTAATAACCCAAAGAAGGCGGGATATAAAGATACCGCTTGCTTCATGTAAACTGCTGCTTCAGGAAGAAGCTATAAAATAAACGAACATCAGATGGTCTAACTCCAGTTCGTGTGTAATAACCAGGCAGATCTGGCCTGGACTTGACTGGTCCAGATCAGGCCAACTGATATCGCTTCGACGGCACCATATTGGTTTGGTCGTAGGAGTTTTAACTGGTTATTGTCTCATTGGGATACATGCGAGCAGACTGGGTATGAGTGGGGCTCTCACGCCCACGATTTCTGCCGCAGATGTGGTGATAAGGAGGAGGAGGAAAATGTGATCCATCTGCTCTACACCTGTCCTAGTCTAGCGTACGGCAGAACAAAAATTATGGGAACTTCCCCTTTGAACGACCTCACGGATCTTAGTAAAATCGGGATCCGGGACTTGAAACGCTTCTTGGTAAGCTCAGGATGGTTTAGCGAGTGAAGAGGAGGAAACTCGAACATGTGGTAATTTTATTGGACAAAAAAAAATCCAAAATTATTGGACAAATCAGTTTTCAGGCTCTGCTATTTGGAGAGCATGTTATTTACAAGCACGTCTTTATCACATTTCTGATTCTAGCATTGACATTATTTTAATTTTGTGTAAGCGAACATCTACGATGCAACAGAATTCATATTGTCACCCGGTAGTATACTTGAAGACACAACATATGTTTTAATTTTATTATTATTTATAATTTATAATTTCTATTCTCGAGATGAAATCCAGAAGAGAAAATTTGGAATACACCAGACACATAAATTTCTTTAGTATATTTATCTTAAATTAAGATAAATTATGTATTCTTATGTTCTGTTTTGTTATATGGAAATTTTTAATCTGAATAGAATTTGTTGGTTATATCCTAGGACCTACATACATACAAACATATTTTTTGTTAAATTATTTACTTTATAATGATATCGCCATGATAAACATATACGTATATATACATATATATGCAGTAACATAAACAACATGCACGCAACTGTTGGTCCAAGCAATAATTTAAATTGAGAAATTGAAGTAATCACCACAAGTTATTTTATTATGTACATATTTATACGCTTTATCAAAAACTCAATCATCATAATCAAAGTGAATAAATCATTGTTTATGTTTTATGAGATTCACCACATTCAGCAGCCATGGTTAACCACAAAAAAAAATCATGTATTTCCCCTAAAGATGAATATAACCAAGTTTCTGTTTGTTTTTAATTTCCAAAGAAGAACATTTTCTCAATGTCTCGTTCGTTTACTTTGGCTTATGGTTGTATATCCAGCTACAAAAACGATTTAAGAACAGTATGTATACAGACATAATTGGGTTTTTTGGCATAAATTTCAATTAGCTTTTTTTAAGAAAAGTATAAATAAATTTTCCTTGAAGGCACCTTCTGTAACAATTTATAAATTTCGTTTATGTGATTTACGAAATTAAAACATTTTATTAAATTAAATTGAATTCATGATGTATGCTTATATGCAAAAATCTAACCAATACCAACCCCGTGTATGTATGTATACATATATTATGAGCTTTTATGTCACATAAGCTTTGCACCTTAAATCTTTTACAAGAATTTTTTTAATTTTGTTTTAGACTTTTCCTTAAATTCTTAACGCGCGCACCTTTTTCTGTATTTATATAACGTTAAAACGATTTGGATGGAAAGAATGTCATTTTAACACGAAAATACTGGGAAGGTATTTTCTCAAATAACATTTTAATTTTGGAAAATATTTTCTTTGAAAGGTGTGGAATTACCGTAATTTTCTTTCAAATGAATGATTTGAATCCTTTCTTCGTAATTCACCAACATCTTATACACCTTTTACTAGGAATCTAAAATTGATAATCTCTCAACCTCCTGATAGAATTTCCACAATGAGTACCGATTGGCTGGTTCGAATTTGGTATTCTCATGATATGGCTAGGGAACCGCAGCGTATTTCAGCCCTTCGCCAAAGTCTCGATTACTATTCGGATGTTAGTTAGACCTATATACGTTAAAGTGAGGGGCAGCATAAAAAGAGCTTAATCCACAGGCAGTCTAAAATACGCGCGCTATTGATTCCCTTCCCCTTAGTGTCATCGTTGTGGAACTGAAATTCCAAATGAGGTAAATTTCGTATCCGAGAACACTTTTGGCACTAATGCCGCATTACAAGTGACAGCAATGCTTAAAGGTACAACATCCGTATCATTAATAGTAGTCAGGTAATTCTCCGAACGACGTGTATGAGCTTGGATCTTGTTTCTGGAGTAATGATTTTAGAACCATCCGGAAGGTTAGCTCCCATACCTTCTGCCCATGCTCGCAACCATCTTTTTATACTTCTCCTAGGTCCCCCCAGACTCAATTGGCTTCGCTATTCTCTAATTCAACCCCCAATCGCCGAACCCAAACAAATTTCTTCACACACCTGAATTTCATAAAATTGAGTTTACTGAAGCAATCGGAAATTTTAGTATCGGAACTAAGTTGAACTTTAACTAAATTCATAGCGCAATCAGTTAAATTTTGAGATTTGAAGCAAATTTCATTTTCCTGGCAATCCTGAAAAAACGAGTACAGACCAAAAAAATTGAAAATTTTTGGATTCAGTTAAAATTGCAACATTCAAATCTGGCAACGAAATTGGCCCGAGACAATAGATATGGCCTTCTGTTGAAACTCGACTTAAACTTAATATATATATATGCAGCAATCAATTCTAGACTTCCATATACGAAGAGCCTGCGAATATAAGTTAAATGTTTTTATGCCATTACCTGGTATGGCTTGAAAAAATTTGTTTGAATGGCACAAAGCTTTTCCAACTTGATAGTTTGGTAATTTACTTCCTTTGATTGGAACGCCCCAAACTATATGCTAGCCAACCAAAATATTTTTGATACAATGATGGTAGTTTAAGAAAATTCATTATTTAATCTCCAATGATATCAAAAAGTTTACAATATTGTTGGTTCCATGACAAAGTGTTTTCGCAGTCCAAGATTTCTGATTTTTTTTTCAACCACAAATGTGTAGTTTGATACAGCTGTACTAATGGGTTGTCCAATTAAGACACAGAAAAATAAACGCAAACTAGAACTGCAAATATTTATTTTTGAATCAACTTAAATACTTAATTTTAAAGGTTTATTGATGCTATTTATGTATGAATGTTCACCACGGCTAGATTTACAGACGTCGATCCGACGCCCAAAATTAGTCATGACATTTTCCAATAGGGACAACTCTGTGGCATTTATCTCGGCAGTGATGTTGTTTTTTAGATCTTGAATGGTGGCTGGACTATCAACGTACACTTTGCTTTTCAAAAATTCCTATAAAATGTTATCTTATGGCGTTAAATTCAGGCCAATTGACTCTATCGCGACGCGAAATTAAGCGGTTGGTGAGCCTCCGAAGCCTCTGATGATGTACTCATCAATTCCTGGGCCACCTGAGAATCTACTAAAATGTAGTTATTATTAACATCGGCATAATGAATCCAAATGTATATCGACCACTGGATGGAAGGTTATCCGATACAAGCGAGAGGCTAGTCGCCAATCGATTGTGTTAAGGGTTGACCAGAAGTCCTTCGATCACATTACTGGGTCCGGAGTGACACTATAATACGTGCTTGAGGGGATCTGTTTCAGGGTTATCTCAGGGCCATAGGATTTTAACGTTTGTCAATTCGGTTCGTAAAGAAGTGATTGATATTAGTTTGTGGTCTATGACCATCGTTGATTTGATTCTAAATTGAAGGATGACGGATGATATTCTCACCTCTAGTCATAGGTGCATCTCGTTTAATATTAACTTTAAAAGACCACCGGTTAAACCATATCGTGACAGGAAACTTACGAATTGGGATTCATTCTTTGCTGAGCTTGTTTTACTATTTGATTTTCCTACTCAGATTAGATCTATCACAGATATTGATTTGCAGGCAACTATGTACTAACAAAAGCAATCTCGACTGCTTTTGAAAAGTATTGCCGTCTTATTGACAACCAGAAAAAGCATAACAAACCCTTCTGGTAGCTCAAAAAGTCTATAAAAAAAGCCTAAGATCCACGCACAGGGCTAGACTTAATAAAACTGTGGCTAAGAATGATTCTTGTAAATTCGATAGTCTTCGCCTACCTTCCGGCAAACTCACCTCCTGCAAGCGAGAAGTCGGTGTGCTACAGTTGTATGTCCACTTTCCTGGCATTTTTGTCGGTACTTCGAATAGAACCTAAGACCAATGACCATAGACTGATCACTACTGATCTTCTACGTTGGAGTGTTTTCTCGTTTGCACTGTTCAAATCTAGTGGTCCTGATGACGTTTTCCCTGCTTTATTACAGCATGATTTTCTACCCATCAGTACTCACTTGCTCAATCTGTTCCAGGCGTGTGTTGTTTTTAGTACTGTACCACGATCATGGAGCACGAGTAGAGTAGTTTTCATACATAAAGCGGGCAAGTGGAATTATACTGACCTAAAAGCTTTCAGGCCCATTACTCTAACTTCTACTTTTCTTAAATCTTTAGAGAGGATCATTAACAGATTTAGTAGGGATAACTATTCAACTACCTCCCCTCTCAGCAATATGCAGTATGCTTATACAGATGGCAAGTCCTGCGAAACTGCTCTACATATGAACTCGTAACTAAAATCGACAGATCACTTAATTACAAACAGTTTCTATAGTAGGTACCTTCCTGGACATTGCGACAGACTTCGTTTTTTCAATCACGAGTGCATGTACCAATTTGAATATTAATCAAACCATTGTTAGTATAATTGGAACTGAGCTGAATGGCAGTGTGTTTGTCAAAGTAGACAAAGGCTGCAAGGAGCAGTACTATCACCCGTGCTGTGGCTCATGGTTATTGATGAATTACTTGTTAAATTGAAGCGATCTGGTTTTATCGTGCAAAGCTACGCGGATGATCTCGTTTTGACAGTTTCTGGTAAATACCTGAACATCTTATCTGATCTGACGCAGAACGTCCTTATTATATGTCAATTCCTCTAAAACTGATCTGGTTGTCTTTACCAGACGTAGAGATGGTGCTAATATATCTGTTCCCACTCTATTTGGTAGAGCAATTACTAGGACAGAGCACGTCAAAAACCTAGGTGTTATTCTAGATAGTAAAGTCTCCTGGAAATCACTATGATTATAAGCTGCAAAAGGGCATTGCAATTTTTTGGGAATGCAAAAGGGTTTTTGGCAATTTCTGGCCCCCAAAATATCATTGGTTTTGCTTTTACTGTCGTATGCATCAGTGGTCTGGTGTTGTTATACTGATGTTTTCTGTAACAAGACTGGATGGACTGCAGACAACCTGTAGGGCTATAGGTTAGGTTACGTTAGGTAAGGATGGCGGTCCTAAAGGACTAGCATAAACACAAAAATGGTCCGTAGTTGTACCACATATTCGAGTTTCCTCCTCTTCACTCGCTAAACCATCCTGCAGAGGTTACCAAGAAGCGTTTAAAGTTCCGGATCTCGATCTTACTAAGATCCGTGAGGTCTTTCAAAGGGGAAGTTCCCATAAATTTTGTTCTGCTGTACGCTAGACTAGGACAGATGCACAGCAGATGGAGAACATTTTCCTCCTCCTCCTCATCACCACAGCTGTGGCAGAAATCGTGGGCTGGGGCACCCAGTCTGCTCGCATGTAATGAGATAATGTCCCGTTATAGCTCCCACGACCATACCAATATGGTGCCGTCGAAGCGATATCAGTTGGCCTGTTCTGGACCGGTCAAGTCCAGGCCAGATCTGCCTGGTTATTACACACGAACTGGCGTTAGACCATGTGACGTCGCTTCTTTTATGGCTTCTTCCTGAAGCAGCAGTTTACATGAAGCAAGCGGTATCTTTATATCCCGGCTGCTTTGGGTTATTAGGCGTAGCGCTATAACCAGTGCTATGTCATCTACTCCTCTTCTTGCTATGGAGTTTATTCTATAATGCTTGCCCGAATTGCAGTCTTACATTCTAGGTATGGCGTGCTCTGCTGCGTTTCGATTGAGGTGCATTGGGGCATGGAATACCTTCGGGACTTGTACAGGGCATAGACAGATTCTTAATAAGTTTAAATCACATATTTCGGAGGTTGAAATGGTGAATGACAGGCTATTGCGCGAATTTAACTTCACCAATTCATTGTGTCTCTTTCAGGATTCCTATAGGCAGTTTTGCGAGTCGATAGTTATTTTTGCGGATGGCTCTTGTTCAGAAGTCAGTACATAGTTTGGATTCTATTGTCCAAAGTATGGGCTCAGATTATCGGGTAGTCTGGGTAAACACTGAACGATTTTTCAAGCTGAATTAATTGCACTTACCCGCATAGTGCGATTGAGGTGTTTAAGTTAAGGGGTTAAGGGAAGGATTTTATTATCTACACGGATAGTAAAGCCGTGCTCAATGCCCTTAAAAATCCTTTGACTACATCTAAATTGGTCAAACATTGCAAACACTACATTAGTGTGAGTGCCTGCACATTGCGACGTTGTGGGAAATGAGGTTGCTGACTTTTTAGCGAAAGGTGGATGGCATAGAAAATGTATCGGTCCCGAGCCAGCTATTCCTCTTTCCTTCAATGGTGGTAAGGACGCTATTAAGAAGTTCTCTTTACTTGAACTGGGATTGAAGTGGCGTTCTACTCCTAGCTGTCGAAAGGCGAAACGGTTCATCATTGAACTCAACGTGAACTTCACTAAATATATGTTATCCTGAAAAAAGTGCCAACTTAGAATTCTGGTTGCACTTATTACGGGCCATGGAGGTTTCAAGTTTCATCTCCAACGCTTGCTCATAGGATGATCTTTGTGACGACTGTCTGGAAGGAGTGGACGACTCAGCCTACACTACCATTGCACCGCATTGTACCGTCTTGTGGAAAATAATCGTCATCCAAGTCCATTCCTTCAAGCTGGGGCATAAAATAGTCCATTATGGTTGCATAGTATTTCGCGTAAAATTGATGGCAACCGCATTTCCATCCTAATTTTGAAAAATAAGGTCCGATGATGGCTTTTGACCACAAATCACACCAAATAGTCATTTTTTGAGGATGCAACGGCTGCTCTTTTGTATTTTTTATTTTGTTCACCATTTTTATAGAGCTCTTGGATAATTTTATACGACTCCGTAGCGACAAATTGCATATTATCAGTTAACAAGATGACATGAAATGACAGTAAACAAACATGCCTCATTTGGACAACCCTTATAATGTAAATACTTAGTTATATGTAAGTCAATGGGTATATATTACTAAATTGTATATACGAATATTTATGAAAGGGTTCTCGCTTTGCAATTCGTAAAATGTTTCAATTTACCATTTTACTTCTATATACAAAACAAATCAGGTATAATTTTACTCTTGCAATTCGTTTGCGACTTTAAAATGAAAGCTTTTAAAAATAAAATTCGTTTTTCTATTTACATTTTTACCAATGCTTTTATTTTATTTATTTATTAACTTTTTTCTATTTTCAGACTGATTTTTGCTTCATGTACAATACACAAACAAAACTGTATGTAAATTCGAGTCAAGTCAAACCACTATTCTAAAATATACGTGAATATATTAGTTTGGTTTTAAAGGAGGCACTAAAGCAGTGTTTCATAAACTTGGTGTAATTACAATCCAAAAAATTAAAAATACATAATCATCTTCCACTATAAATTAAAGGCCTGCACTCAGGTGATAGTTTAAATTTAAATTGTGTTGGTCTGATTTATTTGTAACAAATAAGTGGAACGAGTGCAGATTTACAAGGAATCTCTATTCTGCTCCCAACAACGAATCTTCAACTATTAGATGACCAGCTCATGCCGTTTAACTCTTTTAAGGCATCTTAGTTCTTGTGTTAGGTCAAGAAGTTGTATTGCTTCAGTATTGGTATTTTGCTGTAATCTTCATTCCTGTTTGATGGCAAATACCAGGATCATTTCATCAATCCATTTAACATTTAAGTCATCATATACATATGTCATTCCTCGTTGGTGGAAAGCCTTAGTTATTGCACGTAGAAATTTGTTTTGACAACGTTGAATGATTAAACGATTTGATTGTTTAGTATACATCCCCATAGTTGGATATCATCCAAATTGGTTTAATAATCGATTCGTAGATAAGGCGTTAGTACAGGCTAAGCTAAGTATGTTTTCCTATCAGCCAGTACATTTCACGTTGTTTTATTTTAATTTGTTCACCTTTTTGTCTAACGTTGTGTTTCCAGTTCAATCTTGAATCGAGATGCAATCCAATTCAACTTGTTTAATTTCTAACCTGATAAATGTATGGAAGTTGCTAGTTATGTGCCGCAACGCATATGTTACATGGATTTCAACTTGTTCAGCTTTAATTTCCGATCCCTGGTCCATTGGATGATTCTATGGAGTGCCTGTTGTAAGTATTCAACTGCTTGATTCTGCGATTCGCTTGATGCCAATACAACAGTATCATCAGCAAATGTTCCGATGAAGGTTGTTTCCGTTGTCCGTATACCGGAAGTGTAAAAAAGGTATAGGAAAGGCCCTAGTACGCTACCCTGAGGCCCTCCTGCTATAGCTGGGTAAAAGTTAGAATATGTATCTTCGTGTGATACTCTAAATTTTCGTTTGGAGAGGAACGACTCTAGGCAGTTGGCAGTAATTTTGTACCACTAATTTATTTATTTTGTATAGATTAAACCCTCATGTTACGGCAGAGCAATTTTTCTTCTCTTCAAATGCTTGTTCTATTTTGCGGTCACGCGATGAATTTGATCAATGGTCGAATGTTTATCCCTGAATCCAAACTGGAAATCAAGTATAATGATCATTGGTTTTAGTCGTTTCAAAAACAACTTTGAGATAGCTTGTAACAAAGAGATCGGTTTGTATGATGTCACTTGCTCACAAGGTTTTTTTTATCATAACTATTTGTACAGCCTTGAAACCCTCAGGCAATTATGTAAATACGTTAACATAATGAATGCTCCCTTTGATAACTCTTTACACAGCCTTGGTGAAATTTCGTCAATTCCGCAGGTGACTTTTTGGGATATAAATCTCAGTATGTTTCTTGTGCGACTTCTAGTGGAGAGACACTATTGATGTTATGGAGATCTATATAGAATGGGTAAGGGTTCAATCATAGATTGTGTATCGTTTTCATCGTTACATTGCACCCATTCTCCATTTTCGCTCCTTATAGGTGGCACTTAGATTATTGGCCTCTTATATCATTTAGTAGCTTTCCAAAGAGATTAGTTTTTGCCAGGTTCAGGACCCAGTCCTTTCAAACAATTTTCAGTACAATCCTCTTTATGTTCTTTAAATAATCGGCTAACTTTATTAGTTACTCGATTAAATTCTCTTTTGTCAATAATATTTCTGGTTCTATGCCATATGAGTCTTTTACTCCTATAGGTAATTCATCTCTTATATTTATGTCTCGGTGGGCAATAGATCACCCCTAAACTGAGTGCAGCACCATCATGGTTCATCGTTATTATGGTAGCTTGCATAAATGGCTCTTTAATTTCCTCTTATTGGAAATGTTTTGTTTGATTGAGATTGCTGTCCGTCCTCGAGCACGACCACTGGGATGCAATGTCCAATCGGCTTTATATCCCATAATTTTGATAAAAATTTTCTCTGTCAATCAATTTCATTTGCCTATTGAAGACGAAATATTAATTTGAAAACGGACCGCGTCTATAGATATGCAAATGTTGTACCCTCAATTTATTTTAGACATCAATATCATGGTGAAACAATGATTGAAGCGAAAGCCACATTGATAGTCATCGATGATACTTCCGTGAGATGAATACAATTTCTGAGTGCAATTTTCTGGTCAGTTGCTCTTCGGTTCTTTAATTTGGTCTGATGTTGATGAGAATGTTGATGACGTCTTTAGTTTTAGAAAAAAATAGCCGGTGGACATAGATTCATTGTTCAGTAAACAGGTCGAGAATACAGAAGCTAATTGGCAAAAAAAGCTATGTCTATGTTGTTGATTCTTAGAAATACATCTAGTTCTTGGACTCTTGCATTAAGCCCGTTAGCGTTCCCGGTTCCAGGCTATTTTAAACGTAGGAATTTTACAGTCATTTACTTTTGATTTTTTTGAAGCATTTTGTTTGGTAACTTGAAATCATCTTCCAGTTTTGCCATCCAGTTAGAGAGTTGGCTGAAATTATGTCTCATTTCAGCCTGAAATTCGGTGAGCATTATCATATATGGTTGGCTCGTTGGACACACGTTTCGGACTGATAACTTGGTTTTGATTGTTATTTAAGGTTTCCGTCACCTGGAGGTTAAGAAATGAATATTGGGGATAAGGTATGTCAAATTGTAACACACGAAAGATCTGAAGCAGTCCAACAAAAACAAAATAGTAGTTTATAGACCTCGTCTAATTTGTCTTGCATTCCTAAGCTAACCGATAGCATAATGTTATCGTATTTTTACAAAATTCATGAATAAAATCCCGAGGATACAAATTATCGTGGATACAAAATCTCATGGTACGTTGCTCCGTTTTTTTCATAAAGGAAAAATTAGCAACTAATTGTTTGCCAATTAGCTTCTGTATTCTCGACCTGTTTACTGAACAATGAATCTATGTCCACCGGCTATTTTTTTCTAGAACTAAAGACGTCATCAACATTCTCATCAACATCAGACCAAATTAAAGAACCGAAGAGCAACTGACCAGAAAATTGCACTCAGAAATTGTATTCATCTCACGGAAGTATCATCGATAACTATCAATGTGGCTTTCGCTTCAATCATTGTTTCACCATGATATTGATGTCTAAAATAAATTGAGGGTACAACATTTGCATATCTATAGACGCGGTCCGTTTTCAAATTAATATTTAGTCTTCAATAATAATAATAATAATAACAGTGTTAAAGGCCATTACTGGCCCCTTACTGAATCAATAATCTGGCTCCAACGGTTTCGATCCTGAGCTTGGTCTTCATACTGTCTTAGACAATCTGAAGAGGCCAAGTCGTTCTCTACATCGTGGAGCCATCGTCGCCTGCAACGACCTCTGCGCCTACCATATGGTGGCTCTCCTTTCAGAGATCGCTGCACAATTCGTTCCGGATCAGCACGCAGAACGTGACCGAGCCAGCGTACTCGCTGAGATCTAACTTCATGTACAATATCGGGGATCTTCATCAGATCTCTGATCTCGAAATTGTACAGAGCTCGGTATGTACCATCTATTTCGCGTTTAGGGCCGTAAATCACACGCATGATTCTTCTCTCAAATGTAAGGAGCCATCTCTCGTACTCATCCGTCAGCGCCCAACTTTCACATCCAAACATAACAACGGGCCTGATCAACGCTTTGTAAAGCTTCAGCTTCACGGCACTTGATAAGTGTTTAGATTTTAGCAGTGGCCTTCGAGGATACAAAGAACGACTGCCAGCTGCCAGCCACACTTTAATATCCTCACCCACACTGTTATCGTGAGTGATAAGAGAGCCCAAATATTTGAACCTCCTCACTCCCTCAAACGTGTGGTGGCCACTACTAAAATCTGGTGTGCCATTGTCTCTAAAACCAGAGATCAGGTATTTCGTTTTGGACTCATTGATCTGGAGTCCAACAGAAGCTGAAAACTCTACAAGCGGATCAAGTATTTCTTTCACTCCGTTGTTATTCAGTCCAATCACGCATATGTCATCTGCATATGCAAGCACTTGATTGGACTGGCGATATAAGATGTTACGCTGAGGTGTTTCAGTCTTACGAAAGATGTACTCCAACATGAGATTAAAGAGTATCGGGGACAGAGCATCTCCCTGCCGAACACCCGAGTTAACTGCAAAAATTGTCGATAGCCTGTTCTCAACTTTAACATAGCATTGAGACTGCGTCACTGTCATCCTACACAGTCGTACCAATTTTGTTGGCATTCCTAGGTATTCCAGGGCAGACCACAAACTCTCTCGATTGATCGAGTCGTAGGCGTGCCGGAAATCCAGGAAAACCTGATGTACGGAGATGGATGTCTCATAATATTTAGATAGAATCATCCGCAGCGAAAAGACCTGATCAGTGACTGATCGATTCGGACGAAATCCTCCCTGATAGTCACCAACCAAGCCTTCCGCCAGAGGAGTGATTCTATCCAATAAAATGTATGACAGTAACTTGTATGCTGTGCAAAGGAGAGCTATACCGCGATAATTCTCACACTTCAAGCGGTCTCCCTTCTTGAAGATGGGGCATATCGCGGCAACTTTCCATTCATCAGGCATAACTTCGGTTCGCCATACTAATCGAATAAGGTCGAAAAGACAGTTCCACAAAGTATCCCCTCCGAATATCAAGAGCTCCGAATTAATGCAGTCCACTCCAGGTGAGCGGTTTCGTTTCATTCTCTGCATGGCCTTAGTGAATTCCTCATGGGATGGCTCCTCAGTGCAAATCTCCGCAGACTGTTCTAGAGGTGGCTCAACAACAGTCTGTGATGCATGATGAACATCAAGCAGCTCAGTAAAGTGTCCACTCCATGCGTCAAGTACTGCGTCGATGTTGACACAGAGGTTTCCATCCCGGTCCCGAATGGCGGTTGACGAAGGCCTGAAAGTATGGTGCAATCCAGTAATTCCTTTAAAGAAATTACGTGAACTACGCTCATTGCTGAGTTGTTGTACTTTCAGAACCTCGGCCTTCCACCATTCTCGCTTCTTCCGTCTACAAATCCGCTTAGCTGCCCTTCTTGCAAGAGCTGCCTTGTTTTTCCTTGCGATTGTGAGACGTTGTTGCACTTCATTATGGGCTATATTTTGTTGCTCAACTGCAAGACGACACTCGTCATCAAACCAATCATTCTTGGGTCTGACTTTCACTATACCTAAAGTCTGTTGAGCAGCACTGACAACCGAAGTTTTCAGTACCTCCCAGACAGAGTTCACGCAGTCAGACTGGTAATTAGCTCCTTCAATGTTGTCGCTGACAAGATCCTGATATCGTTTCTTTTGATCTTCATTTATCAGACCTTCACAGTCGAAACGTTCCATCCGTTTCGCTGTGTTCCCCGACCTGTACGAAAACTTCCACCGTAGCTTTGCAGCGACCAAATAATGATCGCTGCCTACGTATTTGGTTGCTGACCGATAAGTTCTCACATCCTGCACAACCCGAGCTCGCCCTTTTGAAATTAACACGTGGTCAATTTGGCTCCGGGATGTTTTGCGAGGATGTGTCCATGTCTCTAGGTGTATCTGTTTGTGAGGGAAGAATGTGCTTGCTACTCTAAGATCATGAGCAATTGCAAAGTACATCATTATCTCACCATTATCGGTCGCAGTTTCGTGTCGGGAGTACGGACCTATGTTTTCACACAAGTCGGCCTGATTTCTGCCAGCTCTAGCATTAAAGTCCCCAATTACCATTCTAACATCGTGTTCGGGTATAGATCCCATCAGATCGTCCAAGTCATTGTAAAATGAGTCTTTATCTTGGGGCTGGCTGACTTCTGTGGGCGCATGTACACAAATTATCGACAGGTTGGCTAACTTCATGCGCAGGCGAAGCATACACAATCGGTTATTGACTGCTTGAAAATCCAAAACAGCCTTCTTTACCTGCGGCCCAAGAAGAAATCCAGCTCCAAGATTTCCGAGGTCATCTCCACTGTAGAACAACGTATAGCCCTGGGACACATGGTCTCCACTTTGAGGCCAGCGAGTTTCTTGAAGAGCAACGAGTTCCAGCCGATACTCTTTCATGCACGTGATTAGACCCTCCAACGCTCCTGGTTTTCTAAGTGATTGCACGTTCCACGTGCCGATCCTAAATCTCGTATCCGGGTACTTGAGCGGGGGTCCGGTGTTGTTTTGGCGGTATCCATTTTTCTTTTTGTTGATTTTATAAACCGTTGATTTTTTTTACGGATGCGGGTCGTCAGCCCAGCGATCCAACCGTTTAGTCGCCTCCTACGACAAGCAAAGGATACTGTGGTGGTATTCTTAGGAAACATGTTCGTGCAATTTAGATTTACGAGACATGTGAGTGCCCCCCGACCACAGGGGCCAGCTAGGTCTAGTCTTCAATAGGCAAATGAAATTGCTTCAATCTGATGCTCGAGAATGTGAGTAGGAAATGCCGAATTGAAACATTAATAAACCAAGTCAGACAATATCACGTTTGTTGACCTAAAATCGATGATAAGTTCGCTAAATGACTTAGTATCAACGGAAACACATAAATAAAATGATTATCAATGTTCAGCAGCCCTTTTTGAATACGCACGCAAGACATAATATGTACGAACGATATCCGCAAGCGAATATTAATGTCCACAGACACTTCGTATATATAGAAGGTTATTTTGGTTTAAAATATCTCAATCACGTAAACTCGAACTTTATTGAAATCACTAAAAAACCTACGCTTACTCTCAGAAGAAGAAGCTGCATCCTGATCCCACGAAAATTCACACAACTTCCAAAGCCTACGACGATATCGAATTCATATTGAGTTCAACCGAATTATAGACGGGCCCCTACAAGAGACGAGATAGTTAAGAGGTAATCTAAATCAGTACACAGCTTTCCAAATCCCTTAACAACCAAGAGTTTTTATTGGGCACTTTCCTAGATATTAGCGGTGCTTCCTATAATAATACAGTATTTAAAGCCCATTACTGGCCCCTTACTGAGTCAACAATCTCCAATAATCTCTCCAACGGTTTCGATCCTGGGCTTGGCCTTCATACTGTCCTAGACAACCTGCAGAAGCCAAGTCATTCTCTACATCGTGGAACCATTGTCGCCTGTCACGACCTCTGCGCTTACCATATGGTGGCTCTCCTTTCAGAGATCGCTGCACAATTCGTTCCGGATCAGCACGCAGAACGTGACCGAGACAGCAAGCATCACGGCACTTGATAGGTGTTTAGATTTTAGCAGTGGCCTTAGAGGATACAAAGTACAGCTGCCAGCCGCAATATGAGGTGCTTCTCATACAGTAATTATTGTTCTCTACACAACTTAGTGCTTGGTTGTCAATTTTGGCATTGATTATACCATTTTTGTTCCCCCTCTTTTTGGGAGAGTTCGTTCACTAAGTACGATACGCCCAAGCATTTAAGTGTTATAGAATTATGCCCTTGATTATAAGCTGGCTTTAAGACTTCACTTATAAATAATGAACTCTTGTACCTGCAAAACGATAGTTCCGAGAAAACACGTTGAAAGCTGTTCCAACACTCTCAGTTTCTATAGATGGTAGATAGATTAAGCGATGGAGATTTCTATTCTCCAATAAACCAGAAATCTCGTATGCATCGCTTAAAAGAATTCATTATACATGTTACGATTATAGGACATGGAATACTCTCTGGTCAATTTTGGAGCATAAACAGATTTTTAATAAGTTTATATCCCTCTGATGGGAGGTACTGAAAACTTCGGTTGTCAGTGCTGCTCAACAGACTTTAGGTATAGTGAAAGTCAGACCCAAGAATGATTGGTTTGATGACGAGTGTCGTCTTGCAGTTGAGCAACAAAATATAGCCCATAATGAAGTGCAACAACGTCTCACAATCGCAAGAAAAAACAAGGCAGCTCTTGCAAGAAGGGCAGCTAAGCGGATTTGTAGACGGAAGAAGCGAGAATGGTGGAAGGCCGAGGTTCTGAAAGTACAACAACTCAGCAATGAGCGTAGTTCACGTAATTTCTTTAAAGGAATTACTGGATTGCACCATACTTTCAGGCCTTCGTCAACCGCCATTCGGGACCGGGATGGAAACCTCTGTGTCAACATCGACGCAGTACTTGACGCATGGAGTGGACACTTTACTGAGCTGCTTGATGTTCATCATGCATCACAGACTGTTGTTGAGCCACCTCTAGAACAGTCTGCGGAGATTTGCACTGAGGAGCCATCCCATGAGGAATTCACTAAGGCCATGCAGAGAATGAAACGAAACCGCTCACCTGGAGTGGACTGCATTAATTCGGAGCTCTTGATATTCGGAGGGGATACTTTGTGGAACTGTCTTTTCGACCTTATTCGATTAGTATGGCGAACCGAAGTTATGCCTGATGAATGGAAAGTGGCCGCGATATGCCCCATCTTCAAGAAGGGAGACCGCTTGAAGTGTGAGAATTATCGCGGTATAGCTCTCCTTTGCACAGCATACAAGTTACTGTCATACATTTTATTGGATAGAATCACTCCTCTGGCGGAAGGCTTGGTTGGTGACTATCAGGGAGGATTTCGTCCGAATCGATCAGTCACTGATCAGGTCTTTTCGCTGCGGATGATTCTATCTAAATATTATGAGACATCCATCTCCGTACATCAGGTTTTCCTGGATTTCCGGCAGGCCTACGACTCGATCAATCGAGAGAGTTTGTGGTCTGCCCTGGAATACCTAGGAATGCCAACAAAATTGGTACGACTGTGTAGGATGACAGTGACGCAGTCTCAATGCTGTGTTAAAGTTGAGAACAGGCTATCGACAATTTTTGCAGTTAACTCGGGTGTTCGGCAGGGAGATGCTCTGTCCCCGATACTCTTTAATCTCATGTTGGAGTACATCTTTCGTAAAACTGAAACACCTCAGCGTAACATCTTATATCGCCAGTCCAATCAAGTGCTTGCATATGCAGATGACATATGCGTGATTGGACTGAATAACAACGGAGTGAAAGAAATACTTGATCCGCTTGTAGAGTTTTCAGCTTCTGTTGGACTCCAGATCAATGAGTCCAAAACGAAATACCTGATCTCTGGTTTTAGAGACAATGGCACACCAGATTTTAGTAGTGGCCACCACACGTTTGAGGGAGTGAGGAGGTTCAAATATTTGGGCTCTCTTATCACTCACGATAACAGTGTGGGTGAGGATATTAAAGTGCGGCTGGCAGCTGGCAGTCGTTCTTTGTATCCTCTAAGGCCACTGCTAAAATCTAAACACTTATCAAGTGCCGTGAAGCTGAAGCTTTACAAAGCGTTGATCAGGCCCGTTGTTATGTTTGGATGTGAAAGTTGGGCGCTGACGGATGAGTACGAGAGATGGCTCCTTACATTTGAGAGAAGAATCATGCGTGTGATTTACGGCCCTAAACGCGAAATAGATGGTACATACCGAGCTCTGTACAATTTCGAGATCAGAGATCTGATGAAGATCCCCGATATTGTACATGAAGTTAGATCTCAGCGAGTACGCTGGCTCGGTCACGTTCTGCGTGCTGATCCGGAACGAATTGTGCAGCGATCTCTGAAAGGAGAGCCACCATATGGTAGGCGCAGAGGTCGTTGCAGGCGACGATGGCTCCACGATGTAGAGAACGACTTGGCCTCTTCAGATTGTCTAAGACAGTATGAAGACCAAGCTCAGGATCGAAACCGTTGGAGCCAGATTGTTGATTCAGTAAGGGGCCAGTAATGGCCTTTAACACTGTTATTATTATATCCCTCTGATACGATAATGTTTTTCTTTAACCAGGTTTGGATTCTACTACCTTACGTATGGTGCTTAAATTGGTTCGGAAAGTCTAGCAGTATTTTTTGGCTTAGAATTTTATTGATTGCACGCAGCGCTTAGTTCCCTAAATAATCTTCTGAATGTTTCTAAACTAGTTAAGGATTGAGAATAAGGATTACATTAATCTTCGATATACATACTTCAAATTTAGAGCAACGGTTATGTTAATGCCTGGTCATTGTGATGTTGATGATTTCTTAGCTTAAACTGAAGTACAACATTTGTTGGGCTATGACTGTTTCATTGTTCATCTCTCCAGTCGTCACTGTGGCAGTTTCGTATCTAATATATACCAGATAGCGTATTATAGTCCATTTTGTCTTTATCGCGTTTTAAATGGTTAAGTTCAAACCTTTGACATAATATTTTAAAGCTATGTTGCGAGATAATATTGCGAGTAATTCTCTATCTGAGTGTTTATTTCTAGCCCCTTATTGCGGTTCTTTATAAGCCATTTATGATACTTGAATTTTGTGTCATTCAGCGGGTGTTCTATATAATGAATTTTAGCATTGCTCAGGCAGACATGGTGTAGTTCTTGAGTGTCTTGGACATCTTCAGTGTCCGCTGACATGTTTGAGTGGCATGGCCATTTGGCATTCAGCTAATATATGTTAAAATCTGACAGAAAAATGTTGCAATCATGCGGAGAGCATGTAAAAGTTGTATAGAACAGATGTTGTGACCGTGTGAAGTATAACTGGTATATTCTAGGTTTTGTCTTCTAGACGGCAGCTTTCACCTTCTGTGATGGTTGTTCATTTCTATTTTTTTATTTGTAGGATTGATTCTACGAACCGCACAACAGTATCCAAGTTTGACTTCGATTATCAAGCAAGATATGGCTACGATGTTTTCAGGTGTCAAATTACCGACCTTACTTTCTAGTTCTTCACGTCTTTTTTTGGAAATGTGGAAAAGGTGAGTTCTGCATCATCTATTGCTACATCGCCGGAAATTCAAGAGGAGTTATCCACCTTACCCAGCGTGTTCTTGCAAATGTACCCATGGCCCGTAAGGAATTGGGTCAATAATAATTTACTTCGCCATGTCTCCTATTCACCCACGCGGAGAGGTTTCTAAACAGCCCTTTTGTCCATTTAAAGCGGCTAACGGGCTGCCACCTCTCCTGCCAGCGTGCATGATATGTTCTCTATGTACGACGCCTTATATTGGTATCTTATATGGACTAGGTCGATGGCGTTCACTTCAGCGGTTAACAAGACCGCAGGTTCTGATACAGTTTTATATTAGCCGTCATTTTTTACGCAATACTTTCTTTTTGATGGTGTCTGCCCATATTTCGCATCCATACAAGAGAATGGAGTTTGTGACTGACTCCGATGCTTGTCATCAGTCTGCTCAGAGCAAGGGTTACTTTCGAAGCCTTTTCTGATGAACACTTAACTTGTTCCTCAAAATTAAGTGATATTTCCCCAGATATTTCAGCCGTGTTGGGCTGTATCTGCTGGTTTCCTACCTAAAACAGCACATCGGTTGCAGTTTACCGTCTCATAAGCTGAACTAGTTCTATTTTCTCTGTTGCTAGGCATAGATTGTGTCCGGTTAACCAGGCGGTATCTCTTCTCATTACTTGGTTGAGCTTGCGTTGAACATCGTCTATGTCCCGGGTGACTATTACTGCTGAAATATCGTCTGCATATTCTACCATGAAGGTGTCATCTGGCATTTCCATTGATGCGTTCCATAGATCAGACCCTAGAATAGACCATTGGGCGGGTCACCACCTGTTTGACCTCTTTACTGCATTGTCCTTCCGTGGTCTCAAACAGTTTCTTCCTATCTTGGAAGTAGCGGTTCATTATCGGCAAAAGATAGTCTTGTACGTCGAAAGCGTTTGATAACGTCGATAACATATTCGACCATCTCGCCGAATTGAATATGTTTGCTCGCTGTATCTAACATACACAGAGGTTTATATGCTAATGAAGGGTTCGGATCACCCTTTATGATGGGTTCGGGTCACCCTTTTTAAGCCCCAGGGATCTGTGTCGACATCTCGTTTTAAGTTTTCCCATTTCCAACCGATGGACTAAAATAAACTTAAATAATTAAGATAACTGCAGGAGAAATGAATTATCAATTAAATAATCAAAAATACTGGTTGACCGCAGAAATGGTCCGCGGAACATAGTTTATGGAGCACTGTATGTGTTTATAACTTATATAGAGAAATTGTTAAGTTGTTTGTTTTATAGCAGCTCAATATTTCTTGACAGTATTTTATATTTATATTACGAAACTATTTACTTTGATTGGTTGCAATGTCAAAGAATTGAATTGACTAAAAGAAATTGTTGTAATTTTTTATGTACAGCATATTTCAAATTCGAAAGCTTTATAAATCAACTTTACGAGTATATTGCAAGATTGTTCTTGGTACATACTTACATATATAAATACAAGACAAAAAATCAATCCCATAAATCTCGAGAAAAGCTGAATTTAAAACAAAAAGCTTTTCAATATTAATGTTTATGTTGTTCCACCGAAGATAAACTATCCATTGTTTGTAGTGTTTACTGATATTATTTATACATTTGATAATTCACTTTCTCAAGACAAAAAATAAAAAAGGATTACCGAATGGAAAATGAAACACATAAAAAATTTCCACTGACCTCTTTCATGTTGTCTGCTATAATAGTATAGCAGAAATACTATAAAACTACTCTACATTATGTATTATAGTTTTGATGGTTCTTTGTGTTGTTCTGATATATGTACATATAGGGAGAAGAGCTATATAGTATTGGATTTTATTTCATACTGACATCGAAAATAAATGTTCAGAAATATTTTATTTAACACATACCGCACATGGCACATAATATTGTCTTGTTCATGTTTTCGTTCTCTTATATACTAAACATTATATACAACATGTGTATATATGTACGTATATAGCGAACACAAATATTTGTTCTTCAGTAACATAAAACTTTTAACATCGTGTTGTATCTTTTTGAAAGGATGACAACACACAGTAAATTTAATGCATTTCTTGAGTTGAATATGTGTCAACGGTGTGTGCATCAACACTATCAAACTTTATTTATGTAGGTTAATCGTGTGTCCTGTCCGTCTCTGCGATATATGAATACAATATATCTCTCTTTATACACACAATAAGCAATAATTTAAAATTTCCAAACAAAAATCAATCAATCAAAAAATTTATTGAAAAATTTTTAATTTGATTTTTCTTTTTTTTTGTTCATGTTATTGCTTTTTTGCATTTTCATGATATATTGGTAAAATTAATTTCATCTGACTTTCAAATCAATACGGCACAAAATATAACCAACATAAATTATACATATATCTACCCAGCATAAAAAAAACTATTAAAACTTATGATAAAGTTATGATATATGGACCCAATCGGTGATATATGTTGGATGGTTGACAAATTTTCCAAAAAAATTTTAAAATATAAAACGACAAACTATATAGAATGAAATTTTTAAATGTACCAATATGCTAATTGGCGCATATCAGTATATTATCTATGTATACATGGGTTTAAAATTTACAAAATTTAAAAAAATTCTAATTAGTGATCCAATAGTATGATTTTAGCGTTCCATAATTAAGTGAATTTGATTTGACTTAGTTTCTTATACAAATTTGTTGCATTCATTTTTAAATTCTTTTTGTTTTTGCTACCTGTGATAATATAAAATCTGTTCGGTCCTATCATATTCCCTCAATCTCTAGTGTATGTAAGTGAACTCCGAGTCCCAGTAACACCTCAGGTTAAAACCATACCGCATGATATCATATTCTGAAACATTAATTTACAGCTTTTCACAAATATTTCTACTTTCCAGTGATAATTTACAACAACAATAATCCTGGCCCTACAGCCAGGGAAGGTGGAGGTAGATTAGGCCATGTAAGCTACGCGGTTGTCGACACGTAAAATACAACGTAGATAACTTGGTACTGTTTTTTGTCAACATCGACAATTGAAATAATGTCAAACAACCTATACGATATTTTAGCGATTTGAAATCGAATGCGCCATTTTGCGGGAGTATTTTGTAAAAGCGTTCATCTAGAGGTGATTTTTTCATTTGTTTTTTTATGACAAATGACGCATGAATAGTTTCAAACTGTCATCGTGTTTTTATTTATTCATGGAAAGACTGAGCCCGGCATATAGCGTCTACAAATTATTCAGCTTTATTACAAAAATCAGTGTCCTGTGAGGAATGTGTTTCGTGCGCTTAGACCAAGTTACGGTTGGCATAATCGGTCTGCCGAGACCACTATTTGGAATACCATCGAAAAGTTTGAATCCCTGGTTACAGTATTGGATGATACGCGACTAAATAGACGGTTTGGTGTGGTTTATGCGCCTGTGATATAACTCGTCCATATTTCTTCAAAAAAGAAGATGGCTGGAATGTGCCTGTGAATTGTGCTCGTTATTGCGCCATGATAACGGAATATTTGATGCCTGAAATTGAAGCCCGACCTCGACGACATTTGGTTCCAAGACGTCGGCGCTATTTGCCATATAGCGCGCGAAGCAATCTACTTATTGAAAAATCATGTTAGCGAGCAATTAATTTCACGGTTCGGATCGTTGAATTGGCTATTTAGATCGTGCGTGATACCTCTAGACTCTTTTCTTTGGGGCTAGGGAAAGTTCAAAGTGAATAAACCAGCTAGGTTTGAGGTATTGGAAGCCAACATTACTCGTGTCATTAGCAAAATACCATTCGATATTCTCGAACGCGTCATCAAAAATTGGACTTTGAGAAAGGACCATCGCAGTTGTGGCCATCATTTGAAAGAAGTAACCTTTCAAAGATAAATGGCAAGAAATGTTCTTTCGAATGATAATAAAGTTTCCATCCAATTAAATTAAATTTTTTGATTTTATAGATTTTGTTATTACTGAATAACTGCCGGTGTGACTTTTGCACTTCAGCACTCATTCCACTATAGCCCCAAATTTTTGATACGTTACAACGTCCTTTGGACTCTTTGAGATAACATTGATTTGATTAATGTCGTACAAATTTATTGCTTCTGTTGTAATTAGAGTCGTGTAAACGAGCTACATGGCCAAAACTTTACCGCTGAATCGTGTTGAAGAATTAGCGGCAAAAATGTGACAAAAACCTGGCTCCACAACTGCAAATTGCTGGCCAAATCATACAGTTCTTTGCAAATGTATCTAACTTGAAGTGCTTATACTTAGCAGGAGCAATGCCTCGGTTTTTAGTAAGGTCTAATTTTTTACCTAATTAATTGTTTCAAAACCAATTTCATGTACGTTTCGTCATCCATCAAAACAAATCCAATAAATTTTGTCATCAGTCTGGCTCATTTTTTAGTGAACAAGTGTTGGTTATCTCAACGATTTAGCTTTTTAATAACTCAGTAGCACTCATATCCTTCCTGAACTCGAATTCGTTTTACCATGGAGTTAAATTTTATGGTACGGTCATAGTTAAGGTTCCCCGGATTATTTTTAATGAAAGTTTTAACTTTCTTATCTGATTTTTTGTAAGCCTTTTTTTTAGAATTTTCGAGCTGTAGTATTCCGTTCCACCGTTATAAAGGGGGCCCCACTCTATATAACGCTATATATCGTTGTTTTGGAACAATTTAATAATTTTGTAATGAATAAACATGACGCTGAAATAGATTCATGGTATTTGAGATTTAAATGCATTGACGGACATTCTATAAAACTATCACCAATAAACTGCATTGTTCCTAAAAAAAATTTGGTCACCCTTTAGTTTACAACTAATTGACAAATCCGCACTAGGAATTGTCTACATTATCGACGGTGTCTACGTTGTTGACGTAATCTACGGGTTGTCGATACGTCAATATAGAAAATAATAGATGAAGCATAAACGCCCATCCTGCCAACAGCTGCCTTTTTCATAAGTTGGGAAGCAGTAAATGTATCAAACGGTTGCACGACAACTTTATGATGAAACAATTCGTAGAAAATACAATTTAGTGAAAACGACAATTGTAAGAAAATATAATTCTGCGAAATGCAATTCTATGAAAATGACAATTTGCAGAAAACGTCAACTCCTAGAAAACACAATTTAGAGAAAACGGAAATTCAGAGAAAAGGCAATTGAGTTTTTTTTAAATGAAAAAAGGCAATTAATCTAATCAAAACAATTGTATTCTTAATTTTTTAGTAAATTTTTACAGTTTTTTTAATTTTGTGTGGTAGATAATTCAATATATAAATTCATTCGCTTTCAATTTTAATTAAATTTCTAATTTCGCAAACGAAAACTCTACTCTTTTTAAACGCTCGTTATAATCACAATATGTCCGACGTACTGATATTACATTTTCTCCTGATACGTTTTGCTGTAATTCAAACTTAGTTAAACTTTGTTGATCTTTAATTGCAGTAATACATAAAACACCAAATGGTGCGATTTTTTCTTCATAATTGATTATATCGATTATGGCATCCTTCAATGGCATTATTTGTGCGCGGCTTATCGTTTAAAACACAATTATAGAAACGTTCCAAGCATTCATGGAATAACGTGGGTAGTGACGATGTTTCGTTTATAAAATTTTTGAATACATCCTACCAATTTTTTTTCGGATTTTCAAATCCAATATTATCACAAAGCGTAAGGGAATTTCATTACAAACAAAAATTGATGTTTTGATTGTCTTGCGCAAGGCTGAGGGCCCACGAAAGTTGGTAAGAAATTTGGGTTAAGTAAATCTACTGTTACGACAATCTGTTATTTTCTGGAAGGAAAGTAACGGCGACAACGTCATCTTACTGTAGAGAGTTGGCGTTTTGGATTGCAGATATAAATCAAAACCGGATTCCAGTTGATACAGCCATCATAAAACCAAAGGCCATTCGTATTTTTAATCACTCATTGACTAAAGAACCATCAACATCGTCAGCAGAACAACCAGGAAAACATAAATTTTCGGCCAGTGGCGGATGGTTTACCAAATTCTTGAAGAGACATGCTTTCCATAATTTAAAAACAAAAGGGGAAATTGCATCTGCTGACGTGAAAGCTGTAGAAGAATATCCTCTAAAACTGGCAAATATTATTCGAGAGGATGGATATACGTCAAACCAGGTGTTCAATGCTGATGAGACAGGACTCTTCTGGGAACGCCTACCAACTCGAACATATATTTCAAAAGCCCAAAAATCGACAGGTGGGTGTAAAGTTGCAAAAGATCAAACAACTTTCCGTCTTTGCAACAACGCATCTGGAGACAGAGTTATTAAGCCTCTACTCGTTAACAAAATATTCAGACCACAAGGTTTCTAAGGTTTTTTTCATTGGATGACTAATAAAAAATCATGGGTCACTTCCGCTGTATTTACACAATGGTAGGAGAAATGCTTCAAACCGGAAGTTGAAAGGTACTTAAAGTTAAAAAACCAGCCATTCAAAGTTCTTTTAATAATTGATAATACATCAATCCGTTGCTAGAACATCCAAACGTGAAAATAGAATATCTCCCTCCAAATACGACCTCAATAATCCAAAACGTTTCAGTGCATTTTAAAAAAGATTGAAAGCGACGAACAACTGGAATTCATAGATGCATGGAAAAGTTTTTCCATTATGGATTGCATCACTGACGCGTCGCCAGCAATTTCAGAGTTACGACCATCAATGTTAAACTCATATTGAGTTGTTATGGTCAGAATGCATTAAATATGCAGAGATAGTTCAGTTGTTACATACCGTCCATGACGAAGGATTTGAAGATATCTCGCGCGAGGACATTGATTCTACTTGACCATGAGCTAGACGAAGAAGATTTAATTGAACTTATTTCGGAAATTCAAGAATCAAACAAACACAGCGACGAAGATGAATATGAACCTCCACTTAGAGCTGAAACAGTCAAAACTGGCTTATCAATTGCGACAAAGCTAGAAAATTATTTTTTATTTATTAAATTTAAAAATGAATTGAGACTCTGCATGATGGGTTATAAAGAACTTTACAAGGAATTACTTCTGAAGAAAGAAGTTAATTCTACTGCACTCATTGTAATTGATGAGGATCAACAAGCATGAAGAAGCAAGAATTAGTTTCATCAATTTTCAAAAAATTATTCAGGCTATTCAACTTGTTTGTTTAATTGTTTTATTTTTTGTAATTTTTTATTTGTGATAATAAAAGTTTGATTTTGTGATTTACACGACTTTCTTTGTCTAACACTTTTGTTAGACATAATTGGTTTATATGCGATTTTTTTAATCTTCTGAACCATTCAATCATATTTCCACAAGAATACTGTATTTTTTTTACACGATTAAATTACACGTTGTAAAAGATCTATAGTTGATGCACTTGTACAGCCCCATAGCTGAATTCCATATGTCCATATGGGAATTAGGATCATTTTGTATAGTAGAACCTTCCATTCTAGGGAAAGTTTTGATGTGTTTACCATGTCAACATTTGTTTGTTGAGGGATGGTGACATTCTTTAATTTCACCCCTGGACATGTAAGCTTATTCAACTTAAATGTTATGTTTGTTGATTTGTTTTCATTCGCTTTTATTCGCCACGTTCTTTGCCAATTCTCAATTTTCTATATGTGATCTTGCAATTCTCTTGATGCAGTTTGAGGATTTTTGTGTGAAAACATGATAGCTGTGTCATCTGCAAATGTTGATGTCACAACCTTATCTGTTGTTG
Source organism: Tipula unca (assembly GCA_951394425.1). Taxonomy (NCBI): domain Eukaryota; kingdom Metazoa; phylum Arthropoda; class Insecta; order Diptera; family Tipulidae; genus Tipula; species Tipula unca. Next base: position 176,981,786 of record OX596380.1, on the reverse strand, counting down.
GTAGCTTTCTATTTGCCAATTTAATTGTGTTAACAACTCTGTGTAACTGCTCTACATTACCATGTTAGTCGCGAAACCCAAATTGGTGGTCTGGTATAATCTATCCTTCAGATAATATTGGTTTTAATTTGTGTAATACCATTTTTTTTTTTTGAGTTTAGAAATCATCGGAAGTATACTTATTGGCCTGTACGATGGGACTTGTGTTCCGTATTTTTCATTTTTTAGAGAAATACCCAGATCTCATATATACGCATTGAAGATATAAGTTATTAGTTTTATGCATTTATCTCTAACACATGGTCAATTGGCTGCTAGTCGTTCCGTGCTTATGTGTTCATGTTTTCAAATGGATCTGTTTATGAGCGAAGAATGTGCTTGCTACTCTAAGATCGTGAGTGATTACCATTATCGGTCACAGTTTCGTGTCAGGAGTATGGACCTATGTTTTCACACAGATCGTCCTGATTTCTGCCAGCTCTATAGCATTAAAGTCTCCAATTACCATTCTAACATCGTGTTCGAGTATAGATTTCATCAGATCATATAAATCATTATAAAATGAGCCTTTATCTTGGGTCTGACTGACTTCTGTGGGCGCGTGTACAGAAATTATCGACAGGTTGGCTAACTTAGATATCCAAAACAGCCTTCTTTACCTGCAGCCCAAGAAGAAATCCAGCAACTTTTGGGCCAGCGACTTTTTTGAAGATCAACGAGTTCCAGCCGATATTTCTTCATGCATGTGATTAGGCCATCCAACGCTCCTGGTTTCCTTAGTGACTACACGTTCCACGTGCCGATCTTAAACCTTGGACGGTGTCCTTTTGTCGGTATGGCCTCGGTGGTGCACTCTCTTTTGAATTTATTCTTTTTAGAAGCTTAAATCTGGAATTACAATTTTTGGTGATTTATACGAAATTTAATTTTTAACATTATTTGTGATTTTTTAATTTTGTAAACTTGGCTTTTGTTTTTGGAATAAAGGGTCCATCCCAATTTTTATTTATTTTCATTTGTATGTGTTGGGGCGGTAAAATGATATCCAGATAATTGTATTTAAAATTATAATACATATATTAGTGGTATGAGTACATATAGGTACAAACTAATGCTGTATAGCAACAAACTTTAAATTTAAAAATTTGTAAATTTATTTATTTATAAAGAATAATTAATAATAAAGGATTTTCCGCTTATTAAATTCATTTAAGTTAAATTTGTACACAATTATCACAAGATTTAACACAAAACCAAATCAATACGTAAACAATTATTGTTTAATAATTTTTAATTAATTATATTCCAATTTAATTATGACCGTGGTTTGATTGGTGTCTATATAACTATGCGGTATATGGGTATACGAACAATAATTTAATATTTATGTACGTTATATTGCCCATGCAAAATTGCGGTTATTTAATTAATTTTGCAAATTAAACTATTATTAAAGTAATTTCAAATTAGCCTGCAATCAAAATATTAAAAATAAAACTCACGTTATATAAAATTAATAATTAGTAATAAAGCAAAAATCTTTTCTGGTCCAAATATCGGTTAGTATTTTTTTATATATATACACACACACACCAAATATTGATTAATTTGCCACAAATTCGGTTTTCCGGAAGTTAAATAATAGAATTACGTGATTACCACACACTATTTTCCATATCGTATATTCTATTCTCAAAATGTTAAAGCAGAATTTTTTTTTATCTTATTCAACCAAAAGATATAACGTTGATTACATATCCAACGTATACATATGTGTGTGTGTGTATTTGTATATATCTATAAGATAAATAATAACTTAATTGTGCACGAAATAGAATATTGTCGATGTGTATGGAATTTGAATGTATATGTATACACCAAAGCTGTGAAAACCAAATTGGCGGAAGGAAGTTGATTTTTTGTTAACAATTTTTTTTTTTTTTTTTTGGTTAAATAGAAAATTATTGGTTTCCTGGCGATTGTCATTCACAATACAAGAATTTACGAACAAAACTGGAGTTAAATCAAAGTTGTATCCATATAGCTAGTCTCAAATACGGAAAATTAAATTTTACACGGTTCTTGTTTACTCCGGACATTTTCTGATTCTAAAATATTAAACTAAAACATGTATTTTATATAAATTGAATATAATCTATTGGTATATATATTGTAAGGACCTGGTTGGTGACTATCAAAGAGGATTATCATCCGAATCGACCTGTCACATGATTCTATCTAAATATTATGATACTTATCCATCGTCGTACAACAGGTGTTCCAGGATTTCCGGCAGGCCTATGACTCGATCAATCGAGAGAATTTGTGGTCTGCGCTAGAATACCTAGGAATGCCACAAAATTGGTGCGATTGTGTAGAATGACAGCGGCACAGACTCAATGCTGTGTTAAAGTTGAGAACAGGCTATCAAGAATTTTTGTATTAACTCGGTTGTTCGGCAGGGAGATGTTCTGTCCATACGATACTCTTTAATTTCATGTTGGGAGTATTAAACTTTCGAAAGACTGAAACGTGAAGTGTTGACTGGCGATATAAGACGCAACAGTCTTATATCGCCAGTCCAATCAGTTGCTTGCATATGCAGATGACATATCCATGACACTGAAATCCACTTCTTCATTATTACCGGAATTTTGATGCTTATCAATACAATCAGCCCATTTTCACTATAAACATTTTTGCTTATCGAATGTTTTTTTTCAACACCATCAACGCAACCTAAATGGTATAAAGTGTTACATACTTAAAACTTAAGTTTAAGGTCATCATGGTTATTTTTAATGACACATATCTTTTTCAAGGTCAGAATTTATATTTATGTATTTAGGTATGTCATCTTCAAAAGAAAAATTAGTTAATTAAACCGGACGGTTTCTGGACTGCTTGTAGTGTGGAAAGTTTAAAGCTTCACTTCCCAGCAAGCTTTGACTCGACAGAGACTAGTACTTATCGAGAAACACATTCACTAAATGGTTTAAAATCGTATATATCGGCTAGTCGGCACCGAATCATACCAGGAAAAAATCAAAACATGGCTGGCATCTGGCAGTCGGTCTTTGTGTCCTCTAAGGCCACTGCTAAAATCTAAACACTTATCAATTGGCGTGAAGCTGAAGCTTTACAAATTGTTGAGCAGACTCGTTACAGTCAACTTTCATATTCGTTAAATTTTAACATTTAAATATTTTTTAAATTAAACAAATGTTCAACATTTAAACATAAATAAAATTCCATTTCAAAATTTAACGAATTACACATCGAAATTTGATTTTAAAAATTTGGCAATTTTAACTTTACAACTGCGGAGAATACAAAAAATTTGCTTTTTCAAATTCAATATTTGATCAACTACATCGAACTGTCGAATTTTGTAATTGAATTTAAGTTTCATACAGGGTTCCTAAAAATCCACTTCAATTTTTATATGACAAGTCTTTTTAAATTTAAAAGTTTAGTATGTTAAACAAATTTGATTATAGGAATTGAAGGCAAACCAGATATATTGAAAAATTTGACATTTATTTTTAAATTTTGGTTACCGTTTTAGAATATGAGCCTAAGCAAACTACTCGCCCGGGAAGCGGGTCTACGCTTGATTCATATAGCTTCATAGATTTTACTTTTGGATTCTCCATTCTAAATTCATTTGAATGCGATCAGCTACAAATATTTAAGTACAGTACAGCACAGGTACACTGAGTTTCTACCTTAACTACCAATGCTATCTAGTACAAATTGGGACGTTAGGCTAATTAATATTTATTTTTATTGTTAAAACAAACGAATTTTGAATTAATTTTATTTTTAAATACTAACTTCCTTCCTACCTAGATTTCTAAGTGCTATGCATTCAAAAATTTTAAACTGATGTAGTTGAAATGGAAGTTTAAAAGTTCGGAATTGTAAAATTCAACCTAAATTCGATATATTGAAAATTAATATTTGGAAAAAGGCAAAATTTTAAAAACTAATAATTCAAACTGGAATATTAGAATGGGAATTGTAAAACTAAACTGTCGGTTTCATTATTAATTCGATTGAAGAACCTAGACTAATTAACATAAATTTATTTATTCGAATTTTGAAACTTCTGTAAAAAATGTTGTCCATATAATAAGGAAATACAATTTTACTAAGTCTAAATTTGAAAATTAAATTCTACATCAAACAATGAAATTAAACATTAAATTTTGTAATTTAACTGTTTAAATTTAAATTTTATAGTTCTTAATTTTAAATTGCTAGGCGATCAATTGAAATTTTTAGAAATTCGTAAGATTTTAAATCTGAAAATTTCCATAATTCTCGAGAAAAGTCACCGTTGCGAAATCAGATTGGTACGATTTTGTTTTCCACTAAAATTTTTTAAAAAAATTTTTATAAAATTCAGTCTCAATTCAATATATTTCAGGAAAAATAAAATTTTCAAAATTCCAAGACATAATTTGTACGAAATTCACAATTTGAATTTCAACTCGAATTTTTAATTCAAAATTTAATAAAAAACAGAATTTTTAAATTTTAAATCAGATTTTACAAACTTGAAATTAGCATTTAAATTTTACCTTACACTTTGGATTAATTTTAAATTTTAAAACCTGACAATATTCTAAATTTTACAAATTTCAAATATTTTAGGAATTTAAAAAAATTTAAAGCATTTATTCAAATTTTATAATTTTTTTTTGTCATGTTCTTAAAATTTTTAAATTCTTAAATATTTTTAAATTTGTTAAATTTTCAATTCGGTATTTCATATTAAAATTCTGAAATTCTGTTTACAATCTGTAGAAGGCATTAAGTCAAAGTTTTGAAGATTTTTGCCTAACAAAAGAGTAAAGAGTGAAACGAAACAAAGAGAGTACTATAAAACTCTTGAAAAGAGTATATCTGGTCACCCTATGCATACTGCTCAACTCATCTGTATCGGCGATATATGTCAAATATTACACTCGACAAATTTTTACCTCATAATCAAGGAATGTATAAGAGAAATCTATTTTAATATTTTATGTGCCGTAGAGCGCATTTTTTCAGCCATAACATCATTCGTGTAATTTTGCTTCCCCACACGGATTAGTGTTTAACAAAAGCATAAACTCAAAGGCAAATATACAAACGCGATTATAGAAATACAATGACGAAGCTTCATCCCACCGGTGAATCATCTTATAAGTAGCTCTAATAAACAAATTCGCGGCACAACAAATTGACAGAACAACTTTAGTTTTCGTCCTATAGATTTAGTGTCATATCAATAATGGAGGTTCAGCTCACTATAATGGAAACCTACGCCAATTTTACATCTATTTCATCTATCTATACGAATATATCCGTTCTAGAAAACCTCTAGTAAATAAATTACCAATTTAAACTATAGGCAGAGCATTTGTCAATTGTCAATTTTTTTTTTTTAATTTTATTTAAGTTTATTTGTGGAAACCATCCTTCCACAAAAATCACGATTTTCCAAGACCTTATTTTTTGTTCGTTCTAAACATTTTTTACGTACACATACAGTATCATCATAAATTTTTGGGTACTTTGGTAAAATTGATTCTTGATATTTATTTAGACATTATTTGCGTTTTTTGCTTCTGTCTATTTTTTTTTAAGGTTCAACACAAAATAACAGCAACAACAAGGGGCAAAAAAAGGAAATATAAATTTACTTATTGATACATAAATTACAGAAATCTATCCATTTTTTTCTCTAGAATTTCGAATTTTTGGTATTTATTTGTGTGTGCTGGTTGCTTCTCAAACATTGGAATGTTTACTTTTATTCATCTGGTGAATAGTTTATTTTTCAATTTTACCCTCAACAACAAAAAAATTGAAAGGATATATATCGCAATTTTTCTCTCTCGGTATATATCAAAGTTATTTATTATTTACTTTGGTAATTTTCTTACACAAAAAGCAAAAAATTAAATAATAAAATATCTTTGAAAGGTGATCTATTCGGTACCAATAAAATAAATGATCAAAAACAAAAATAATTTACATAAAAATCATTTAACATTAAAAATAAAATAAAAATGTAAACATAATTTGTGGGAATGTACAGCATACACGTATAAATAAATTTTCCTTGAATTTCAAGCATAAATAACCTCAAAATTTCGAAAAAATTTCAAATCCTACACCAATGAGTACAACACGTAACCGAACCGAAACTAAAATGTAAGTATATGTATGTATGTGAATTTACGAATAAAAAATAATAAAACCAAAATTATCCTTAAGCCTATTAAAGGATAATCGGTATTTTTGATCCAATTAAATGTTTGCGTGTTACTTTCGTTTGTTATTGTTGTTGGTTGGTGGATACAAAAAAAAACATTTTTTTTCCATTTTTGGTCAGATTTTAATAATTTTTGGTTTAGATTTTAATTCCTAGGTAATTTTGGTATTTAAATTGGAAGGTTGCCTATTTCACATTTGTTTGTATAAATACATATAAGTTAACAACATCATTACTGCCATAACAGCACAACGCGTGATTCATCTATTCTGTGATTCGTCAATTTGCATAAAGTTAATATCGAATCCTATCCATAATTAATTATTAAAAAGAATAAATCAACCAATAAGTGAAAAATAAAAATAATTTAATTGATTAAAATGGCAACTTCCGAATCAAGAATTGTTGAAACAGCAGACAGAGAAAAACGGCTCGACAACCTGGAATAACCTGTAATACCAAAAGTGTGTGAAGTTATCCCAGAATTCCAACCTAGAAAAATTAAAAATGTTCATCAGGTAATACTATTCACATCCCATCCCAGGATTTTAAAAATCATCCCAAAATTGGCCCCATACAGTAAATTAAGAGTTTAACTACTGATTCTCGAGAACCAAGAGTGCCGGAAAACGTGTGCATTGTTTTCGACTTGACATGATGTCCACTTTCTGTGATAAATCGTTGAACACCAGCTGTATGTTGTAATTGGCGCAATGGGCTCATATGTATATGGCCCAATATAAAAAATACGGATTTTAATTAATGGTTCTCGAGAAACATAAGTGCCTGGTATTCAATGATTTATCACAGCAAGTAGACATCATGTCAAGTCGAAAACAAAAAAAAAATTCCGGTAATCTTGGTTCTCGAGAACCAGTAGTTAAACTCCTAATTTAATGTATGGGGCCATATTCATATGGATTTCTGAGCCTTTTGTTCTCACCACAAGAATATATAAGCTAATACGTCGTTTGCAAATTTTTAAAATCATGATATACAATTTTGGGATGATTTTTAAAATCCTGGGATGGGATGAGAATAGTATTACCATATGAACATTTTTAATTTTTCTGGGATAGAATTCTGGGATAACTTCACACACTTATTCTGTAAAAGAATTGCAGATTTTTGACGGAAAACCAACCCAATATATATCCTAGGTCCACAACATCGAGAGTATTTTAAGCGAAACAGCATCTTAAGAAATAAACCGATATACCGGGCTAAATTGCAACATATACGACAAAAGAGTAGGGGCAATGCTGACTCTGCACTAATTTCATACAATATCTTGCAGAAAATCGCAAATTTCTCATTATTTTATGCTAACAAGAGGGACCTTCGTACATTATAATACCAACTTAGCAACATATCACAGCGACAAATGACAATATATGAGTTTTATGCCACAACAAATCATCAATTCTCTTTAATGATGAATAAAATCAAAACGGAAGATTATTCAGCCGAAACAATCAATGTATTTGTTGAAACTAACTTAAGGATTGAACGGAGATCTATCCAGGATTCTCATAATTCAAAAGCCATCTTCGTTGCCGGAGGCGTATGTATCCTGTTTAGAAATTCAGAATCTGAACTTCAGAAACCCGAAAATCCCCAAAAAATATCAATAACGTGGTAACAGCACCAGTGCCCAGAACTGTCTGGCATCTTTAAATGAGATGGCTGATCAGTTCAACATCCGCTTGACGTGAATGCCAGGGCATTTCAATATCGCAGGGAATGAAATGGCAGATGAGTTGGCCCGCAAGGGTACAGCACGCCTAATAACCCAAAGCAGGCGGGATATAAAGATACCGCTTGCTTCAAGTATAAACTGCTGCTTCAGGAAGAAGCCATAAAAGAAACGAACGTCAGATGGTCTAAAGCCAGTTCGTGTGTAACAACCAGGCAGATCTGGCCTGGACTTGACCGGTCCAGATCAGGCCAACTGTTATCGCTTCGACGGCAACATATTGGTATGGTCGTGGAAGCTATAACGGGACATTGTCTCATTGGGATACATGCGAGCAGACTGGATGTCCCAGCCCACGATTTCTGCCGCAGCTGTGGTGATGAGGAGGAGGAGGAAAATGTGCTCCATCTGCTCTGCACCTGCCCTAGTCTAGCGTACAGCAGAACAAAATTTATGGGAACTTCCCCTTTGAACGACCTCTCGGATCTTATTAAAATCGAGATCCGGGACTTTAAACGCTTCTTGGTAAGCTCAGGATGGTTTAGCGAGTGAAGAGGAGGAAACTCGAATGTGGTACAGCTACGGACTAATTTTGTGTCTATGCTAGTCCTTTAGGACAGCCACCCTTACCTAACCTAACCTAACAGCACCAGTGAATCAAATTCCATATGTCAACTCGCAAACTCATCAAAGAATAGAAAGTACAATACTCATCCAGTGAATGAATTCAATGTACAATCTACAAAACCAGAATCACCGTGTACCATATGTGACTCAAAATCAAAATAGCATAGCACCACCCACTAAGCCCCCAACACCAATGGACATTGATCCATCAATGCAAAAGAGACAAGTCAATTATATGAATTGTCCTATCAACCACGATAATCCAACAACCAAACGCGAGCATTTCAACCATAATGAACCAAGAAATTATCAGAGAGTAAATCACTTGGAAACGCAACTAGAGGAAGAACATTACAACCGAATAGTCAACGAAAATATAAAAGAAGAAGTATGCAATTGCGACCAATGGACAGAGGAGAATTGATTTGATTAATCTGGTGCAACGAGCTATATGGCCAAAACTGTACTGTTGAAGAATTAGTTGAAATATGTCGTCATGAAAAATGTGACAAGAACCTGGCTCCACAACTGCAAATTGCTGGTCAAATCATACATTTTTTTGCAAATGTATCTAACTTGAAGAGTTTCAAAACCAATTTCATGTACGTTTCGTCATCCATCAAAATATATCCATTAAATTTTGTGAAAATTCTGTCATCAGTCTAGCTCATATTTTATCGAACAAGTGTTGGTTATCTCAATGATTTGGCTTTGTAATAACTCGGTAGCTTTTTTAGGAAGTTTATCCTATTTATCAGTGGTCAGTGGTAGGTGCTAGATTGATATCAAGATAGAGCTAGATTGGCAGTATAGAGTGCAAATAATTTCAATTCGTAAACTTAGGCCTTGGTTCATTCACAAAATGTATAAATTCTAGCTGTATCCCTAAATTCACTGAAATTGTTTATGGATAAAACGTTACTATGTGCTGTGGATTCCACGTCGTGTTGTTTGTGGGGCGTGCACAACGGTTTCCTCGCTCACTTTGTTTTTACTTTTTTTCAAGTATTTGTTTTATCTTTTCCATTGTTTTGCCATATTTTTTCAATTCAACAAAAATTATTTGAGAAAACCAGTCGACCATTATAATGCAGTTAAAATAATGGCGACGACAATAAAAAAATAAGTAAGCCGACAAAAGTCAATAACATTTTTGGTTCTTCGAAGCCCAATTTTGAAGTAGCACATTGGATATTCAACAGTTAAACAGACAGTTATCGAGCTAAAATTATCAGGTGATGTCCCTCAATAAATAGTAAACTGGACGATCTGGACCATTTGCGCATGAAATTGATACGCACTTCTTCGCCAGACAACTGGTTAATCAAAAAAGAAAAGACAGAATTACCCAGTAATGGTGCATTCAAAACTATAGTGAATGGTCATGACAAAATCGATTTATCCGAGAAAGTGACAAGTACCGGCGCAATCGATGACCATCACGAAAGACATACAATACGGTCCAATGTACAGTCAAAAGTTTCAAAGCAATCCATTGCCAGCGATCGCAAAATCAAACAAATTGAATTAACCTCAAGAATGCAAATTCTACAGAAAGAAAAAGCAGAGTTCTGAAACAAGAAGAAGCCATCAACAAAAAATTAATCGAGCTGCAGACTGAGCTTGCTATTACAAAAATTATAGACGCAGACAACAACTGTAGCAAAGTAAGCGATTTATCATCAGTCGTAACAAGTAATTCGATAAAGGTAAATAACTGGATTAAAGATAATGGAAAATATAATCGACAGCCAAAACTCGAACCATGTGTCGAATCCGTTATCGGAAATGCAGCAAATTTAACACAACATCAAATGGTCGATAATGAAAATGTTAATTATCGACGTCAACGTGACAACGGTGTGAAACATAATGAACCTTTCATTATGAATTGCCCACTACAATTCAAGATAGGCGAGGTCATTCTCAAGAAAAATTTTAAACAATCGAATGCCGCGAAAGGATACAATCCCAAATTCGATTCAGTTTACCAATAAAGTGTAGAATCTTAGGTAAACTGGGACTCAATACCTACGAGTTAGAGAATATGAGTTGGGAGAAATTAGAGCGCTTCCATGCCAATGACCTAAGGGTATTTCACAATACCAATGATCGAGCTTAAAAAAAACTAGAGATTTAGATTAATAGATTACAATCAGAGCAACAAAATGCGTTGGACTCGACCGGTATGAATTTGGTTGTCGAGATGAATTTTGATGGTAAGTGAAAATTGTTTTTACGCTCGAGTGAAAGACGTAAAGTCTTTAACCAAAAATTTTTTTAAAGAAACTTTAAAAAAAAAGTTTGTTATTTCCACGATGAGTGTAGTGTGGCGTTCGCTGGTGGTCAACCTAACCAAAAGTCCACCAAATGAACATGTTAATAAATAAGTGTTTGCGGCTGATAAGTGGCTAGTGGTAATTGTTTGTGATCAACTCCATTTTGTGTAATATATTCTGTAAATAGTTCGAGTGTTTATAGAGTTGTGTGAACAATATAGTACCAATTTAGTGGGATTATAAGCATATAGTTAAGTGTTGTGAATAAAAAATTGATCATCGAATCAAAGTGAAGGACAAGATTCCATCAAAAAATAGAAAAAAAAGGCGAACAATTGTTTCAACATGAGCGGTACAAAAGAACTTAGAAACATTATAAGACGCAGGGGTCCACAATCGAATCAAACGGTGAACGAGGCTGTGTAAATCTTACAGGCGAGTTTCCCCCAAAGTGGTTCTTCTCCGCTTGCCCTCTTTCCTTGGTGCACACATGCAATTGTTATTAGCCGTTCGTGCATAATTCCGTTGTCCGTCTATTGGAACTCGCGCTGTTGAGTGTAGCTTAACATTTGGTTGCTTTTATTAGTGCGTTCATGTCCCGCCCGAGTCTTCCTGCTCCAATTTGAGCATAGCCGGACTCACGTGCTGTTAGACTGGCGCCCAACGATAAGTTTTATCTGAGATTGTCTACCCAAGCTGCCAAACCCAACAAACTGGGGATAGCACGTTACACGCCCCATGATAAGAGATATAATCCCAAACTTTACATTATCATTCTTAAACTTCCTTCTGAGACTATATTTATAAATAAAATAACATAGAATAATAGCCAAGAAGAAGTCGTAACTGGGAACACAAATCACCGTCTAAAAGGGTGGAGTAGTACAAAAATAGGCGCTAGATGCTCCAAAAATAATGATGGATACTGGAGCTGGAGTTGGTAGAATGCGGTCGATGATGAACGTTTTATTCTCATTCTGAAGATGCACGTACTCGTGTTTCAAACTGATGCCAGATTGCAAGCCGGACCAGTGTTTGGTATCAAACAGAACGAAACAGCAGTTAAAAATATTTATGGAGATGTCACAGCTTGTAATAGCCGATGGCAACAAGCTTTTAAACTTCATATATTGAGGGAACCTGTTGAGCAGAATCTCTAATGATTTTATTTTCAAATAAAACACATGTGTTTCTTTATTAAAAATACAGCTGAAGATTCATTAGAGAAAGCACACTTTAGATAAAACACCCGTAAATCTTTTATACACAATCATATATAAATACGAATTCTTAGCATAAAAAAGAAAACATGTAAATCAGCTCATGAAAACCGCATGATCCACGAACAGAAGCACTAAAAAGCGATATATGAATGGAATACCACCAGGGAGATGTTTCTATAATGCCAGATTGAAAAATTGCATTTTCCTATTTATTATATATTTTTTGTTTTTTTGTTTGAGTGTACTATAGGGTGTACCCAGACTAGAACAAAAGCTTTGATGCAAACTAAAGAATACTCTTAGGTTTTTTTGTTTTTTTTTTATAAACAAAAAAGCTTTCATTCTTTTAAAACTAAATAAAGAAAATGGAATTCTATTTATCTGTACTGTGTTGTTTACTCTCTATAAATGCATATATACAGATCTGTACACAGTCTCTATATTATCGTCCCACCAATTTCTCTTCTTCAGTTTAGTACTTAAAATTCTGGCTTTGTTGTTCTATTTGATGATAAAATGATTCTTTTAAAGATTTAGTGTTTCACTCACTGCAAATGAAAAATTGTATATGAAAATGGAATTTTGCTTAATGGATTTTTATTACTGTTTGTTGTTTGTCTGTTGGTATGTTTTCTGACGTTGCTCTTTCCTTACAATTTTTTTTTTTTTTTTTTGGTTAACAACAGCAAATAATACTGAAACGAATTTATAGCAAGATGTTATATCTCAGTAAACCGAATAATCTCATTTTTTTAAAGTTTAAATTAAAATTATTTATATTACCTTATTGACTTTGTAATTACAACAAAAATAATAATATTCCACCATACTAAACAAAACTTTTCAAACTAATTTTATAAAATTAATAATATTTACACTAAAATTAAAATGTTAAAGATCTTCCACATTGCTACACATATACATTTATATAGTTGAGATTAATCCCATTTATACTATTTGCTATAGTTAAATAAGAATTGTATGGTAAACTAAATATAATTTATCTTCATTACTCATGAAAATTACTGTGTAAATAATTTTACAAAAATATAATAGATAAATGCATATTTACAATATACAAGACATATGTGGTGAGTATGTGCTCTGTAATTAAATCTATATGTGGAAATTGATTCGCATATAAATTAAAAAAGTGGTTCAATTAGCGTGAACCGGTCTAACAACGAAACATGAGACGAATGATCCAAGTTTTGCTTAAACAATTCTCAATTGAAAATAGACAAACCAAAACTCCAAAAATAATGAATATTATTCAAGGTCACTATATAGGTACAATATGTCCATATAAATCAATTAAGGCCCTGAATGTTTTCCAAATTAAGTTTTCCTATTAATTATGAGTATAATTAATTAGCACAAGTCATAAAAACATAATTTTATGGTCAAACAATTAATTTAATGTAAAGGTTTGACATCTATATATTGGTACAACATATCCATCACTATATAAACTAATTATAAGGCCCTGAATGTTTTACAAAATTATTTCTCCTATTAATTATGAGCATAATTAATTAGCATAAGTCATAAAAACATATAATTTTATGCTCAAACAATTAATTTAATGTAAATGTTTGACACCTATATTGGTACAACATATCCATCACTATATAGATTAATTAAGGCCCTGAATGTTTCCAAATTAATTTTTCCTATTAATTATGAGCATAATTGATTTGCATAAATCCTAAAAACATATAATTTAATGCTCAAACAATTAATTTAATGTAAATGTTTGACACCTATATTGATACAACATATCCATCACTATATAGATTAATTAAGACCCTGAATGTTTTCCAAATTAATTTTTCTAATTAATTATGACCATAATTAATTTGCATAAGTCATAAAAATATATAATTTTATGGTCAAACAATTAATTTAATGTAAAGGTTTGACATCTATATATTGGTACAACATATCCATCACTATATAAACTAATTATAAGGCCCTGAATGTTTTACAAAATTATTTCTCCTATTAATTATGAGCATAATTAATTAGCATAAGTCATAAAAACATATAATTTTATGCTCAAACAATTAATTTAATGTAAATGTTTGACACCTATATTGGTACAACATATCCATCACTATATAGATTAATTAAGGCCCTGAATGTTTTCCAAATTAATTTTTCCTATTAATTATGACCATAATTAATTTGCATAACTCATAAAAATATATAATTTTATGCTCAAACAAATAATTTAATGTAAATGTTTGACACCTATATTGGTACAACATATCCATCACTATATAAACTAATTATAAGGCCCTGAATGTTTTACAAAATTATTTCTCCTATTAATTATGAGCATAATTAATTAGCATAAGTCATAAAAACATATAATTTTATGCTCAAACAATTAATTTAATGTAAATGTTTGACACCTATATTGGTACAACATATCCATCACTATATAGATTAATTAAGGCCCTGAATGTTTCCAAATTAATTTTTCCTATTAATTATGAGCATAATTGATTTGCATAAATCCTAAAAACATATAATTTAATGCTCAAACAATTAATTTAATGTAAATGTTTGACACCTATATTGATACAACATATCCATCACTATATAGATTAATTAAGACCCTGAATGTTTTCCAAATTAATTTTTCTAATTAATTATGACCATAATTAATTAGCATAAATCATAAAAACATATAATTTTATGCTCAAACAATTAATTTAATGTAAATGTTTGACACCTATATTAGTACAACATATATTATGGTACAACACATCCATACAATGGGCGCTTTCAGTTCCCCCAACAGTTGGCAACATGTTGAGTAAATTTAACATGATAAGTTTGGAATCTTAATTCAGCGATCTATTTAAAATTTCACTAATCAACGGTTTGGACTGCGAAGGAAGTGTTATCCGACTTGACTTCTATAAGTCCGTCTCAGGTTCCTGGTTTGTCCTTTCCACATTTTTTACAATAAATGCCTCAGCTTTCTCCGTTCTCTTTCTAAGAGCTTCGAACTCCTTTCCCACCTCATTATATGATAGTTTTATCAAGCGTACCATCTTCTTAATTCCACCATGCACATTGTTGCGATTCTTCACGAAGTCCACGAGATCACTAATGTGTTTTTTAGTGGTAATCAACTTGGAAACCTTCGTAACGGGCTCACAAGCCAATTCTTTCTTTTGTGATGGTGCTATGTTGGGAAGCGATACTGCCTTAGACTTGTAATATTTCTAGTTCCGACAGCCAAGTTTCCCACTGTTGGAACAAAGCGGTCGTTGAATTGCGACGACTGGGATCCCGCTTGCTCGCTCCCTAAAGTCGCCGGTACTGGGTTTCCGAATTCTTGCACCGTAGTACTATCCTCCTGTTGTGTAAACATTTGGGTTATTTGTTTTCAGACAACCGCCCTTAGAATTTTTTGCCCACTGCCAGGTTATTTTACGCAGCCGCTCCTCCTGGATAGCAGATGCTGACCAGGAAGCGTCTATTCTCCAGGAGAAGCGACTGGTATACACTGCGCGACAATATATTAAGTGGTTTATACATCCTAGTCGGGAGGGCATATTATATAGAAAGATCATGGTCACCCTAAAAAAATATTTGTCTGCGTTGCTCATCTGTGTAACCGCATTGTTTGTTCAGAGGAAGATAACAAAGCTTTCTTTAAATGTATCTTAATTAATTCAATCATTCTTGTGCTATGTACATATATGTACCAAAAATGTAAAAACAATTAAAAATGATTCTTCTTGAATTGTAATGCATCATTTTCTATGATAAAAATGGATAACCTCAGAATAGAAAATATTCTAAGAATTTATTGTTATATCGTATATCGAAACGAAAGATAACCATTTTCTTAGTACATAGTACATTTATACATTAGATGAGCATATAAGACTATATAGGACTATAGAAATGTGTACATATATGGTTGTTGTGTACACTCGTCTGAATTTACACAAAAATCATTATAAATTAATTAATTTCAAAAAATATCTTGTAAAATTCACAATATACGAAATACAAAAAATAAATTTTAAAATGGATGTTAGATAGAATAAATATTATTTTTGCAATTTATTGATTATTTAATTTACAACACAAAATAAATAAAACAAAAACAAAAGAAATAATTTAGATTTTAAGTGAAAATTTAATTTTTCTTTACAATTTTCGACATATAAAAATAATCTACATAATTTATTGGCTTCTATGCGACTTCTGAATCATTTGAATAACAAAAAAATATAGAGTTCCATTATTTTTGGCACTGCTTATTCTGCCGCGTTTCGATTGAGGTGCATTGGGGCCTGGAATGTTCTCGGTTCTCTCGTGGGACATAGACAAATCTTTAAAAACTACACTTCATTTTTTCCAGAAATCGATATGGCTAATGATAGATCATCGAATAATCGCTTGATCGTGTCCAAACTTGTCAAGGATTGTAAACACTTTTAATCTTCTTTGCTCCAATAATACCGTTACGGTAATGTGGATACCAGCACATTGTGACATCGAAGGGAATGAGATCGCGAACTGCTGAGACAAATCCCGTTCCCACGGCTTCCTTATCTTTTAACTATACGCCAAGAAAATTATGGAGAACTACGCTTTTAAAGATCTTAGGCTGCAGTGGCTTTCTACTTCTGGTTGTCGTATGGCGGAGAACTTCATTAGCGAGCACAATTTGAAATCAACTAAATATTTGAAAAAGGATCAGCTAAGAATTTTGGTTACGATTCTTACGGGTCATGGTTGATTTAAGGGAAATCTCCATCGAATGGGTTTATCTCAGTATGTTATTTGTGATGACTGTCTTGAGGAAGATGATGACTGTTTGCACTTTGTGTGCAGTTGTCCAGTTTTCAATATTATTCAAAGTTATCCCAGGATTTCAGCCCAGGAGTTTTTTTTAAATACCTCTGACAACATAAGCGTAAATAATCCATCCTAGACTTTTTAAAAATACATATAAAATTTATACAGTTGTTTCATCCCAGGATTTTTTACATTATACTATCCCAGATTCTTGCGTCTACAAAAAAATATGTGAGTATACAGTTAGTACCAAAATACTCATCCCAGACTTTTTTAATATGTTAAAATTGGTTTGGTGGAATATAAATTGTTATGTGCAAGTCTTTTAAAGGACGGCTAATTTTTCTTTTCGATTAGGTTAAGGACCCTTTAAGCAACTATTACGCAAGCTTTAATAATTTTGTGACAGTTGGAATTTCCGCAATATAAATAAAAGTGGCGCCTTTGCCAACTTTTCAAAGTAAAGCAAAATCGAAAAAAAAATTGTATGGCCAAGTTTTTATAGGGTCGGGTTTTTTCTCATACTGATATAGGTAGCACTACTGTAGCATCCTTGATATTTTTTGGACCGTTGGAATATAAATAAATGTGGCACCTTCGCCAACTTTTCTAAGAAATGTACAATCGAAAAACACGTTGGGCCAAGCTTTTGTAGGGTCGGCTTTTTACTCATATCGATTGTACGTGAAATAGGCGCTGACATAACTATTGTATGCGAATCATATAAACTGCTCGATAGCAATATTTGGGTATCAGACTATTCAAAAAAAGCGGCTGTTTGGGTTTATGGTAACCGCCTCTATCTGGAGAAGTGGCGGAGAATCTGGTTTTGTAAGAGTGAAGATCGATGGTATTCATATTTATAGCTATTGTGCCCACCCTAGTGCTACCCTAGAGGAATTAAAAATCTTACTAGATCGATTAGTTAGTGACGCGCGAAACCGAAACCCTCTGTTGATAGCTGGGGTATTTAATGCTTGGGCTGTTGAGTGGGGCAGCCGAGAGACTAATGTTAGAGGTAAAGCGCTACTGGAAGCATTTTCTCTACTATCAGTGGCTATGTTGAATGTTGGTAGTGCATCCACATTCCGTTGGGTGGCGCAGGCTATTATCTGTGAAATAAACGATGGAAGGCCAGGAAAGGTGGGAGCAACCGATGTTCGATGGAAAGTTATTTGTAAATATGGTGGAGAACATTACTTTATCTGGAACTGCGGATAGTAAAGTGAATCAAATCGTAAACCATATCACAAGAGCTTGTGATGCAGCAATGCCACGGAAATCGAAGGATAATCAAAAAAAGAAGTGTTCTGGTGGACCGAGGAAATAGCCCAGCTCCGTAGAGAACGCCTTCGAACTAGACGTTTATACCAACATGCAAGATTGGAAACTAGGGACGACCTACGCAAACAGTACTGTGTCACCCGCTCTATACTCAAGTGTGCAATTAAAGCAAGCCAACAAAGATGTTTTCAAGAATTGTGTGAAGAAGTTGATCGGGACTCATGGAGTAGACCTTATAAAATGGTTCTGAAAAAGGTTAAGGGTGCATATGTACCATGCCCATCGTGCCTACGAGCGCGGGAAAATATCGTCACGGCACTGTATCCACAACCACCAGATTGCACCGTTAATGTCGAACCAAGAGGAGCCGGAGAAATATTCCCATTAATTACAACGGAGGAGATGCTTAAAGCATGTAGCAAATTGAAGTATATCATGGCCCCGGGGCCTGATAAAATTCCCAATATTGCAATTAAATCAGCGGTCCGCTCTTACCCAGAGTTGTTTGTAAACTTATTCAACTCATGCATAGAGGAAGGAGTATTGCCAGAGCAATGGAGGTTACAGTGGTTGGTACTATTGCCTAAAGCGAAGAAGGCGCTATATGATCCATTTCCTACCGGCCAATCTGCTTGCTACATACTGCAGGTAAAATATTTGAGAACATTATATGTGAGAAACTACAGGAAGCCATTAAATGCAAAGGGAAACTGGCGGAGAACCAATATTGGTTCCGTAAAGTTCGTTCTGCCATTGAAGCGATTAAACTCGTAGTATGGATACGGCGCGAGAGGCAATATCTGGTGATAGTTGGAAAGGAGGTTCTAAAAAATATTGTGCCGTACTTACATTAGATGTGAAAATTGCATTTAACTCAGCGAGTTGGGATTGCGTTTATTAAATGCGCGAATCAATAAAGAGGTCCCTCTGTATTTACTTAAAATGGTAGCTAATTATTTTAGGCAACGAGTTTTTAAGTATAAAACCGATGAAGGTACTAAATAAATACTATCACATTTCTGGCGGTGTACCACAGGGGTATGTGCTGGCACCCACATTGTGGAATGCCATGTACGTATAACATTTTTATACTGCCGATACTAGAAGAAGCAATGGTGGTTGGTTTAGCTGATGATGTTGCGATTGTATAGTTGTTGCAAAGTACAAAGAAGAGGTGGAAGAAATCTGCAATTGGAGGATAAGAGGTTTACAGTAGGTGGCGCACAAAACAGAAGCAGTGTTAATCACCAGTAAGAAAAGGTTGTAATTCATGACGGTGGAAGTTAGTGGCTAACTGACCGACAGTCAAAACAATCTATACTACATATATTAATTATCTGGGAGTAATAATTGATGCTATAGAATGTCTTTTAAATCGCATTTGGATACTGTTGGGGAAAAACTGGAAAAGTGAACGGGGCGAGTTAATGCAAATTATGCCAAACGCATGGGGCCCGCCATAGCCGCAAACTGTTACTCAGTAGTGTGGTGACATCTATTTTGATGTATGGAGCACCAATTTGGGCCAGTTCTATGGAGAGAAATACTTACAAACAACCGGTAGCATCTATAGGTTAAGTCTATAGGTTAAGCGCTTTGAGGGTGGTAAGTGCATTTAGAAAGGTATCAGTTGAAGCCGTGTGTCTATTGGCCAGTATGTCTCCAATTGACTTATTGGCTAAGGAGCGTGAAAGAATATATTCTCGACGTGCAAATGGGGATAAGAGAGAAAATTGTATTGTGGCTTGCACAGAGACCGTCAACATGTGGCAGCAGCGTTCGAACAGCTCGGGAAAAGGTCGGTGGACACATCGTTTAATCCCTTCGGTAGGTAAATGGCTAGAAAGGAAACATGGAGATATTGACTTCTATTTATGCCAGTTTCTGACGAGGCATGGTTGTTTTCGTGCTTATTTATACATACATTTAAGCAAGATGACTCCCCTTATTACCCAATGCGCGAAGGAAAACTGGACTGGTATTTTTGGACTGCCCGATTATTAAGAAACTGAGAAGTCTAGAAAAAAATAGACAAAAACAACAAAATTAGATGGCAGCTAAGGCTGAGCCTGTTCTCGCGAAGTAATACATATAACAGTAGTTCCACGAGACAACTATAGGCATAAGAATTTGGGGGTTAGGGTTTAGTCGGTAAGAATCCGACACTCTTACATGTTTATGGATTAGGTGCACATGAGAGGTCTTATGAAGATTCCCCCTCCACAAAAAAAAAAAAAAAAACACACGTACACACGTACACACTCAAACGTATTCTATAATAATTCATCGGATAAGGTTAGTTTAAAAATCGCGCGATTTTTAACCTAACCTTAGCCGATGAACTATTATAGAATACAGGATTTTGGGATATTGGATTTTGTAATACGGGAATTTGGAACACGGGCAACTGTACCCAACCCGGTTGAGGGTGCCATCTAGGTTTACTATAATATGTAGTATGGATATACGACGTGTTGTGGGACTGCTTTGAATAAATAATTTATTAATTTAAATTAAATACCATATTAACCACAATTAACCCCAATTTATTTTCTTTCAATTAAAACTTATTTATTTTAAACAAAATAAATTTTAATGAAAAAAAAAACCGTAAATAGAACACAAACAAAAGACGAGGTGTGAGATCTTCTATAAAAACCTAACCTTAATTTATTGATTTGGATTATAACATTTTCCACTGATTTATTTCAGTTTGATACGCACTAATTTCATTAATTACAAATTTTTTTTTTTTTTTTTTTTTACATTTTCACCACAACCTACCAAAACAACATAAACTAATATTAATTTTTATTTTTCGCTTTATGCCTCGTTTTCCAATTTTTCACTCTTGAAGCAATTTTTTTTTTTCATTTATGAACAAATAAAAATAAAAGTTTGACTTGATAAAATATGAAAAAAATAAAAAAGTGCTTTGTTGATGATGATTATAATGACGACGACGACAACAACGATTGAGATGGTGAAGATGATGATGATGATGATGGTAAAATGTATATAAACAACAAAAGAAAATTAAAAGGTTTTTTGTTGCGCTCGTATATTGTGTTTTACATGGTTGTTAGTGTAAAATATAAATTTTTGAATAAAGTGAAAATGATTTGTGTATAGAATGGAAAGAAAATTCATTCGAACGAAATATGTATACACACGTATATATATGTACATGGCACATCGGGAGGATGATTAGATGCGGTGGTAACACCCTGACTGTTTTTAACATTAATGAGTGTATAATTAACATGGTACTTTGATTACATAAATATATTTATTTTTATTTTAAAGGAAATTGGGATGTGGAAAAACAAGAGTGAATGTGGAACGAAAAATATATGTATGTATGTGCACATTGAAAAAGACGAGAAAGGAAAATAATAATGAAAATTACACACACACACAAGTATAAGGAAATGAGGGTAAATTAAATCTGGCAAAAAAATAAAAATAAAAACAGGAAAATCTAAATAATAATACAAATTAACGAAGGAAATTTAATTTTGCTTTTAATTTGTTATTTTTTAAAATAATGAAAAAAAAAAACCTAAAATTAGGTGTTTCAATGATTTGATAAAATTGATTGAATCATTTTTAGAAAGAAAATTTAATTTTCCTAATTTGTCAGGTATTTTGTTTTTGGTACGTAAGTTAATTTATATAAGCGCTACTATATCGGATTTCTATGTACGTAAATACATACATACATATGTATATAAGTAGATGTAAATTGAAGCTTTCCGCTATACCAGTGTGAACGGGTTAATTACAGAAAAGCTGATATAAAATTAAATAAAAACAATAAATTTGTGTACGGGTGTGAAAATTATACAATTTTTTTTGATTCTTTTTATGATTCAGCCATGTGAAAATTTCTCAGTTTAAAAATAAAACCGAAAATATAAAAGCACAAGTAGGAGTTTTACTGTTACCGATTTTTTTTTTTATATTATTTGTTTATAAATTTTGTGTTGTTTTGTTCGGAAACTCATAATTGAAATGTAAATTTAAAAAGGAAAAGTTTGTTGAAACGAAAGAAAATAAAATAAAAAATATATAAATGCGGGTTAAAAGCTTCTGAATTTTATTTTTGTGCGCTTTTATTTAATTTATATCCGATTTGATTAGGAACTTTGTTGAATGGAAAGGAAATATACTTTTATTTGTCTTAGGTATTATTTATGTTAAACAAATAAGGATTATAATATTTATAAGGAGGAGTTGACATATAAAATAAAATTGTTAATACCCATTTTGTGGCTCAAAGTAAAATTTACCGAATATAGATTTATAAGACAGTTACTAAAAAGTCACCGACTTCACGGGTATGCGCGGGTTAAATTTTGTATATCTATTCTAGATATTTCCGTTGAAAGATCAAATTAAGGCAGTATTCCAAGGAGTAGTGAATATTATGGCTGCGTTTTCTTATTTTTTTATTTTCATTCTCACTTCATAGACTCTGCCTCACGCCAACTTTTCGGCTAAATCGCCGACTTTTCGAAATACTTGATTAGTTATGCTATTACACAATAGGCAGCTACTACCACTTCGTACTGGTAAAAGTGTTAGGTGTAACATTACCAATAACAGCTAGTAATTTAACATACAAAAAGTACAGCGAAAAATAAAAACGCAGGTGATATACCTGCTGAACAGCTGGGAAAGATTTTGAGGTAGGCCATTCATTGTAAAGCCGTTTTGGTAGAAGTTCCAAGATCACCAACATCTTTAACTAGTGAGATCTTCCAGTTTGAAAAGGAAAACTTTGAAATCCGCATTAAGCTAAGCGAAATTGAGAAGTTTACTGCACAACTATGTAAAGAAATTATGATGCTTAAGATAGAAAATGAACACCTAAACAAGCTTTAAAAGACAAGGCACCGGATAAGCCGCAGACTATCGCCAACAATTAGTTTTTTATTGTCAATGAGGAACTGAAAAGAGAAACCGAACAAAAAAAGGAAAGCAGAAATGACAGAATGCTCGCAATCAATATCAAATGAATGGTCGAGCAATTAACAAAATCTCTTATTAACAACCAGAAAAAATATAACAAACCTTTCTGGTGTTCTGAACTTAAGAAGTTAAGGAAGAGTGTGTGTAAAAATAAAAATAAAACCAAAAATACGAATCTCATTTCGGATTGGAATCGATTTTTGGTAGCTAAAATGGTTATAAAAAAGACTAAGATCCAAGGATAGGGCTGCGGCGGCCGTGAACAAACTTCTGTGAGGAAATTAATAGCTCATCTGTTCTCGCTAGACTTAACGAAACTCTGGCTAAGAACGAAACTTGTAGACAGTCCGACAGTCCTCGCGTACCTTCCGCCAAACTCACCTCTTGAAGGCGAGAAGTTGATGAGTTACTGTTGTTTATCCACTTTCTTGGATGTGACATTATTGATTCAGGTGTAGTTGTCTCCGAGCCTCCTGACATTTTTATCGGCACTCTGGATTGTAAGCCCGTAGACTGATCACTACTGAAGTTCTACGCTGGAGTATTTTCTCGTATGCAACATTCAAATCGAGTGGTCCTAATGGCGTTCGCCCTGCTCAAGTGTTGCATCGTTTTTTATCCATCAGTACACACCTGCTCAATCTGTTTCAGGAGTGCGTTGCTTTTAATACTATACCACGATCCTCGAGCAGGAGTATAGTAGTTTTCATACATAAAGCTGCCAGTCAGATTATACTGACCCAAAAGCTTTAATGTTCATTAGTCTGACCTCTACTTTTCTTAAAGCTTTAGAGAGGAGCATCGACAAATTTAGAGATAACTATTTAACTATCTCCCATCTCACTAACATGCATCATGCTTACAGAGCTGGCAAGTTCTGCAAAACTATTCTAGATCAACTCGTAACAATAGAATCGAAAGATCACTTATTTACAAAGAGTTTATAGTAGGTACCTTTCTGTACATTGCGGGAGCTTTTGATAGCACTTTGTTTTCTACGATCACGAATGCGTGAACTAATTTTAATATTAATCAATCCATTGTTAGATTCAACGGTTCTATGCTGAGCTGCATCCCTCATCAGTGTCCATCAAAGTGGTGAAAGGCTGCCCACAAGGAGGAGTACTCTCACCCATGCTAGGGCTCATGGTTATCGATGAACTACTTTTTAAATTGCACCGATCTGGTTTTATCGTGCAAAGTTATGCGGATGAACTCATTTTGACGGTTTTTGGTCGTCAATACCTGAACGTATTATCTGATCTGAGCAATAACGCTGGTGTCTCAAAAAGCGGTTGTACGTCAACCCTTCTAAGACTTATCTGGATGTCTTTACCAGATCTCTACGTCTGGTAATAGTGCAAATATATTTGTTCCCACTCTATTTGGTAGAGCAATTACAAGGATAGAGAACGTCAAGCTATACTAGGTGTTATTCTATATGCAATAAATTAAAAACGTTAATCAAGGTAGTAAAAAACAAATCAAGTACCAATTACCTAAGTAGTCTTACTGGCTAAAAAGACACTCTCTTTGGAAAGCGACAACAGGATTAAAACGACCTAAAAAACAAGTACCTCAAATCAATAATGGCGATGGAACCTGAGCTAGAAGTGCTAAACGGAAGAAGTGGATGAGCAGAATATACGACCTGTAACACAACAACAGTTAAAATATGAAATCAATAACAACCTAACAACGTAAAATAATAATGACACCAAAACCAAATAACCACTTAACATCAGAAAATCGTAATAGACCGATCTCGCTGCTCCCAACAAAATAACCTAAACCCTAAACCAATAATAGAAAAAAGAAATATTATTCCTCCTCACCAATTTGGCTCTAGAGAAAACCACTACACTATAGAGCAAGTGAACATAGAATTTCAAATATAACTGAAAATACACTTGAAAATAAAAAGATATGTTCTAGTATCTTCTTGGATGATATGGTATGGTGTAATTTTGACAATGTATGGCATAAAGGACTAGAATATAACCTAAAACGGGACCAAATTTTCGAAGAAAATACGAAGAAGAATACTCTGAATTAAAGTAAATATCAGCAGGAATACCACAAGGCAGCGTTTTGGAACCAATTATGTATTTTCTATCGATCAGAGATATACCAACTACAGAAGAAACCAATATAGCAACATTTGCGGATGATACTGCAATCTTAGCAATTGGTGACAACATAAATGAAGCAACAGCCCTGCTGTGGGCAAATGCTGAGGGCCACTAAAACAGTGAGTAGAGGTCATAAAAATCATGAATTACGCTGAACGAAACGAAATCAATACATGTATATGTATCGATTTAGGCGAAAATATTAGCGTGAGGCTCACAGCTGCTATACACAGCTATAGTTTCAAAACTGACTACATCTTAATGCGATTCAAAAAAATTTAAAATTTAAAATTGTTTGTGAAGTTTTCCCAGAAATCCATTCCAGAAAAATTAAAAATATTCATCAGACAATACTATATACTCTCATGCTCATCCCATTCCCAAGATTTTGAAAATCATGCCAAAAATTTGTATACAATGTTTTTAATTATATATTCTTGTCGTACCATAAGTAATTGGCACTATAGCGGCTCAGAAAAACATATGAATGGTTCTCAGGAACAACCATGGGTGCCGGAACAAGTTGTTCATGTGTTCGACTCGGCATGCCATCCATTTGTTCTGATATAAATCGTTAAAGACCACCGGTATCTTGTAATTCATCATATATGGATTTTTATTGATAGTACTCAGCAGAACTACAAACAGGAACTGGATTGGAGCATTAGACCGTAATTAACCGAAATGTTTTCTGGAATTGTAGTCATTTAATAATAAAAATGGTAAACAAAA
Organism: Tipula unca; assembly: GCA_951394425.1. NCBI lineage: Eukaryota > Metazoa > Arthropoda > Insecta > Diptera > Tipulidae > Tipula > Tipula unca. Next base: position 176,955,741 of record OX596380.1, on the reverse strand, counting down.
TCGTAACCGGATCGATAAATGATTTCGTTCTTTTATAAAGGTATAGTCCACGATATAACAAAACGTTCGATTCTGATTGCGGTTTCCTGTAATAGCAGCTACGATTAAATCAATATTTTTAACTTTCTATCGTGGGCGCGCATTAATTATAATTTAAAATAAAAACTTTTGATTACTCATGGTTTGTGTATTCAAATTTACGTCAAATTGAAAAATTTACATAATGTGAAAGTACTAAAAACTCCATTTGGCCTTAATTTTTAATTAGTCAAGTTTATATTTGATTTCAGATTCAAGAACAGCTCTTTGACGTTAACCATGCCTGTGATCAGAATTTTTCTATGGCGCATTTTCGAGTACGGAATTATTCAAATTTATATCAAATAGAAAAATTTACTATGGGACATAATGTGAAAGTACTAAAAGCTCAAATTGGCCTTTATCTTTAATTAATCAAGCCTAGCTTTGATTATAAGTTCAAGCACAATTCTTTGGCGTTTCTATGACGCATTTTCGAGTACGAAATTATTCAAATTCAAATGTATATTAAATTGAAAATTTAACTATGGGACATAATGTGAAAGTACTAAAAGCTCCATTTGGTTTTAATTTTTAATTAGTCAAGTCTAGCCTTGATTTCAGGTTGAAGAACAACTATTTTGCACTTACCATGCCTGTGATCAGAATTTTTCTTTGGCGTATTTTCGAGTACGGAATTATACAAATTTACATAACATTTAAAAATTTACTATGGGGCATAATGTGGAAGAGGAAGTACTATGAGCTCAATGTGGCCTTAATCTTTAATTAGTCAAGTCTAATTTGATTTCGGGTTGAGGGATATATCTTTGACGTTTACCATGCTTGTGATCAGAATTTTTTTATGGCGCATTTTCGAGTTCGAAATTATTCAAATGTACACTAAATTTAAAAATTTACTATGGGACATAATGTGGAAGTACTGAAAGCCCAATTTGGCCATAACTTTTAACTGAAAAATTTTCTATTCAAATTTATTACTAAACAAAACATTTTTTATGGTATATTATTTGAGACATTTCTTCATCATTTTTGGATTGCTCAGGAGTTGGCGACTCATATTTGATATTCAATACTCGTATATTGTATATAAAGGACCGAAACTGTGATTTGATATTTAGACAAGTTGCGCTGTTTTATCTTGTTTAGTTAGTTTTAAAGGTCGAGTTATTTGATAATTTCTACACATTCGGTTTCCCTACATTCAACGCTTCAGCTATTTTTTGACAGCTATAGTACGAAAATAATGTTTTTATGATTTATCTTTTATTATTTATTTACTTGTTACCGCATATGGCTATATTTTGCAATTATAATTTTTTAATTTTTTAATTTGTTCAACCCTAGAACACAACTAGTATGATTTTTTTATGCCCATTCGTAAAATAAAGCAGGAAATTTTGAATATTGTCAGTGAAAGTGCAGGTCTCTTATGAGATCATCTTGAATCCTCCCAAGCCTATCATAACTTTCAATTTCCAACCGATTCCAGTGGAACGTAAATTCCAGTGGAAAAATAATTCATATCATAAGTTCCTGTGAAATTGTGAAATGTTTTCGATTTCGAAAACTTTTATTATATTTTTTTAATTAATTGTTAATTAAGCAAATATTTTGTGTGAAAATAATTTTTATGGCACGTTTAAACAATTACTAATGTCGAGTAGGGTTATTTTGAATTGCTGATGAGAAAGACTAACGGAAGTAAATTTGCAGAATAGAAGGAGATTTTTAAGATTGGGGATTCAAAGATTTAAAAAAAGTCATTTAAATGGTGTTTTGGAAAATGTGCTGTAGTCTATTAGTTTTAAAATGATAGAAATTAATGCGCCATTTAAGTAAAAAGCGTCACTTAAGGGAGCGCCTTGGCCCCTTGGTGGCATCAATTTGAAATTTGAATAGATGTCGAAAATAACCAGCGAAATGCATTTGGTACGCACATATAAATTTTAACTCCCTATAATTTGTAAAAGTTATTTAGCAAAAGCTGAATAATTTATATATGGTAGTCCCTTGAATCCCGAGTTGATCCAAACATAAATCAAAAGTATTCCAACCCTTGGTATGGGAACCCTGAACTCGGAGCCAATCATATTGAAACTTGAATAAATTAAAACGGCCAACCCTGATACAACTATGCATACCAGAACAATATCAGATTTCAAGGGGCTTATTATAAAATTTATTCGAATCGAGTTTTCCGTTAATGGCAAAATCCGGGCTATTTTATAAATCAAAAATATTAAATCGAATCGGAATTTTCCGAGCATACAAGTCAAAATCATGCTATTTAGGTGTCGAATTTTGTATTCGAATGATCGTATTTGGAAAAAATAAAAAATTTGGATTAGGTTTGATATCGATAATGATTCGATGAAAATTCGAATTAAATAATAAAATAAAAATTCGATAATTCAAGTTTCATAATCGGCTACATCCGAATCGGATCGATTTTTTGGTAATCGGTAAAAATTACCCTCTGCGATGTGAGGACGTTGGTTAAAAAAAAAAGCTCAAAATAGTTAACTATACTCGTATATTGAAAGAGTAAATTAATTAATACCGTGCTTGTTTGCCGTCCTCCAAAACTTTTTAACTGAATTCTTTTCACCCTCCTCACCCGCATCTTCCGGCTGCTTCACTTTTACGAAAATAGCACATATTGAATGATGTTTTTCTGGTTTTGATAAAACTAATCCATTGACACTCATAGGTGATTTTTCAAAACATCATTTAAATTATTCTTTATTCAAGAGACCAATTTTTAAATCTATGAATAAATACATATGTGCACATTTTCGTATTTTGCATAAATAGAAATACAGTGTGGCAGAGAGATGCTCTGTCCCCGATACTATTAAATCTCATGTTGCACTACATCTTTGATAAAACATCTTATATCGTCAGTCCAATCAGGTGATTGCATTTGCAAATGGTATACTATTCAGTCCAATCACACATACAGGTAGTATGTGTGATTGGACTGAATAGCAACGCAGTGAATCCGCTTGTGGAGCTTTCAGCTTCTGATCTATGAGTCCAAAACAAAATACACGATCTCGAGTTATATAGGGACAATAACACACCAGATTTTAGTAGTGGCCACTACACGTTTGAGGGAGTGAGGGGCTCAAGTATTTGGGCTCTCTTATCACTCATGATAACAGTGTGGGTGACGATATTTAAAAGCGGCTGGCAGCTGCGGTAATCCTGCTTTGTATCATATAAGGCTAACATCTAAACACCTATCAAGGCTGAAGCTTTACAAAGCTTTGATCACGCCGTTGTTATGTATGGATGTGAAAGATGGGCGGATGAGTACAGGAGATGGCTCCTTATACATTTGATAGAAGAATCACCCGTGTGATTTTCGATTATTGTTGCTATATATATAGTTATAGTTCAATAGGATATATCATAAGAAGAAAACGAATGTAGAACACACAATATCAAAAAGACGCAGCATCAGCATATAACGTGTGGATTGAAATCAGAATCCCAACGTGATGATGAACAATATGAATCGTGAGAAATGCAGATTCATCAAATTGTGTCAATAACTTTCCACTTGCTTATCGTGTAATAAGGTTTTTTTTAAGAAAATATAAATAGAACAACAAAATAATAATTAAGTTAGTCTTAAGTGAATAATTGAAATTATAAGATCAAAATTAATAAATAAAGATAAAAGAAATAAAAATTTGTATTTTTTCAATTTTTATTTTTTATTATTATGTAAACACCTTAAACAAAATTGGCGCAGCCTTGCGGTGAATCGTGAAAAAGAGAAGTGTATAAGGTGCAAGGACTATAGTGAATAAAAACAGCCCATAAGTAAACTTATCAAGTCGAGTGTTAAGTGCATTATCATTTGATCTCTCTGGCTGAAGGTTTTTAACCGCTAAGAGAAGTCGCAGTTCCGCCACATTTCAACTTTCAACACAGTTCCCAACCTGCACACGACAGCAAAGAGTATCGCATTACCAGATAGACGATAAGGGATTCGACACACTACCAGATAGGCAAGAGTTCCAGAACTACAGGTATAATTGTTTTAATTATTACAAATTTTATAAGTAGTTCATCAGATCAAGCCACTACAAGATAGAGCTAGATCTAATTTTATTCTGTAGATTGTTGAAATTATTGCGTGCACTACAAGATAGACACGAAAATTTGCAGAATAAATTGAAGAGTAGAAAAATCTCATTACAATCAAATAATCAGTAATCAAAAACCATACGACAATTTTTTATTTGTATGAGTAAAAAATCAATTGATATTTACACATCCAATAGATTGATTATCAGGAACACGAAATGTCAGAAATAGAAGAAATTTCTATCCAATCAGCTCAAGTTTTAAAGCAACTTAGTTTAATTTCAATTAAACAAAATGAGCATCAACAGGCGATAGCGTATCCGAACAAAACAGTACAAGAAAAGATCCCAGCACCACAACTTCTCACTCTTGTTGTATTTCGGATCCCAGATCCGATCAAATCAATCCCCAATTTCGATGGAAATCGAAAACAGTTAGTATCTTGGCTGAAGACACCAATGATACAAGAACAACAAATGCGAATTTATTGGCAAGTGGTTCAAAACAAAATCGAAGGCCAAGCAAAAGATATTCTGTGCTAAGCCGGGAATAAACAAAAGTTATCCATTTTTAAGTCTCAACTTTGGGCAACACAACAAATGGACAACATGTCTATTAACGTGTATAATAAAACAAAAGAAATTTTGCAGAGCATAAAAACTCTAGCAAAGCAAAATCCAGCCTACAATGTCGAACAATTTCAAGAAAATGTCCGATTCAAAAACTTATAACCAAAATAGGGTCCCACAAAAGCTGGAACAAGTAAATTTCAGAAGGCAGCCATATCCTGTCACTGAAAAAACACCCCTGGGACCGACACCAGATCCCAATGGAGGTAGATCCGCAAAAAATATTGAAGTACCAACTAACACAAATTCCGAAGATGAAAATTTTTGGGAGGAACAGGACTCAGATACAGGAGGCTAAGCTTTTTATCTTATCTGAAATGTCGCACAGACTAACAAAACAAACATAACAACAGACAATCCAGAACCACCTTCAAAATTATCTAAATTAGGTTTAATAGTAAACAATTTCGAGATAATCAAACCTATTCCAATTAATTGAAACACACCAGTGGACAAAAAAGTAATTGAAAATCGAATTCGAACTAAAAATTTAAAAGGAAATGCTACTAAAATCAACCCACGAAAACCAGGATGTACACTCAGAGAAAAACACCGTATAAAAATTCAATAGTACGCCTATTAATTTTATGGTACATGAAATAATATGTTTTTCCTTTTAATTCAATAGTTTTCAAAGTTTTTATACTATTAATTGTTAAAAAATGTATCAATGCTAAATCAACAAGACAAACTATTGATTTAAAAGTAATTTTTCTATATTTTCAATAGTATTTTAGTATTAGAATTAACAGTACAGTACTATTGATTATTAATAAGATAAGACACTATTACTTCCATAATATTATCTTATTCATTTAATGGGACATCCTATAAAATGCTTATTTAAAGTATCCATGGTATTGCTTTCATAAGATTTTCGGTTTGCTTCAATAGGACATAACTATTGAATGCTAATATTTTTCGAAATAACGCTGAACGTGTTCTTGTTGTACAGGCTTATTAGTATGCCAAGTTTTGTGAAAGTTGGACGTGGTTTTTCTGCTATTAAAATTAATTAATAGTAATAAATTGTTAGTTTTCATTTAAATTAAATAACCAAACAATTTGAAATAAAAGTGATTTTTTGATTTATGTCTATGAACGTCGTTTAGTGGAAACAGTTTTATTAACATTTAGTTGAAAATAAAATTATCGTTTGATTCTCCAGCAAACGAAACATTTTTTTTGGATCATTTTAACTGTAATTGCAACCCAAGCAATTATGAACCATTACTTAAAGGTATGTATTAGACTCTAATAATTAGAGAATATTTATCTATCGTATTGTTTTTATTTGAGACATATTTTATTAGTGTATTTAGTAAATTATTTATTCTTCATATATTTTAAAGCGCTACAGAATATGAGGAGAACAGTATCCACAATTTTGAAATCCTGCTAATCATGTCGTGATGAGACGATACCACTCGGGTTGCGGACTTTATTGTATGTATACATATACGATATATACATATGTGGATGTATAATATAATTTTTTTATAATTTTGTGAAAATCTTTGAGTATAATAAACTACAATATTTGAAGAAATAAAATCTTTTATTTACAATGTTTTTCTGTGGAATTAAACAAAAATGGGGTAGTGTCAGCTGTGAAGATGTGATTTCACTTTTTGAGCAACATTTAATTTTCAGCAATGAATCGAGAATTTGTTTTAATAAAAATGTAAGTATATAATAATTTAGGACAATAGTCCTATTGATTTAATAGTATCATTCAAATTAAATTAATAGGAAATATAATAGTTTCAATAGTATGTTTTGATAAAAAATCAAAATAATGAGATATCCCATTAACTTTCTATGGTATGCACTATTGAAAACAATATTATAAAGACCCTATAAATTTAATAGTTTTTAAACTATAAGAATAATAGGAAAAATCGCATTGACCATTTTTAATAGTAAAAAATAATTAATTCAATAAGAATTCCTATTCTTTCTAAAGGATTTTTTTCTGAGTGTACTGTTGAAACAAACATAAAACATTAACAACAGACGAAAATCCAGTTTACACAAACACCTACAGAATACCCAACGTCGATAAAAATATGGAATTTAACTTCAATGAGAATAACGCAACTTCACATGAATGTGACAGAAATAAACAGAATTGGAACAACGAAAATGATTCTATGCAGAATCATGCATCAAGTGATTCCGACATAATTCATTCAGCTAATACTTCTGACGAATACTTTCTACATTTTTCTGAACGGCCCGAAATTTCGAGAATTGACACTATCATCTCGGAGGAAATATTTCCCAATGTACACAGAGTTATAATTCTTAAAGATAATTTTAGTAAAGAAGATATAACTCATTACCTCAAAACGTATCACAATAATAAACAAACCGCGATACCCGCACCTGAAATCCTGTTCGGAAAAATAGAACAATCATATAGAGACAATTTTTCACTGATTGGGTCACTTTGCACTCGTAAGTAAAATAGTAAAAGATGCAACTAATGAGGACAGGCAGAATACTCTAATCATAAAAGAACACCATAGAGCACATAGAGGGATTAAAGAAGTCGAGAACCAAATTAAACGATCATATATATTATTTTCAAAACATGATAAACAAAATCAAGAGTTGCATTAATAATTAGTTGCAATACTAGCAATTTTCATAAATACGATATGAACCCTTATAATATCAAATTGTCCGCAAGACCAAGTACAAAAAAACCTCTAGAGAGAATCCATATCGATATATTCATAATCCATAAAACCAATTTTTTGTGCATAATAGACACATTTTCGAAACAGTTGTAAATTATACATATCGATACGAAAAATTTAAACGATAGCAGAATTGATATAACAAAATATTTCACTATTTTTGGAATACCTAACCAAATTACCTAAAAAAAATATACAATAACTTTTATCAAATAAAACCTCCAAAACACACCCGACACAGAAGATGGGACAATATGGGCACAAATTGGTAATGATTAGCAGACAATCCAGACGCTCAGGACCTACGTATGATCAACAATACAATGAACGAACTTATAAACGAGAACAATCATCAATTTCAAATCAAAGATCAAATTGATAAGAGAATCAAGTTATTAACATACGCCATAAACAAAGTTGCAGTCAACACTTCAATCGCCAACCAAACTATACTGACTGAACCGGTATTGCTCACAATAATAATAAACATTGATACATACAATTAGTACTTGGAGATATTCAAGACGCAATCACGAGTACTAAAGTCTCGCTGCCTAGCAACAAAAGAATTTCTTTGAAGGTAATTATCTCTAGCAGAAACATACTGGATGACCAAAATCACTACCGGATGAAGCCCTAAAATTGTTTTTTGGATGTTTTTTGTTACGGAACTCTTAGTATGTCAGTCCAATTTTAATTTTAGGCATACTATCGTTATTTTAAAATCTCTTGGTGATATAAAAATTTCGGTAAATAGAATGAAAACTATAGTATAAAAATCCTTTATTGGAAATTTAATCGTACTCAAACCTATAAATTAAATTTATGTTTTGCGTCTTTGTCTATGATATCAAACCGACCAACAATATAATATCATAGGCACAAATAAACTAATGTTGAAGTTAGCTCAGCAGCCAAACTTATTTTTGTTATAAATAAAAACTATAATACAATTATTTTAATCCTAATTATAAAGTCCGTGGATCCAAAGGCAGATGCGGTTTTACTGTACATTTTCGTTGAAAAAAATGAAGTAATTCATCAGCAGTCGGGTAATATTATTTCAATCTTACAATATATTATCAGCCTCTACTATGTATTAAATATTATGTATCCGAATGAGATATCGCAAACAATGGAATTTTTGGTAAGATTTTATCTAAAACACTACCCGGAAGCAGTTAGAGGAGCCAGAAAAACAAGTAGTAATATAAGCAAAATTAATACTTTAATTAATAAGTTAAATTCTTAAAGTATGGGAAATTTTTTATTTTTTGTAATTATTGTTATACAAATGTGAACATTAATTTTTTAATTTTGGTTTAGTAAGTTATAATTTTTTATTTTAATTTCGACTAAATTAAATAAATTCTATATTATTGAAATTATGAAATTTTCCTTTTAATAATAATTCCTAACCCCTTTCGTCTGTTAATTATGATCCCGAAGTGTGATTTTCAACATTTTCGTCTATTGGAAAAAATTGGAAAATACATGAATTTTACAACAAATTCGCACTGTTATTGTCAATTTATCAATTCTAATGTATGAGATTTTCTGTTTTTATAAATTTATTTCATACGTTATTGGTGGGTAATTTACATGCAAATCAACCATCAAGCTTGGATATTGACGCTTTCCGGAGGAATATCATTCTCCCCTATCTGCATCATCATATTAATCCTATTCATTTGTATTCACAGTAACAAAACAGTAGTACAAATGAAAAATCCAAATGGTACTGTTCCAAAGGCCACATCTTTACAGTAGAATAACCAAAGTACATCATAAGACCTACTGAGAAAAGCCGGTGTTGGATCATAGGACGAGGACGCCCTTTCTTCATCACCGGGAGGAGTTATAGTTCCATAGGATATATCATAAGAAGATAACGAATGTCGAACACACAATATCAAGAAGACGCAACATCAAGTGTGTGAAGTTATCCCAGGATTCCATCCCAGAAAATTTAAAAATGTTCATCAGGCAATACTATTCTTATCCCATCCCAGGGTTTTAAAAATCATCCCAAAATTGATATCATCATTTTAAAAATTTGCAAACGACGTCTTAGCTTATACATTCTTGTCGAAAGAAGTAATTGGCACAATAGGCTCAGAAATTCTTATCAATATGGCCTCATATAAGAAATACGGATTTTAATTAATGGTTCTCGAGAACCATTTAGTGCCGGATTACATTTATATTGTTTTCGACTTGACATGATGTCCACTTGCTGTGATAAATCGTTGAACACCAGCCGTATGTTATAATTGGCGCAATAGGCTCAGGCCTATTGTGCCAATTATTTCTTTCGACAAGAATGTATAAGCTAACACGTCGTTTGCAAATTTTTAAAATGATGATATCAATTTTGGGATGATTTTTAAAATCCTGGGGCGGGATGAGAATAGTATTGCCTGATGAACATTTTTAATTTTTCTGGGATAGAATCCTGGGACAACCTCACACACTTCGCAACGTCAGCATAACGTGTGGATTGAAATTGGAATTTTGGGATGATTTTTAAAATCCTGGGACGGGGTGAGAATAGTATTGCCTGATGATCATTTTTAATTTTTCTGGGATGGAATCCTGGGACAACATCACACTAACGTGTGGATTGAAATCAGAAACCCCACGTGATGATCAACATTATGAATCGTGAGAAATGCAGATTTATCAAACTGTGTCAATTGCTTATCGTGTAATAAGATTTTTTTAAGAAAATATAAATAGAACAACAAAATAATCATTATGTTAGTCTTAAGTGAATAATTGAAATTGTAAGATCAAAATGATGTTCAACTATAGATAATAGTATCTGTTTTCTAAAATTATAATTGATTTTTTTGTTGTTGGATATGCAAAATGTCATTTAATATTTAATCGACTTTTGTTCAAATTTATTCAGTTCATTTGTGATTTGGCTCGTTCATCCACATAATATGTACATATGTCAGTCATATATCATGAACATTTCTTGTAATTTTTATATTTTGCGAATAAACAACAATGGCAAATTGTTCGGTTGCGGTTTTGAATTACAAATGGAATTATAAATTTTTGTGATATACAGATGCGATGATGGAATATGTCCATGCGAATAGGGTTTTTCGATAGATGGGTTAGATATACATACGTATGTATGTACGTATGTATGTACATATGTATGTAATCTACAACTCGAAACAATATAAATTCTAATTACAAATTTTCGATAGAAATATGTGTTCACTTGATATCCTAACAACTAAAGATATTTTTGGAAAAATTGAACTTTGTTATGGTTACATATTATGGATATTGGAAACAATGCATGTGCTTTTACCGCATGGAATGTGCAAAACCACAATTTAGATTTAGATTTTATTGTTGGTCATTTTAAATCAAATTTCCGCGTTAAAATTGCTTTTTGGATTGGGTTTTATAGTTCTCTTCTGTTATATAATAGTTATTGCAAAATTATTGTTCTTCAATCGAAGTATATCCGCAGAATGGAATTAATTAATAACCGAATAGTATATTTACGTATGTATATACATTAAATTTTATTTTATTTATACTTGACTGGAACATTTTAATCTGTGTGTTAATTGAAACCATTATTTCCATCGATTTCCATTATTTTTATTACGACTGGTTTGAGTTTGTCCATTATCATCTTGCGACGCCAACTCCTCATCGATCAGTAGCTCGAAATTACCTAACGATTCTGGGCTCGGTATTTTGCTCCATCGCACACTGTTTATATAATAATATTTTAGTTATTTAGTTTAATATCGCAGTATCAAAAAAAAACTACTCACTCAGGTAATCCGTCTGGTGGCAGTACTATCGCTAAAATATTATCGATTAGCTTATATTTTAGTATTCGATCATTAACCGTTGTCGAAGTTAAGGAGGGCGATGCGTTCACCTCGACCAGCCACGGTTTTAATGTATTATCAATAATTATATCGTATCCATAACATTCAAAACAATGTCGATCGCTTGCCATGACTGGAGCTACCGCGCGTAGTGAATGTACAATTAACCATGTAATTGAACCAAATAGTCGATCGGTTACTTCTTTGCCACGCGTTCCTTCCAAAAATAAACGTAAATTTTGAACACTCCATTTGCCGCCATGCAAATTATTATATTCACCCCCATGTTTTTGTACACTAACATTGGTCAAATGGACATACATATTATCTAGTTCGGTAACACTAGTGTCATACTTGACAGTACAAAAACGACAAAATCCTAATTTAAAGAGATACGCTTTTAATGGACGAAACGATGTTACCAGCACATAGAGGCGTAAATCAAATTTTTTTCCACCAATTAATAGCGGATTATCTATATACCGTGAAATCACATAACTTTCTTTACCAATTTGGGGATGAAACGCTGTTTTAGCTTCACGTGACCATTTTTTCAATTTTGACAATTTATTGATTAGAAATATGCCAGCACCTTGTGATTTACCACATGGTTTCATAATCCATGTTGATTGCGGATTTTTACGATATTCCTCTACGAACATGTTGTAATCTATGGTAATAAATAATGAATCAGAATTGTTTATGCGGGGATATACGCAACAACAACAGAAAATCAATTTACAAACCTGCTGGCAACACAAATGTTACTGGAATAAAATCCAAATATAAATATTTCGTTCCACCAATCATATTTGTATCAGCTTTTTCTGCTAATGGACTACCATCTCGTTCCAAATCTTTACGATATCTTTTTATATTTTTCACTAGCAAATCTTTACGCGATAATTCATAGTGATTTGGAAAATGATTTATCATTCTGTAAACAAAACCACCAAAACCATTAATTTTAATAAAAATTCTTCGCACACAAAAAAACCTGCATATATATGTATGTATATATACTCACTGATTATCATGCATCCGATATCCACTATCAACACTAAATATGTTACGGCATGTTTGTGTACCAGCCCAATAAAAATTCCAATCATCATCGGATGATACCGGTGACCAACCACGCTTCTCAAAATTATTTATTAAAACCGATTTATCTAGATCGGTGCAATATGTTACACGAATTCTATCATGGGCTGTTGAAGGAACAATCCTGAAAATATACAATAAAATCAAAATTATATTATATTTTCAAAATTAATTTCCATTTTTTAAGGAAAATTTATAAAAAAAAAAAATAAAAAATAAAAACTTCAACCTTCCATAAATTGTAGCTAAGCTATTATTTGGAGCACGTTTTGAATCGTAAGCCATTTTAATATTTTTAGTTTGGTTTTGTTTTTTACAAAAAAAACCTTTTTTGTCAAACTTAAAATTAGTTGTAGCACACACATAAGACACTGGATATATCGATTGTTATTGTTTGTTTCATTTGTTTTTTTTTTATTGGTTGCTTTGGAAATTCGTTGTTATTCTGTCACAACATCGTTGCTGCGTTAAGAAAATTTAAATTTAATACATTTTGACAATAATATTTCATAAACCAAGTTTAGTTTCTTCTGTAGTTTAACGTTGATTGGAAACCAAATAATTAATGGAATGATAATCGCGAACATTAGAAAGAAATATCGGTAATTTTACATATAAAAAGCTTAATAGTTAATTATAAATTTATTTGCAGCCACCGTCGGTAACAATTTATGATTGATATGTGAAGTGAATTTTACTATATGACTTGAGACTAGATTTAAAATTAAAAATTATGATGTGGCTACAAGGAGGAACGTGTCTACAAGGAGGTTCATTTTTTAATACTCAGCTAAAATATCACGATTATCAGGAGACAATATTACTCTTTGCCAAATTCGAATTTATTAGAACCGTCAAAACTAGCAATTGAGAATAATTTAAATTTCTAAAAATAAACCCTGGTCGTAATTTAGAACCCTTTTATTTTATCTCATTAAAATGTTAATCTTAAGTTAATTTTTAAATATAAAAACGGTATGCATTTTAATATTTTGCTTGCAACGACCTCTGCGCGTCCATATAGTGGCTCACTTTTCAGAGATCGCATGCACAATTCGTTCCGGATCAGCACGCAGAACGTGACCGAACCAGCGAACTCGCTGAGGTTTTACTTTATGTGTAATATCGGGGATCTTCATCAGATCTCTGATTTCGAAGTGTACAGAGCTTGGTGGTAGGTACCATCTACTTCGCGTTTTGGGTCATAATCACACGCAGATTCTTCCCTCAGACGTAAAGAGCCATTTAAAGTAATTTATCAGCATCTAACAGTCACCGCCCTCACTGGCACAGTAAGTAGCGTCCTTGCTTTGCTGTTCGAGGGTCTAGGGTTTGAAAAATGACGGTTGGGTGTTTTTAATGTGTAACTTTATAGGTAACTTTAATGTGTAAGTGATCCAATAAGAGCTTCCGGAAGTTTTTTTTAAAATAAAACGCATCAAAATCAATTTAATAATCAAAGATTGTATTTGTGACGTAAGTTCGGTTTATGACATTTAATTTTTGAAATTAATTTATTTTAAATGGTGTCCGCGACTGGCTCTTAGATGATCCTTTTTATGGGTCCAATTTTTTAGCACTCTTTCGAGCATTTCGGCCGATATTCCGTTAATTACGCGGGTTATGTTCGCTTTTAATACAGGAATCGATTGTGGTTTATCGATATAAATAAGTGATTTAAGATACCCCCATAAAAAGTAATCTAACGGCGTCACATCACATTTTCTTTCAATAAATCAATGGTTTGGGCTGCCGTGTGGCACTTTGCACCATCCAACTTTTGGCAATAAAAATTCATTGATTACCGCTCTGTAGTGTGCGCCATTGACGTTTACACGCTGTCCTTCCGCATTTTTAAAGAAATACGGTTCGATGATGCCACCTGCCTATAACCCGCACCAAACAGTTCATTTTTCGGGATGCATTGGAAATTCTTGAATATCTTCTGGCTGTTCATCAGCCCAAATACGACCATTTTGTTTTTTGACGTATCCATTCAGCCAAAAATGAGCTTCATCGATGAACACTGTTTTTCGATTTAAAAAACGGATCAATTTGGAGCTGTTCCAACGCCCATAAACGAAATCGATGGCGCAAAGGAAGGTCAACCAATAAATACTGAACACAAATATCATATGAACATGAGAATTAGGAAAAAAAGACCACCTATTGGTTGTCCGGGTATCGCACCGTGGGCCTCATTAGTGGCATTGAGTGCTGCAGTAATCCGCCCAACTTTAATTTTTTTTAACTTTCACATCCATATATTGGATACACAGTCGCAAATTAATATCCTCATTCACACTGTTAGCGTGAGTGATAAGAGAGCCCAAATATTTGAACTTCCTCACTCCCTCAAACGTGTTGTGGCCAATACTAAAACCGGGTGTACCATTGTCCCTATAACCAGAGATCATGTATTTTGTTTTGGACTCATTGATCTGTAATCCAACAGAAGCTGAAAACTCTACAAGCAGATCAATTGATTCTTTCATTCCGTTGTTTTTCAGTCCAATCACGCATTTGTCACCAACATGAGATTAAAGAGTATCGGGGACAGAGTATCTTCATGAGTTAACTGCAAAAATTCTCGATAGCCTGTTCTCAACTTTAACACTTTAACTATCTACACAATCGTACCAATTATGTTAGCATTCATATATAGATATTCAAGGGCAGACCACAAACTCTCTCGATTGATCGAGTCATAGGCCTGCCGGAAATCGAGGAACACTTGATGGCCTGATCAGTGCCTGATCGATTTGAACGAAATCCTCCTTGATAGTCACCAATAAGGCCTTTCGCTTGAGGGGTTACTCTATCCAATATAATGTAAGACAGTGGCTTCTTATATGCAAATGGATCAGTTTGTGAGGAATGTATGTGGTTGCTACTCTACTCGGTCGCGGTATCGTGTACAGATCTATGCTTTCAGGGAGTACAGACCTATGCTTTCACACAAGTCGGCCTGATTTCTGCCAGCTCTAGCATTAAAGTCTCCAATTACCATTCTAACATCGTGTTCGGCTATATATCCCATCAGATTGTCCAAGTCATTGTAAAATGACTCTTTATCTTGGACCTGGCTCACTTCTGCGGGGGCATCTTCACAAATTATCGACAGGTTGGCTAACTTCATGCGCAAAGCGAAGCTTACACAATCGGTTATTGACTGCTTGGAAATTCAAAACAGTCTCCTTTCGTCTATACCACTAGATTGCTTATAAAAATACGTTTTGATATATCCAGCATCTGTGGTCCAGGCAATTTTTACAAAACTTTCTATCCTCTAATCCATTTCTACAAAATTCCCACAAATACTTGAGAAATAAAATTCCAATTTCTAATTTTTTTGTACGCAGATTGAATTGTGAATATCTCAAGTTGTCTTGTGTAGATTTTTACCAAAAGTTTATAACAGTCATGTATTTTAACACAAGAATGTTAAACACACAAATACGCACAGACACACACACACAGATGAATTTCAAAAATGGTCAATTGGATTCAGGGACATAGAAGCATGTGAACAAAACAGAATCTTAGAAAGAAATGTGAAAAGAGTGTTTTTATTGATGGGGCTCAATTGGCCGATGAGCGGAATAGATTCAAAGTTTCTACAGTGAGCTACACTGAGTATTACAATCAATTTTAAAACGGTGTTATGCTAAAACTGTCACCCACCACTCGGTTCGCATTGATCCTAAAAATTCTGGTCACCGTAGTTTAGGACTAGTTCACAAAATCACTGTATAGGAATTGTCTACATATATTATCGCCATTGTCTACGTTGTTGACATTGTTTATGTTGCCGACGGGTAGAAAATAATAGTAGATGCGGAAATGCCCATCCCGGACCACAATTTAAAAATTTTGTAAATGAAATTTAATAAAATGAATTAAGGTTCGAATTTTGAAGGCAGTTGTAGTATAATCAGTATATAAGAACAGCTATCTACAACTGCTTTCAAAATTCAAACCTTTCGTTTTATTAAATTTCTTATAAATTATTTATATTAATATTAAAATAGTTTGTCAGAATTTGTACATAAGAATCATAAGTGCGATTTTAAAGAAATTGAAAAAAGTTCAAATTTTCAATAAACTATAGAAAGGTGAAAAAGTAGCAGTGCTAAGTAAGCGATACATAGTAAATAAATCTAGCATAAGCCGAATAAGACAAATAATAATAATAATTAACAGTGTTAAAGGCCATTACTGGCCCCTTACTGAATCAACAATTTGGCTCCAACGGTTTCGATCCTGAGCTTGGTCTTCATACTGTCTAAGACAATCAGAAGAGGCCAAGTCGTTCTCTACATCGTGGAGCCATCGTCGCCTGCAACGACCTCTGCGCCTGCCATATGGTGGCTCTCCTTTCAGAGATCGCTGCACAATTCGTTCCGGATCAGCACGCAGAACGTGACCGAGCCAGCGCACTCGCTGGGATCTAACTTCATGTACAATATCGGGGATCTTCATCAGATCTCTGATCTCGAAATTGTACAGAGCTCGGTATGTACCATCTATTTCGCGTTTAGGGCCGTAAATCACACGCATGATTCTTCTCTCAAATGTAAGGAGCCATCTCTCGTACTCATCCGTCAGCGCCCAACTTTCACATCCAAACATAACAACGGGCCTGATCAACGCTTTGTAAAGCTTCAGCTTCACGGCACTTGATAAGTGTTTAGATTTTAGCAGTGGCCTTAGAGGATACAAAGAACGACTGCCAGCTGCCAGCCGCACTTTAATATCCTCACCCACACTGTTATCGTGAGTGATAAGAGAGCCCAAATATTTGAACCTCCTCACTCCCTCAAACGTGTGGTGGCCACTACTAAAATCTGGAGTGCCATTGTCTCTAAAACCAGAGATCAGGTATTTCGTTTTGGACTCATTGATCTGGAGTCCAACTGAAGCTGAAAACTCTACAAGCGGATCAAGTATTTCTTTCACTCCGTTGTTATTCAGTCCAATCACGCATATGTCATCTGCATATGCAAGCACTTGATTGGACTGGCGATATAAGATGTTGCGCTGAGGTGTTTCAGTTTTACGAAAGATGTACTCCAACATGAGATTAAAGAGTATCGGGGACAGAGCATCTCCCTGCCGAACACCCGAGTTAACTGCAAAAATTTTCGATAGCCTGTTCTCGACCTTAACACAGCATTGAAACTGCGTCACTGTCATCCTACACAGTCGTACCAATTTTGTTGGCATTCCTAGGTATTCCAGGGCAGACCACAAACTCTCTCGATTGATCGAGTATTAGGCCTTCCGGAAATCCAGGAACACCTGATGTAGGGAGATGGATGTCTCATAATATTTAGATAGAATCATCCGCAGCGAAAAGACCTGATCAGTGACTGATCGATTCGGACGAAATCCTCCCGGATAGTCACCAACCAAGCCCTCCGCCAGAGGAGTGATTCTATCCAATACCCGAATAAGACAAAAAGCTCACTAAATAAATTTTGGAAAAATTACTAAATCTATGATGCAGTAAATAACGTTGAAACTTCATAGGATAGCAAATTGTATTAACTTTCAAAATCGGCATGGAGAAAATTATTATCGGACTCAACTGATCATCAACTTGAAGAAGATAATCAGAAGAGGAATCGCGGAAATAATCAAAATCGGGAGTATAGAATAGGTGGAGACGGATTTGGAAAGTTGAGTGAGGCGGATGTTCCCGAAATTTTAGACGCTCACACTGAAGAACTAAGCATCGACGATATATTGAAGCAAATCTAAGAACAACCTGCAGAAGATAATTTTGCCAAATAAAAATTTGTTATTAGGTTAGACTATAGGTTATTTCCTATTAAAAACCCGGGTTTCCAAATTTATACTATACGCACTGATTTCTTGGAACGAGACTACCGCCCAACGCCATGGATGCCTAATTATATTGGGAGTACAAATTAGTTTCCGACGTTCTACAAAAGATGGTTCTATAGGAGTAAATGAATTGAGTAAATCTCACACCAAAAACGTCATACTACAAGCTTAGGCATCTATCAAGAACACCAAGTCATATAATATTAGTGATTTGGTGTGTTCATCATTCATTTTTATTTGAGCGTAAAAATGTAAGTTTTTGGGCCAAATAAGGATCATTTGCGGGAAGCTTTACTGTTCTGCTTCAATTTAAAGAAATCTGCGACTATAATGCTTATAGAGGTATATAATGAATCCCGTATGAATACATCAGCGTACCATGAATGGTTTCGATGATTCAAGGACAGAGATTTAAACGTTGGAGATAAGACACTTTTAGAACTTGCAGAAATGACTCAATAAGCCATTGCCATTCGGTTGCATGCACTTGGAATGGTTCAAAAGCCAGGAAACTGATGGGTCCTATACAAATTGAAGCCTAGAGACGTTGAAAAGTGTTTTTTCTCTTGCAAACTGCTGCTTGAACGGCAAAAACGGAAAGGTTTTTTGCATTAAACCGTTACGGGTAGTGAATTTTATCCATTAAGACAATCTAAAGAGATCATGGGGTATGCTCGGACATGCTTCGACATTGACAGCAAAAAACCGAATATGCATGGTTCAAGGCTTATGGTCTGTATTTGGTGGTACCTGCTGGGAGCTATTTATTATGAAATCCTGAAAGCCAACAAAACCATTACTGGGGAACGCTACCACCTCTAATTATTGTATTAGGACCTAGTACCTGCGACACCGCGGTTAAAAATTACTTGGAAACGCTGAAATGGAAAGGCCTACTCCACCTGAAGTAATCTCCATAGACATCGCTCCATCTGATTGCCACTTGTTGTGGGCAACGGCATGGGCTACCGCATAGACTGAAAAAGGCTGAATTATTGTTTTCTAATTGAAACTAAAATGTGCGAATTATACTATACAGTAAAAATATGTGCCAATTAATTATGCGTATAGGATTAGACACACCAAGCGTCTTGTACCTATAAGGAGGTTACATAATATAGTCATATCATCAGATTATGATAACTTTCGAGCGAGCATCACGCCAGATTTATACTTGGATTTGATTTGTGCAAATTTGTGCATTTCGCTAAAAGATTTGTGCATAGTATAGTTTAAGAAATACGAAAGGTTTTCTGACATGATTATTACACCAGAAATCCTATATATATTTCCTTTAATATATTACTAACATTTTTTAATATATTTCGGTTGTGTCACATTGTGCATAACTAAATTATTTTGCCACACCTTCTGCTATGACTGGGATAGGCCAAAATCAGCCAACTGTAAACGCATCATATCTCAACATAATGTTATATATGATCAAGTCAATTTTTTCAGAAAACCCTACTTTTATCACGGAACTAATTGAAACAAACTATAATACACATTTTGGCCTAGTATCGCGTTTGTGAATACTCTACATTGGGTAGAATTAGTAAATCTTAAGCCGACCACGAAGGTTTGCATCAATACTTGAAAGCAATTAAATGGGACGATATTTTAAATACTAACGATGTTAATGATAACGTGAACCAATAAGATTCTGCTACGAGGTTTTGAAAATAATATTCCATTGTGCATCAAAAGACTCAGTAGCCATTCTCCGTGGTTTGACGATCCACTCATAAATTTAAAAACCCGAAAATCTAAAGCTTATGCTAAAATGATAAAAAATCAGCTGGAATCGGACAATCTAACCTTCGTCCAATTCAATCATGAGTTCGGTGTTTACTTTAAGTTAAAATACACTTCTAAAATAAGTCATATTAAAACCAACCCTAAACAATTTTGAAAATACTTTAGAACTAAACAAGAAATTGAGGGATACCCAACCAATATATCTTACAATAACACAAACTGCTCTGACGCCAAGGAAAGTTGATATGTTTGCTTCTTTTTCTCAATGCAAATTTCCGCTTTCTAAAAATCTAAATTTTTTCCGTTGCTCAGAAATATGGTGACCAAAAACTAAAAGTAGTTTTGAGTTACTATGAACCTAGACTTATAGAAAACTACCTTATTACTTATTCCAAACTATCATTTGAAAAGTTTTAGGGGCGAAGGGGTTTTTTATGCAAATTTAGATGATATATGTTAAAATTTCATATCGAAGGGAATTTCCTAAATTTTTTTCGATGCTCAACATTTTCCGACTGAAATCGGGAAAGATTGATTTCTTTCTCGGTCAAAATCATATTTGATACTCACCAACTAAACCCTCCGCTAGATAAACAATTAGTTTCTCAACTCACCATACTATTAACTATAGTAAAGTCATGACGATCCATGAAGCGCAGGGTTTAACATCGCCAAACTTGATCTGTGTAAGAATAAATCCTAAACCTCTTGAATTATTTGACAGTGTGCCTCATGCTATAGTTGCTATATCGAGACACACCCGTTCTTTTAAATATTTTTCACCAGTTGAGAATGACAGACTACACTACATGACAGACTAATTATTTCGTTTAACTCTGGTATTTGCAGTACGGAATTTTTTGGAAGAAATTATGTCGTTTATAGATGTGATCGCTCTGCAGCAACTAGCTTTAAAAAATCGGGTGGATGTGTTTTTATTGCCGTATATTCTTCACTATATACAATAGTTCGCCAGTAAATTTAGAACCTTCAATAGTAGAATAGTCCTGCGCGAAGATTAAGAAGTTTATACATCTATACAGCCTACATACCACCCCAGTCAGGAAGTGACATTTATGCAAGATATAGTGATGCCGTCAGTGAACTTAAAAATACAACTAATTCCTCTGATTTAGCACTAATTCTTGCTGGTGACTTTAATTTGCCAAATGTCATCTGGAAATACGACCACGATGTGAATGGTATAGAATGGTAGCTGGTTGTTCCAACATATTTAAAATTACATTGGCACGTCATATATCTGACAAACAACATGGATTCATACCAAGCAGATCAACTTCCACAAATTTAGTGGAATTTAGTAGTAAAACGATTAACGAAATGGAAAAGAATTATCAGATGGATGGTACGCTAATGGTCTGTATTTGGTGGTACCAACTGGGAGCTAAGTGTGTGAAGTTATTCCAGGACTCCATCAGAAAAATTAAAATTGTTTATCAGGCAATACTATTGCCTGACGTGTTAGCTTATACATTATTGCCGTAAGAAGAAATTGGCACAAGGTAATTCTTCAACATGACAACCCTCATCATCAAGTTGCGAGACCGCAGTTAAAAATTACTTGGAAACGCTGAAATGTAAAGTAATGAGCTCAGAATCCAGCAATCAAACAAAAGTAAATGCAACAATTTAAAAGTAAATTCAAAATTGCTTTTTTACCAAGATATAAAATCCAAATTCAAATTTGATTTGATTCAAAATTAACTGAAATTTTTGATTTATTTAATTTAATCAATTTCAATTATCCTAGTTTCTCAAAACTATAGTTGTATACATTATAATTAATGTATACATTAATTAATTATAATTAATGTATACATTAAATCTATTGTAATCACAGAAATTCATTAAGTTCGTATAAATGTATGTGTATGTAGTTCCAAATTCTAGTCAAAAGTCATCAACTCATCACACTTTTAAAATACCTAAAATTATCGCAACCCAAACTTGAAAACGTATTTACAATTTTAACATACATATATGCTTATCGCCTATATAAATCAAAACCAATATCGACAGCAATCGAATTTTTGCCAATTTTCTGTGTTACTCGTACATATAATAGCACGAAATATTCTCACAAAACTGTGCTCATAAATAATCTAAATTTATGTACAACAGCAGAATTATTTATTTATAAGAAACACTAAATAAACAATATTGTTGACAGGTCATGCAACTACATTAATAGCTGCGAATACTATTTCCTCTGTACAACGATAATAATAAATTCACTTACTTTGCTTTAGAGGTAGCACTTCTTGAATTTCCACCAGAATTTTGACGGCCAGCACTTTTCTTTGATAGTTTTGATTGTTTCGATCCTGAATGTTTCATTCTCCGAATTCCACTCACTATTATATATCCACGCACAAAAATCCATCCAATCAAAAACTACTATATACACACTCTCGTTCTACGGTTTAGTTCATCATCATAAAAAATGGGCAATTTATTTACTATCTATTTTTAAAACTATAGCTATTACAAATTTACAACCGTTTTCCAGAAAATTCAAACTCAAACTAACATAACATATGCAATGCCAATTGAAAACAGACAACGTATAGGTAAACAGGTGTATGTATACAATAAAATTTAATTTAATTTTTCATATTTCCAAAAAAAAAAAAAAAAAACAAAACAAAAACACAACCGAACGAAATCATGCAACTTTTTAGTTTTTCTTTTTGTCAATTATAATATTTTTTATTTTTTTGTTTAATTTTCGATTTTGCCTGTAAATCTATTTAGATTTAAATTACTGATAGGACTTTTCGGGAAAAATTGAAAAGTTTACAAAAAATAAAAAATAATTTTACTTGTTATATGAATGCATTCATATACATGAAGCAAAACTAAAGCACAAAACTAAACATTGATTTTGTCGAACTTTAAAAACAAAATACAAAAATAAAAAAGTGCTTGAAAGAAGAATAAAAGTAGCTTACTAAGTTTTTGTGTTTATGTATATACATGGGAAATTATTTCGTATTATATATAAATAAATTTATGTAGTTTATAAATAAATATATATTTAAGGATTATTATTGTCAACAGTTTTCATTCTTATATTAAATTTTCGCCGCATAATATCAACATTATAATTCATAAAAAAAAAGGAAACTTTTTGTCAACCCAACCTCATATAAGTGAAAATTAAAGTTCGTGTCATTATACGACTTGGCAGGGGGTTACATGAAAAACTAGTTTACGGGTTATACAATATATATAGATTATATACGTATTTATTTATACGTTTAGATTTTAATCTGATTTATTATTACAAATATTTGCTATGGATCCACTTAAAAATAATCAATTTATTAATAAATACTGTTCTAATATAATAAATTTAAAAACAGTTTTTGAATAGCTTTTATGTAAGGTATTTGCGTAGAATTAAAAACTATTGTTGGTCTTCACTATATATCGAGGATCAAAGCCGATTTATTTCACTCCTGCAAACCCAGTTCTTTTCCCAATCATGGCTGATCTTGCTATTTTCCTTTTCACTTGCTGGTTCCAGTTCAATGCGTTACTATAAACGTTACTTGATGTTTTCCTCAGTATGTTACCAATCCATAACCCCATTTATTATTTCATTATTAAGGTTAGGTTAGGTTAGGTAAGGGTGGCCGTCCTAGAGGACTTGCATAGACACATAGCTGCCTCCTCTTCACTCGTTAAACCACCCTGAGCTTACCAAAAAGCGTTTAAAGTCCCGGACCCAGATCTTACTAAGATCCGTGAGATCGTTCAATGGGAAATTTCCCATAAATTTTGTTCTGCTGTACGCTAGACTACGACAGGTGCAGAGCAGATGGAGCACACTTTCTCCTCCTCCTTCTCCTCATCACCCCAGCTGCGGCAGAAGTTATGTGCAGGGACACCCAGTCTGCTCTCATGTATCCCAATGAGACAATGTCCCGTTATAGCTCCCACGACTTTACCAATATGGTGCCGTCAAAGCGATATCAGTTGGCCTGATCTGGACCGGTCAAGTCCAGGCCAGATCTGCCTGGTTATTACACACGAACTAGCGTTAGACCATCTGGCGTTCGTTTCTTTTATAGCTTCTCCCTGAAGCAGCAGTTTACATGAAGCAAGCATAGTATCTTTATATCCCGCCTGCTTTGGGTTATTAGCGTGCTGTGCCCTTGCGGGCCAACTCATCTGCCTTTACATTCCCTGCGATATTGAAGTACCCTGGCACCTACGTCAAGCCGATGTTGAACTGATCAGCCATCTCATTTAAACATGCCACAGTTCTGGGCTACCTTCGATGTCAGGGAGTATGATTGTAACGTTTTAATAACAGCCAGGCTGTTCGTAAAAATGCGAATATCCCTCGTAGATATTACATTATACTTCAATCAGTCCATGCCTTCCATTATCGCTATAAGTTCAGCTTGAAGAACACTACAAAAGTTGGGAAGACGAAAAGTGAGGTTAACCCTTAGTGCCTCACAGAACACCTCGCAGCCAACCCATTTATCCCTTTTTGAGCCATCCGTGAAGTCGCTTAGAGCCTCATTGTCCATAACCGTTTCGTTCAACCAGTCCTCTCTGGTGGGAAACTCACTTTGGAATCTCACCTCAATAGCGTAGTCGGTAGCTTCCGGAATACCCCTATTGCATAGGATAGATGAGTGCCCTATATTGTTACAGGTTCACATAGAATGGCTGTGCAAGATTCAAGCTGCTCGGCCGCAATATCCAAGGGAGTAAGATGAACGAGAATCTCCAGAGCTTGAGTAGATGTGCTCCTGAGAGCCCAACTTATTAACAACCAGGCCGTTCTTTGGACTTTGATCAATAGTTTAAGGTTGGCCATAATTTTTAACGCTGGCCACCAAACGAAAACCCCATACAGCAGTAGAGGTTTGACCACTGAGACGTAGAGTTAGTGTACTATGTGGGGCTCCATACCCCATCTCTTTCCAATGGCATTTTTGCAGGAGAAGAGTGCTAAAGTATTATAGAGTGCTAAAGTATTATCCCGCTTTTATATTTGGCATATTTAATTGGAAAAATTTGAAAATTTTAATAGAAGCTGAGTTGAACTAATTTGTAATATGAAATTAAATTAAAAAAATCTTAGTCCGAATGCCGCTTGAACTCACGTCCACTAATCAAACGCCCATTACTTTGCTTACTTGACCACTGCCTACAATTTCATTACTGATAAATCCATCTTTTATACTCACCATTTGAATAGAGAAAAATGAAAATTTAACAGAATCGGAATTGAATTAATTTGTAAGAAATTAAATTAAATTTGTTTTTAGTTTTAATCGAGACTTAAACTCAGCTTTACCCATTTTTTATTTGGATGTTATTCATGTACTGACTTAAACTTATACATTGTATGGTCAGTGGTCAATATTATGGGCCGCCTAGAAAATCGCATCAAGCATCATTGACTGGAACGGAAGTTTTATAATTTTTAAGAACATAAGGAGGAATAGCTTGTCAGATTTTTAACTTCTTCGAAGTACACTGCTTATGTCATCGCATTGAATGTTGAATCTGGCACTATGCATAGTTCAGTTAAGTTTCAAACGATACTTTTGGTTCAACTCAGCTTTTGTTAACAAATTTTCCCTCCCCCCCCCCCCCCCCAAGTTTCTCAATTCAATTGGAAAGTATAAAAGATTTGCATAACATCAAATACATATACGGTGGTGGGCGAGGTAGTAGAGTGATTGACTTTGGATTCGTGGACCAAAGTTCGAGTCGCATTAGCGACGGTATTATTTTAATATAATTTCTTCTATATTCAAAATGGTTCAACACACAGCTTCTGTTAAACATTTACATATTTTTCAAGTAGTGGCATGTATACAAGATTGGTGTATAGCGATGGTGAAATAAACGCAGAGTTGCCTTTGCTAAATTTTTCAATATTTTCTATTCAAATGACATAAAAGATATAAAAGATTTGTATAGCATGAAATATAGATGCCGCGATGGTCCAGTAAGCAAAGTCAGAGACTTTGGAATTATGGATCTAAATTCGATTATCGATCGAGCCAAAGATTTTTTGATTTAATTTCTTCTGTCAAATTGGTGATGGTGAAATAAAATTACTCAAATCGAACCAGGCTTCTGTTCAAAACTTCAATATTCTCCATGTAAAATTGGCAAGTATAAAAGATGGGTATAGGTGAGCGGTAATGAAATTGTACGGCGATGGGCAAATAAGCAGAGTCTATTGCCGCTGCTAAAATTTTCAATTTTTTTATTCAAATGGCAGCTATAAACCGATATGAATATCACTATTTATATGTATGGCGGTGGCTCGGTGGTAAAAGAAGCTGTGTGATTGTATTTCAATCATGACTAGATCGCAAAAGCTTCAATATATATTTTTAATTTAATTGCAAGCAAATTGGTCATTTTTAAATCAAAAAGCGATATTTTTTTAATTTATTGAGAAATATGTGGATGCCCAAATTTGTTTTGTGCTTAATCGACGTTCGAATACTGCACAACATCCACAATTCCAAATCCTATGACACCGCTTACTTTACCTCCTCACCATTTCGATATATAGATTTGCCGCTACACTCATCATTTATATTTGCCAATTGAAGGGAGAAATTAAATAAATTAAATTAAAAATTATTTATTGCCAAACCAAGTCTGGAACTCGCGTTCACAATTCCAAATGCAACGACTCTGCTTACTGCACCACCGGCGTATATAAATTTGGTGCTATACAAATCTTTTATGTTTGCCAATTCAATAAAGAAAATTCAAAATTTTAGCAACAGCAATGGACTATGCTTATTTAACCATCATCGAACATTTTCATTACAATAGATGGCTCTTATATTTGCAGAAATTGAATGAAGATTTCAACAGAAGCTGTGTTGAACCAATTTTACAGAAGAATTTAAATAAAAAAAGCATTGGCGCTGACGAGTCTTGAACTCTAGCCAACGATTTCAAGAGGATTGACTCTGCTTACTCGACCATCGGAGTATTAAAAATTGGTAAGGTTATAACCTTCATTAAAAATAATCCGGGGAAATTTAACTATGACCGTGCCATAAAATTTAACATACCCCACTCCATGGTAAAACGAATTCGAGTTCAGGAAGGGTATGAGTGCTACCGAGTTATTAAAAAGTCAAATTGTTGAGATAACCAAAGCTTAAAAATATGTGCCAGACTGATGACAAAATTTTCACAAAATTTAGTGGATGTGTTTTGTTGGATGACGAAATGTACATGAAATTGGTTTTTAAACACTTCAAGTTAGATACATTTGCAAAAAAATTTATGATTTGGCCAGCATTTGCAGTTGTGGAGCCAGGTTTTTATCACATTTTTCATAACAACGTATTTTACCGTTAAAGTTTAGCTTGGCCATATAGCTGTTTCACACAACTTTAATTCCAACAGAAGCAATAAATCTGCACGAGATTAATCAAATCAATGTTATCTCCAAGTCCACAGGTTCGAAAAATTTTGGGGTATAGTGGAAAGAGTGGTGAAATGAAAATGTCACACCGGCAGTTATGCCAGAAATATGGGGCATCATGTGCATGATTTTATCCGTAACAACATGTTCGTGATTTTATCCGTAATAACGAAATCTATAGAGAATTCGAAAGAACATTTCTTGACATTTAATTTTTAAAGATTGCTTCTTTCAAATGATGGCCGTAACTGCGATGGTCCTTTCTCAAAGTCCAATTTTTTATGATGCGTGCGAGAATATCGATATGATATTTGGCGAATGACACGAGTAATGTTGGATTCCAATGCCTCAAATCTAACTGGTTTATTCACATATGTTTTGGAGTTAGCGTAGCTCCAAAGAAAATAGTTTGGAGGTATCACACGATCTAAATAGCCAATTCAACGATCCGAACCGTTAAATTAATTGCTCGCCAACATGATTATTCAATTAGTACATTGCTTCGCGCGCTATGTGGCAAATAGCACCGACTTCTTGGAACCAAATGTCGTCGAGGTCGGGCTTCAATTTCAGGCAGCAAATATTCCGTTATCATGGCGCAATAACGAGCACTATGCACAGATACGTCCCGGCCGCCCTCTTTTTTGAAGAAATATGGACGAATGATTTCACAGGCGCATAAACCACACCAAACCGTCTATTTAGTCGAGTATCATCCAATACTGTAAAGTGGGATTCAAATTTATCGATGGTATTCCAAATAGTGGTCTCGACAGGCGATTATATCAACCGTAACTTGGTCTAAGCGCACAAAACACATTCCTCACAGAGATTTTCGTAATAAAGCTGAACAATTTGTAGACGCTATGCCGGGCTCAGTCTTTCCATGATGAAATGACAAACAATACTGAATAAATAAAAACACGATGACAGTTTGAAACTATTCATAAAGAAACAAATGAAAAATTCACCTCTAGATGAACACTTTTTCAAAATACATCCCGCGAACTGGCGCATTCGATTTCAAATCGCTAAAATATCGTAGGTTGTTGACGTTATTTTAATTGTCGACGTTGATAAAAAACACTGCCAAGTAATCTACGTTATATTTAACGTGTCGACAACCGCGTAGTTACATGGCATAATCTACCTCGCTCAACCCTGGTTATGGGGACAATGGCACACCAGATTTTAGTAGTGCGACCACTACACGTTTGAGGGAGTAGGAGTAAGTATAGTAGTATAGTAGTAGTATAGTAGTATAGTATAGTAGTATAGTATAGTTCAAATATTTGGGCTCTCTTATCACTCACGATAACAGTATGGGTGAAGATTTAAAGCACAGCTGGCGGCTGGTAATCGTGCTTTGTATCCTCTAAGGCCACTACTAAAATCTAAACACCTATCAAGTGCCGGGCTGCTGAAGCTTCACAAAAGTGTTGGTCAGGCCCGTTGTTATATATTGATGGGATAGTTGGGCGCTGACGGATGAGTACGAGAGATGGTTCTCGCTAACAAACGAGTACGCTAGCTCGGTCACGTTCTGCGTGCTGATCCGGGACGAATTGTGCAGCATTCTCTGGACGGAGAACCATCAAACGGTAATCACAGAGGTTGTTGCAGGCGACGATGACTCCACGGTGTAGAAAAAACATTGGCTTCTTCAGATTGTCTAAGACAGTATGAAGACCAAGTCTAGGAGCGAAATCGTTGGAGCCAAATTTTTGATACAGTAAGGAGCCAGTAATAGCTTTTAAACACCAACACCATCACATGTAGCGTAGTAAGGCAAGTTTCACCAAAACTAGAGATCAATACTTTAATTTCCCTACGTGAGTTAAGCACGGTCAATTCACCACTGTAAGGCGTAACTATACCAAGTCTACGATGAGTAGATACAGTGATGAATTCCATTCTTTAGAGAGCTTAACTATGATTGATACAAATTTAGTAAATGAATGTGCAACTTCTTCCTGGCTTGACATTAATTTATTTCCTTAATTTTTTATTGATTGTAGGTAAGGCGAATAAATATTGATATTGTAATAATTTTATTTGTTCTATTTAGTGAAATACACCTCGCCAAGTTGTACATTCTTCACCTTTCAGGTCACCTTTCTTAGGAATCGTAATTGGTGGATGGTTGTTAATTATTTTGTTATTACTACATATACCATTAGAAAGAGATTCCCGCCATCATAAGCAATGATCTCCTCTGAGATGAATTATTTCCATCTCGTTAACTGTGTTTCGCGTCTGTTATTAGAAATTGACCAGATGCGACCCAACGTATTTCATTCTTTATTCTAAGTTGATGACTTCATCATTGCTTGAGAGACTAATCTTCAGCGTTATATTGAATTTGTATCATTAATTCTCAATCTATGTCAGTGTCAGTTATGAATATCCTACGATTTGTCCTCGTGCGTTGCACTGCGGCCAACTAGCAAGTTTTAAAATGGGCAAGTCTTCATTAACCTTCTACCACGGTTATCTAAGTGAAAATTTTTACGTAATTTTTGTATGAAGGTTAAGAAAGATTTACAGTCAAAATACTGCCAACATGGTCAATAAGTCATATTAACCAGTATATCACAATATAAGTGTCAACAATTTACAATATTGACGGAATGTATACGTCGGAGTATACGACGCAATTTCACGGAGCTAAATGACACCTCTTTAATCCAAGAAGGAAATTTGAAGCTATTCTAAACATTTGGTGATTATGATAAATGTTTAGGGGAAGTATTAAATTTTAAAATATGAATAAAAAAAAGGAAGGACCAATTATTCCATGCAGCTAAAATAGCTATTCTAAAAATAAATCAGTGTTAACTGGGGGCTCAGTGAACTTGTGTTTCGTATGCTGACCAAAATTGTGTCGCTGGCCCTTATTTTGCCGTATTTATTTTGCATATCATAGACTAAAAGTTTTGCCTGCCAACAATTATAGCATAGTCTAGAAAAGAGATTTGCCAAGATTATATGTAATTACTAATTATAATTTTATTATAAAATGCAAGTGTCGCTATCTATTGTAGTTAACTACATAACTAAGTTGATGTTATCTTCGCTATATGTAAACTAGAGCCATCTTATATCTGACACTTACACCTAATACAAACAGCAAAATTTTTAAAGTACGCTTTGTTTTCTTTTTGGGCTGTGAATCTGTGATATAAATATTTTTACGGCGTTGATCTAATCGGACCGCAAAAATAGAAGTATCCCGGATTATAACTCCAGCATTACTCGCATATTCAGACTATCTTAAATACTTTACTTACCTAATTATAAAAATTATGTTACTTAAAGTTAAACCTGTCGTATAGCTATTAGGATTACTCAGAAATTTTGCAGACGCACAACCGGAATTGTTAACTTCTATACAAATAATTTATTAAATCTACAGTTAAATACGTTTATTTCCAAATCAGAAATTATCTAAAATTAAATTACAATATGGATCATAATTTAACTTTCGTTTTCAAAATCAGCTGGATTTTTGCGGACGAGTGATGTATGAACTCTTTCTGTGGCATCATACACCAAATAGCAAAGAACGAACGCTGGAATTAAAATAGCCCAGATTATTTATGTTTAACAGTTTTTAAAAAGAATACACAGTAGATACTTACGTGGTACTACACGGAATAAATTGCCTGTCAAACGTCTGAATGTGTTTGGTAATCCATGACTGATAACTTTAGCGAAGGCTCTTTGTTCAAATGGTGAAATTTTATATGTTACAATCCCACGAACTTTAGCTAATTCACCAAAATGATGTCCACCCATTTTGTTACTATTTTGATTTAGCTGAAAGAAACGAAAAATTATTATGTAACCATAACCTCATAATATCAGATAAACTATATTTAATAACTACGATTACAAGTTTATTATATTTTTTCACGAAATTTATGTATATGGATACGCTAATTGAATATCACTAAATATAAGTGAAATATAAATATGTACAAATGGTAAAACTATTTTTTTTTAGAAATTTATAAAAATTTACCTTGACCAGAAATAAAATTGACAAGACTAAAAAATTTGACAAATATTTTAGTACCATATCGCTACGTTAATTTTAGTACAAATGTTTATTCGAAATCGAAGATCTTAAATTCCGTCCGTCATGTAGATTGTCAAAGTTGTAACCTCAATACTAGAAAAATCACTTTACAAAATAATATTCTATTTAATTGCAACAAAATGTCAACTCGCTGGTATCCAATTTATCAACGGGGTAATCCACAACTCCGTGTATTTTTGCCAAACTTTTGGATGAAAATGATTCGTTCCACCGAACCTCAGCCTCAAAATGTTGTGCAATTTGAATGTTCGATGGAAATGACAAAATTTGATATATCAAATTATTTAAAGAAAATCTATAATATTCCCGTCGTGGAAGTGAGAACCAGGATAGCATTGGGCAAAACAAAACGAGATTTAGTGGTTGGTTATGTGACGAAAGCTGAAGACTCTAAATTAGCGTATATTACACTGGTGAGTATTTAATAGAATATCGAATTTAAGATTATTTGGTGTTACTCTAAATTTAATTTTAGCCGAAGGAATATAAATTTGAATTCCCCGACATATTTCCAATCGATGCAAAAAAGAAACAAGAAGATGATATGAAAGCATTGGAAGATTCGAAAAAAGGATATAAAAGATATTTGGACAAAAATAAAACCCGTCCCGGAACACCTGGTTGGTTTACAATTTAAAATGTATTTACCGACAATTTAGTTATAGAATCATTCAATAGATGGTATTAAAAAGTTTCGATACTAAACTGCATTATTATTTTCGAAGATACATGTATAACGAAAATACACGTTTTTTTGTGTAATGATATCGTTTGTCTCGTTCATTTAAGAAGTCTCGAAAATTCGTATTTAGCTATTAGTCTCATTCCGATACATTACAAATACATTATTTCATACCGGCATTTTTTTATATAAAAATACTGTCATCTTTATTTTCGAAAATCATTCAATTCTCGAATATTCCATACTAGGCATTATTGTATAGGGCAATTCACATATACAATTGCACATTTTTTTTATAACGACTACGACAGTCATTCTGGAAGAAAATTTTGTTGAGAAGTCAATGCTCAAAAGCGTTTTTCACATTTTTTTCAATCGGTTGAAATTAATACAAAAAGAATTCAACAAATAAAAAACTAAAAATTAAGTGTGATAAAATTTAATTTAATATTTTGTGTGCTATTAATATTTATTGGTTATTAATTGACTAAAATTTTGAAAGTGGAGGAGACATAATAAAAGTTCAAAGAAAAAAAAAATTAATAAAAAATGTCTGTGATTGGGATCGATTTTGGTAATGAATCGTGTTATGTGGCGGCTGCTAAGGCTGGTGGAATTGAAACGTTAGCAAATGATTATAGTTTACGAGCCACACCGTAAGTACACATTCTACATATGCAATATTTAAATTTTCGCTTAAAACTCAATTGTTCATGAGTAGACAGATTTTTTTCTTTGAAACAAGTGTTAATTCTAGCGGTATGTAGATGGCATGACGTGTTTCAAAAACACGAGACATGCTAATTTATTAGGCCATAATTATATGTATATCTTTTCACGACTAAAACATAAAAACGATCAAGATTCGATGCGGGCATAATCTAATTATCATTATCGCCTTGCATATTAAATGACAAAACAATTTCGCCTCACCCCTCATTTTTTTATTATACAAGTTTCAAGAAATTTCCAAGCAAAATTTCCAATACCTCGCGATATTTCTTCAACTATATATAATTATTTATGTTATATAGGTGAAGGATAAATAAATGATTAATGATTATACTATCTATTCTATATTATACTTTTAATTTATATAATACATACAAGCAGAGAAATTGAAACGTCTTAAGTAATTGCATGGTTCTATTCAAAATTTCCATATACATAAAAGTTTATTTTCCAAATTTGGTCTTAGAAAAATATTTATTTATATTTTTTTTTGAATCACATAAGAAATTCATGAGTTCATAATTTATAAAAAAAAACATTTTTTCCTTCAATTTGGATAAAAATGGAGAACTTTAAGCGCTCCCACATCTTTGAATTTTTGTTTTTAATTTTAGTTTTCGTATTTTTAATAAAATCAGAAAAAAATTCAATGTATGTAAGCGACCAATATAAACATACGTAGTTTATGGATTTAGTACATTTACCTATTTTCAGTTTTTGTTATGGTTTAATATGCAGACAATGGAAAAGTCATAAGTCTTGCGCAGAGTTTCGAGATACAGAACATATAACTTGTCTTGTTTTATCAACCAAAAGCGAACGGAAAATAAATAGTTCAGTTGTATTGATTATTTCTTTATTATTTTACGTGTTTTGAAATTTCTAGATTGTTAAGCCATTAAATTATACAGGATCGGTAAGTGATTTGATCTCAGGTTTATTGAAATATTTATACTATTATTGTAGATATTTGAATTTGATGCCGTTCTAAATTTAAGATTTTACTTTGTCCAGAAAACGTAAATAAGTTGCGCTTCGACGTCTCTGGAATTCAATTGCCATTTGCTCTCATGTGGAAGAACAAAATTTATAGTCTGATTCAAGCAGCATCCCTCATTCTTTAAATATAATTCGAATGCATGCGTTTCATTACATTTTCGGTTATTAATGTATTGACATAGAAAGTGGAGCTGTATCAGGAGAAATTATGATTTATTTTATATTTTTGTAACAAATCAAAAAATTTGCTGCGGCATCAAAAAATTGGCTGTAATAAATGCGATGATAAAACAACATATATGCCAATATATCATACTAAATTCGTAAAATATGTTAAGAAAGCATTTTTATTATGTCAAGTTTCAGCAGACTAACTGTTACCATATTTCTTGTGGAATTTCGACACAAGTCCAATATAGATAATTTCGTAAATACATTCAAAGTTCTATAAATTTGTCTAACTTTATTGTTTAAACTCATGATTTGATGATGTGATTTCTATTTGATAAAATAAAAGGATTTGGTAAGAAAATTAAAATATCAATATACTAGAACGAAGTGATGAGTTCGGAAACAATAAATGCTTTTAGCAGAAGCAGAAACATTTTATTTTACAACGTAGTTTTCCTATATCGTTACACTTCAATATTTTCTGAAAAATATGATTTCTCGAACTCTTCAAAATTGACGTCTGTTGCATCTATGAACTCCTCATTAGAGCCAAATATCTTTCCGCCGAACAATCGTAAGCACAATGGTTATTTTTATTATTAAGATTCGAAACAGGTGCCTCTCGCTCCAAACGCCATAGCATAAACTTCTATGTTACTTATTCACTGTCAATACATTGTATTAGTTGTTGAATACAAATTCACTCATTTTTTGGTTCGAATATTAGCACGTGCTACAATTAAAAGTAATAAATTTCCCTACACTGCGACAATGTTGTAAACCACGATGCAAAAAATTATGCTTTTACCGGTAGGGCGACTACAATTTGGAGAAGAAGCTTTTCATGACCATGTATCTATCTAACAGAAATTATTCGTCATTGATTTCGATCGGGATGATGATGAACGCATCTATTTCCTTCTGTTGAAAGTTCAGAATCCATAGGAGCTATACAATGTGTAGACGGTCAATTAAAATCGGACTTGAAGCCGAGTTTGTCATTGATTTGGCTGGTAACGGCATAAATAAGGCAAAGGAAATTTTAAATTGTTCAAAGCTACTTGCAATTTTTGTTGACCGTATATTAAATGAAATGTATGTAGCTTCAAGATATCTGAAATGCTAAAATTATTTATATTGTAGGATAAACTAATCTCGTAATATTAAAATAAATAATCGGTTTTATGGTTTTATGTCTACGTTATGTTTGTTTCCCATGTACTTTGAATTGATTAAACAAATAAACGAGAACAGTGTACTAAGTACTACACACAAGTCACTTTTATTTGGAAAGTACTAATCTTATAAATACGTTTGGTTATGTGTGTACTGTGTACATAATATTGTTTATGATTGATTTTATTTTTATTTAAATTCTCAATTCTCTGGCGCAATCCGCCTTTAAAATAAAAAAGAGAATCAAAACAATTTCTTAAATTAGATTGATGAGACACTACAGTGGATAGGTATGAGTATAAAAAATATTTGACAAGACTACGGTTAGATATTATGGAAGGAGATTTTTTTTTTAAGCACAGTTAATGTTTAATTTTTTTTTATTAATTGTTAATCGAACTTGGTTGACTACGCTATATGTCTATTTAAAAAAAAGATGAACGAGAACTTTGGCAGCAAAAAATTATATTGCGTTAATCTACCAAAATGTAATATCTGTAAATGTTGTATGCTGCGTTACATAAAAATAACTTAATATCGTTAATCTTTTGAATTAGTTGCAAATTGTTATTCTTATTTCTTTATTTTCCATTCTTAATTTTTTTTTATTTTCCATCACGTTTCTAGGTCATGTGTCGCTTTTCATGGCAAAAAACGAATATTAGGCGTAGCAGCAAAAAATCAACAGGTAACGAATATGAAAAATACAATAAGCGGTTTTAAGCGTTTCTTAGGTCGAAAATATAATGACCCTCATATACAAAATGAAATAAGACAGAGTGCGTATCGTATTGAGAAACGGCCAGATGGTGGTATTGGCATTCGTGTACAGTATTTAGACGAGGAACATGTGTTCTCGCCGGAACAAATAACTGCTATGCTATTTACAAAGCTTAAAGAAACATCTGCACAAGCACTTCAGGCCCAAGTTAATGATTGTGTTATAACTGTACCAACCTATTTCTCGAATGCTGAACGTAAAGCATTACTTGATGCTGCCGCAATTGCTGGCTTGAATGTATTGCGTTTATTGAATGAAACAACCTCAACAGCACTTTCGTATGGATTTTATAAACAAGATTTACCTAATCCTGAAGAAAAATCACGGAATGTCGTGTTCGTAGACTGTGGACATGCTTCACTACAGATTTCAATCTGTGGCTTCAATAAGGGAAAACTCAAAATGTTGGCATGCGCCTGTGAGCAAGTCGGTGGCCGGGACATTGATTTAATATTAGCCGAATATTTTAGTAAAGAATTCCAAACAAAATATAAAATTGATCCTAGAACAAATTCACGTGCATTTTTGCGACTAATGACAGAATGCGAAAAAATGAAGAAGCAAATGTCCGCGAATAGTACAAAATTACCATTAAATATTGAATGTTTTATGAATGAAATTGATGTGTCTTCGTCATTGCAACGCGTTGATATGGAACAAATGTGTTCGAATGTGTTTAAAAAAATTGAGCAGACAATGAAACGCTGTCTCAAGGAATCAAGTAAGGCTTAATATCAGACTATCCTCTAATATATTTTAGGGCCCAACATTTATTTATATGTTTTTCTTTTTATTTAGAAATCTCTTTGGATGACATTCATTCAGTCGAAATTGTTGGAGGATCGTCACGCGTTCCAGCAATTAAAAATTTGATTGAACAAATTTTTAATAAACCAGCATCAACGACGCTCAATCAAGACGAAGCTGTATCACGTGGTGCTGCACTCCAATGTGCTATTATGTCGCCAGCGGTACGTGTACGCGATTTCAATGTAACCGATCTCCAATTATATCCTGTCAAAGTGATTTGTCTTGGTGAAGGTGGTCAAAATAATGAATTGGAAGTATTTCCAACATTCCATGCAGCACCATTTAGTAAATTATTAACTATATTCCGTCGCGAGGCGTTCAATATTGAAATTTATTATTCGGGTGATGTTCCATATCCGGATGATTTTATTGGAAGATGGCATATAAAAGATGTTAAACCAAACGCTAATGGAGAATCACAAGAAGTTAAAATTAAAGTACGTGTAAATAATCACGGAATTATTTTAATTTCATCGGCAACCATGGTCGAAAAGAAAGAAGTTGAGAATGAAAATCCTAACAATAATGAGGGATCTGAAACGCAAGGCCAAACTGAACCAATGGAAACGGGACCAGAGGTAAGGATTTTCTTTTAACTTTATCTATTTCGTTTTAACTAAATTATTAAATTTTTGGGAATTTTTTTTATTTGATTTACATATATATTTCTTATTTTATTGGATTTTTCATTTTCTAACAAATATACATTTTATCCTTATTTATTTATTATTACTTACGTTATGTTGTGTTGAGCATTTTTAGTACAAAACAATTTAAAACTTGTTGAACAATTAAAATGTATTTCAACTTTAAAGTACGATTTTTCATTACTTGTGTATGTAAAAAATGTATTTGTGAGTATTTTCACATACATTCGTACCGGGTTCGATTTTTATTAAATTGAAAACATTTATGAGCCTTTGTTGGAATGTAGAACTCATCGTTTGTGTTAGTACAGGCTAGTTTCATTTTAGTACAGGCTAGCATGGAGGTATGCAGTGTGCAGATGGCCAATTAAAAGACGAACTTATAGCCGTGGACAAAATAGGTATACTGTTAATAATAGGGATACTGTTCAGCTTTCAAAGGACAATAATGGTTATTTAAAAAAAAAAAAAATTTACCGATTTTATTAAACATTATTATAGTGTGTTATTATAGTGTGCTTAACGTTAATGGAAACTAAACGGTATACAAGATTTTTATTAGGATAAAAATATTGAGTTATGATTTTGTCATAAATTATGAATGAAAAAAATGACTGAATTTTTGTTAATTTGTCATGAGGTTTTAGTGTTAATTTGCTATAGCAAAGTAAACCCTCTTTTCATATGTTTTCATATTAATTTAAACTATTCTTTCCAAATATATTGAATATAAATAAATTACCAATGCAAAATGTTATTTTGTTTTAGTATAAAAGTTGGTTAAATCAATCTCTGCATTCCATACAGAATTGAAATAACCTCCAATGTAAATTGGAAAAAAATTGATAAACACCAAATTGAATTTAAACCAAAAGATATTAATTCATTTGAACAAAATTGGGGAAATCATATTTCAAAAAAAATATATTTAGGTTTACAAAATTATAATTTAATTAAATAATTCCAGATATTTCGGAATAAGAATTATTTAATTAGATTGATCTAATTCAATATAACCAAACTATAGAGCATATTCAGTGAAAAAGAATGCAATGAAAGCATACTTATTAACCATTCGGAATTTGAAATTAATTTTACGCTGTGTGCTTGACGCCAATATTTTCGGCTAATTCATCGACTTTTCTAAATGGTTGATTAGTATAATTAGTTATTCATAGATAACACTAGTATCAATCAAATAAATTATGATTCTATTTCTGCTTCATATTTTTAAAATATGTAAACATTCCAATTTGTGTTCCAACAAAATTACGTAGTAATGTATCAAAAAAGAACTTATAATACTATTATTTATTATAAAATATATTTGGTTTGAAAAATTTTAATTTTAACTAACTAGAAAATTACCTTTCGTTGAATTGAAAGTAAAAAGTAGTATTTAATTAAATGACATTATTCGTAAATTCGAATAAATATTGTATATATTCATGTTGTTATGACCTCTAATTTGCTTCCAACTTGTCTAACTTAATTTTTTCTTAAAATTTTGATTCCTAGTACAAATCGTAAGTGACTAAATCAACCATTCCTCGTATAATTGTGTAATTGTTTTCAAGGCAGAATCAATAATGCGCATTATTTATTTTTAAAAAATGGGCTTTTTAATTAAGAAAATGAAGATAACTTCGATTTAACGTAGCTCCATTTATGATAAATCCGATGGTATTGTTTTATGATTATCTTTTGTATAAAACAAATTTTATATTTTTTTTATCTTGATATATTTTTTGAGATATCTGCCAATTTACGACCTTCAGGGTCTCGGTATTATCATCGTGATAGTCTTGAATAAGTTTGATAGTAATCATGAGTATAATTGGAGTTTCTTTAAAATTTTAAATGGATAAATTTTAGATCTCAACGCATAAGGAGCGGATTTTAATTATAATTTTACTATCAAAGCAAGCTATATGTCTAATACCTTTATGAAAAGCGAACAATATACTAAATCATAATAACATTGAGTGTTACATTTAGTACTATCGTGGTGTACATATTAATCGATTTCGTTTAGTTGTGTTTCAATTTGTTGTAATAACTGGAATAGGTTAGTGTTGCATCCAAGCTCTCTCGTTTAGTGATTGTGTTAGTTTAGATTTGAAATTCTAAAAAATTAGAAATATGAAGATAAAAGTTGAAATACATTTAAATTTTTGTTTAACTAAACCGATTCATTTCGTCTGACTCTGTGCACGTCCTAATATTTTGTATCCTATGAAACGATTTCAGACAAATTTATTTACTTTTCTTTTTTCTCTCCCTCTTCGTTTTGAAAAAATTCTCGACTATATTCCAAAAAAAAATCTAAAACTTATACTAAAAAAAAGATGATGACCGTTGATGATGATAATTCTAATTTAATGGATGATAGTACTAGTAATGAGGACGGAGCTAAAACACCAGTATCATCTGGAACAGGGTGGGCTCAGCGGGTTAAGGGATGGTTTACTTCGGTATGTAACTTAAAAATCATTGTGATAGTAAAAACAAATGCAAAACAATTGGATTCAAATGAAATAATTAAATAATTCGGGTCTAATAGTTCCACAAAATTAATAATATAAAAAACAAATGTACCGCTTGCCTGCCCTGCTTCCACCTTTTTTTAATATCTATCTGTATATTATTATGAAATAAGAGACTGGGCATTTATTATTTTTATGTTTTAGTGTTTTTATATATTTAGTTACTTATCTCATCACGGCAATAAGAATTATTTGAAAATGGGTGTTTTTTGAATTAATTTTTTTATACTACATCTTTATGATTAGAAATTTATTTGCATGGGAATAAAATAATTGTAAATATTTAATATGTATATTCAATTATGATGGTCTATTTTGCTTTTTTTTATTTAATTTTTCTATTATCATAAATTGAGTATTCGATAGAAATTTTAATATATTAGAAAAAGTAAAAAGAGGGCATGATAGGCAAGTAGTCGTTTGTTTTGATTTAAACAAATTAAATTCAGAGTCTTCTAATTGTTGCAGGAAAATAATGGTGATGGCAACAAAAAGGATAAGAAAAAGAAGGCAACAACCAAAACTATTGAATTGCCACTCGAAGCAAAAACACATGGTTATTCTCAAACCGAAGTTAATAACTATTTAGAGCAAGAGGTAAGTTCATTACAAATTATGCATATAGAAAATTTAGAAGAACGGAAGGTTAATCTACAAGAATGTCTCAAGCAAAATTGAAATTATTTTGACTACTTTAAAATTTCCATATAAACCTTATTTTAGATTCTTAAATTTCTCAGCTAGTTACTGATGTTAAAATCAATATTCCTAATAATTATAAAACCTGTTTAATTTCTTATTAAAACTTTAAATTATTAGCCATTAACACAACTAAGATGTTAAAATATTAAGAACATAAATTGAGTTGGTCCTTTCTACGTATTCCTTCATTAAAATTGATTTAAAAACCACATCAAATTCAAATTAAAAAATCATTTGAAATTATTTAATTTTTTATAAATTAAGTTAGAATACGAAGTTACAATTAATTTTGAGAGAAGAAGCATACTATTATAAATCCAAACAAACCGCTAATTGAATTAATTCAAATTTTACACGAATTTGATTATGATAATATTGCACAATATAATTCTTTTCAAAGTTTAACCAAATTAGCTTCATACTCAAAATTTTAGTTTAATTATTCATGTTATTATAGTATTATCTTATGATATGTAACAGTTGAATACAATTTGATTAGAATTTGAACAAAATTTCAAAATAAATTTCAATGAAATTTTAGTAACGTTAAAAATAGAACATTAATATATGTATACATACATATATAGAATTGAATTGAAGAATGAAGAATTTGTGAACACACTCATTCGAATTTGCTTGAGACATTTTTTTTATATATAAAACGAGTTCTTGCATAATTCAATTATGACGCTAATTTTTAATGACTTTGTACATTTGTATGTTTTTTAAAATCTAGAATAAGATGATAACTAACGATTGTCATGAAAAAGAACGCGTTGATGCGCGTAACGCTCTTGAAGAGTTTGTATATGATATGAGAGATAAATTACATGAAGATAGTCAATTAGCTGGTTATGTTGCTGAAACTGAACGGCAAAAAATTTGCGATGAATTAAACAGCATTGAAAATTGGTTATATGAGGAAGGTGAAGATTGCGATCGCCAAACTTATCGGGATAAATTGCAATTACTTCAAGATCGTACCAATCCAATAAAAACACGTTGTTACGAACACGAAAATAATCCCAAGGCATTTAATGAACTCGGCCATGCCATTCAATTAGCCCGTAAAGCAGTTGATGAATATCGTAACGGTGAGCTGAAATATGATCATTTAACCGAAACCGAAATGTTGAATATAACTGAAGCGGCTGACAAAGCACAAAGATGGTTAGACGATGCACGTGGTAAACTAATAACATTACCAAAAACTACAGATCCAGCAATTAAATTAAATGACATTCATCATGAATATCAGACATTAACAACATGTGTTAACTCAGTACTTAAGAGACCAAAGCCAAAACCACCAACTCCACCACAATCACAATCAAATACGGAACAAAACTCTCCGACTGATACACAACAACCGCAAAATCAGCAAGGATCGGGAGAGGGAGAGAATCAGCAAACCTATTCAGAGAATAATATGGATGTAGAATAATTTAATTCAAAAAAAAAAAAAAATTAATTTGAGGAAGTGATTTCATATTCTTTTCATTTTCTTTTTTATTTTATTTCACTTTCATTACAATAAAAGAAAAACCAAGTAAATGTATTTATTTTTAAGTGTTCCTTTCCGATAGGTGTTTTTTTGTCTAGAATGTCGCGTATCGACGACAAATAAACTATCTTAAACTCAAGCATAATTTTCCAAGATTCACTTCCTCATTTTGTTGTCTTGGACACAATTTTTTTCTTTTTATTTTCTTATCTATTAAAGCATACGCATATTTTTATTTTGTTTCTGTTTTTTTAATAGAAATTTATTTCGAATTTCAATTATAAAATAAAGAAATTGTCAATATAAATAAAATAAAAAATTTAAATTTTTCTATTCACAAGAAAACTTTATAAATATAAAATGGTTCATGCTTTCATTCCAACCAACAACTAAATAAATAAATGAATTGCAATTTTTAAATTTATTAACTGCACCAAATTTTCGATTAGTTATAATTTTTTTTGTAACCCTTGGATGAAATATAGCAAACGAAAATTTTAATTTTAACTTATAAATTAATTACAAACTTTATTATTGAAAAAATAATAATTCGATTTTTTTAACAATTCATTGGTCATTCTAAAATTAATTAATAAATGTTTATCATCTTATAATTTTTGTTTTCGGTTTAATTTTTTGTGGAAAAAGAGATACAAATATATACAAATACATATATTGTATTTAAAAAAACAATTAATTGTAAATTTATAAAAACGAAAACAATGATAATAAAAAAATTGGAAATATGGAGAAGTCAAATATTTTAAACCTGTCGGAAATATATAAACAAAGTGTTTTATTTATTTATTTAACTTTGTTATGTACATTTTTGTTCTGTAAGTTAATGAAGTTGTAAGAGAGTTCTTTTTGACGAAAAGCTCTAAGTTTTTTCGCCGAATGGACCAAGCTCGTCGATTCATATGGAATTTAGATATTTGAATACATTGTGTGGCGTTCGTAAATCGTAAGCGGTTCCAAGTATTCGATTAAACAAAACAAGTTTATCTTACCCTTAGATCATCATTTGTGTTGAACCTGGATCTTCAGAACCATCGATGTGTTAAGAAATTTACCGAAAAATTCGATTAATTGATTTTTAGGCCAACTATGAAATTAAAAATGAAAGAAAAAATTAAACGTATCCGAATCGAATTTGTTTTTCTATTATGAAACTAAAAAAATCAATCGAATCGAATTTTTAGATAACAACTTATACATTCGAGTGCTATTTAACTGACGAATATTATAATTCGATTTTGGGTGTTTTATATTATAACAAAGATATATTGGCGAGACGAAGTCTCCGCGGTTTTTTAGTACATTTTGGAACAAAACTTTCTTTATTGAAAATAAATTTTAATCATGTACTTGATTGACCATTATTATCAATGACCTTTTGCCATTTTTCGGGTAGCTTCATAATTCCATTAGTCTAGAATTTTTTGTTATCCAGAGAGTTTTGCAGAAACCGAAACTAATGGTCGTCAGATGGTGCAAGGTCCGGGTTATATGGTGGATGCATCAAAACTTCTCAACCAAGTTCCGTCAATT
This sequence comes from Tipula unca, assembly GCA_951394425.1. Lineage (NCBI taxonomy): Eukaryota > Metazoa > Arthropoda > Insecta > Diptera > Tipulidae > Tipula > Tipula unca. Next base: position 176,911,827 of record OX596380.1, on the reverse strand, counting down.
TGTTTCGAGTCATCAAAGATGTGTGTGGTCGCGCATTGTCATGATGGAACAGAACTCTCTTTCTGGATTACTTCATTCAAACGGTTTCACCACGTTGCAGCAGCGCATAATGAACAATTCCCTTCCACTCCCACCAAACAATCAACATAATGACTTTCTGGATTGCTTCATTCAAACGGTTTCGCCACGTTGCAGCAGCTCATAATGAACAATTCCCTTGCCCTCCCACCAAACAATCAACATAACCTTGTTTGAAGTCATTCAAGGCTTTGAAGTTGTTTGTGGAGGGTCACCAGCGCTTACGTTTGACATTCTCGTATTTCACCCATTTTTCATCGCCAGTAATGTTTCGATTTCGTTGCGTTCCAGCAGCATTTCACTGATGTCACTTTGGTTAATCAAAATTCTTTGCGTTAATTCATGTGGCACTCAAACATCTAGCGTTTTTTTGTAGGTTGCTCTTTTCGAATGATTCCAAACTCTCATGTGGTTGATGATTAATGCCTCCGCTATTTTCTGACAGCGTGCGTGCCGGTCTTGCTCCACCAGTTGCATAATTTCATCGACTTTTTCAGTGACACCGCGGAGACTTTATATGGCCCATTAATAAGGAAAATAATTTTAGTTCAGATTCTATTATTAGTGATTATTTTGTTGTGGTCAGTGTACTCGTTATATCAATCGGATTAGAAGACATTGTACGCAAGCGGGCGTGATTTGGTCATCAAAATCATCATGGCTTGAGTGATTGACAAACTAATAAATCCATATTTTAAATACTCGATTGAGGGTCAAATATGTAACAATTAATATGTGTAACAATTTATAGTTGCTTTTGGAAGTTCAAAGTTCGTGGATTTTGTGTTGTAGATTCCATAGTGGACTCGATAAATGGTTGTGAAATGGTAGAATTAACAAATGCCTCAACTCTTAATTATATCTCTCATATTAGTGTTACTCGATTTTCTGCAATCACAACAAAAAACGACCAATATTTAAAAAAATTCCGCATTTATAAAATTTAACTCTCCACAGCTACCTTCACCCCCATAGTTTGTTTTGACATGACATTTGATTAGCTCGACGTTTTTGATTGGTTGAAATTTACAATAAAGTCTAAAGGAATGTCAAAATAAATTTCAAAATATAGAAATATAAATTTATTTACAAAATAGAAGATTTTTGTGTTTGTCAAAAGAAAAAAATCAACATGGATCAATCGCAGAGTATAAATATACCAATATCGGTATATAGTAAAAGTGGTCTACTATTTTCCTAGATTCTAATATTTTAATACTATTTTTGATAGCCAGCAGGAATAGAAATGTTTACAGCAACGAATATCAGTAGTGAAAACAACAGAACAAGAAATGTTGAATCTCCCGATATCGAATCATTGCCATCATCATGTTCTGATATTCATCCACAATCTCCACCTCAATATAATTCGAATGTCAACATAACCAATGTCGTGCTGGCCAATGCTAGAGCAACTATAAATAATACTAGCCGTACTGGTTTGCCAACTTACGACGAGGCCATTAATCCTGAGGGTGAGTATTTTATGTATATTTCTTCTAGTGGTCGTACAATTGCGGCAATATTTTACAACGTTTTTGCGCTCCTCCAGCGTGAATGACCAAGTCGCTAGTGTTTTATCCTAGAAAACTATGACTCATTTTTTCAATTAACTAAAGGTTAATAAACTATAAACTTAAATTTAGTGTATGGCGTAATCTCTAATTTCAGCTCCACCTCCCTCATATGATTCGCTGTTTGGAAGGATGAGGGAAGCTAGAAAAACATCGAATGGGATTCTGGCATTTTTTATGAATGTGATTATAATACTTTTAGGAACAAGTAAGTTGATTGCAATTGAATTCGAATGGTTACTAATCCATTTCATATTCTATAATTTTTATTTTCAGTTGGTTGTACAATCATAATTGGCATGACCACTGTAATACCAATTTGTATGGTCGTATTTGGCTCTCTATACTTAAATGAATGTACTCAATCCGAATATATTCCCGTTTATTTATTAGTTGGTGGTATATTTGGAATTCTCAAGCAGCTACTACATTTATCAACACGCGTGAAAAGTGGCCAAGAACAAGCGGAGGAACGACTTAGACAATCGCCGACACAAAATTTAATAAATTGTTTTATGTTGGGATGGTTTATTATCGGTTCGTATTGGGTGTACAAAGAATACGAACCGAATTATGATCCAACCAAAGGAAGGTACTGTAATAAATCACTTTACTTATTCGCTTTCTGGTTGATCACATCCGTTTATATATTCCTCGGGCTCGTTACTTTATTTCTATGTTCAACCACAATCGTTACTAGTATAGTAGAACCGACGCGGCAAAATTCATAATTATCACCTTTAGACTATTTTTTAAATCTTGGCTTGTTAACTATATTTGAGACAAATTTTTCTTAATAAAAATATATTTGAATACATACATTAAATTTCGCGCTAAATGGTAAGATAGAACAAAAAATAATAATTTAATTTTATACCGCTGCCATCTATTGTATACAAGTGTAAACTACATACAATTTTATAGATAGTTATACAAAATGATATACTTTTTTCCATTCTTAATTAAATAAATAATTCGTTATATACATAACTACATAATATTTTTTGAGATAAAATATTTTTAAGTCTTTCCTCTGTTTAATGTCATAAAATATATACATAGGTTAGGTACACAATTAAGGTTCAAATATTATATTTTCCTTTCAAATCGGCCATTTTCTCAATAAACAGGCATCACTCGATTTGCGTAAAAAAAATTCTACATACTTGTTTCGCTAAAACCGGTAATTTATTATGCTAAAATCGGTAATTTCAAGAAATATAATCTTGTACTTATTGAAATATATATAATGGTAAATGTATTTATAATTAACAATAATAATTATATACCTAGACACTAATTAAATAATATTTTACTAGTGTTTCTACTTTTTTTAAAAATTAGTATTTTTGAGGTAACTTCCCAATACCATTTCCAAAAGTTAAATCACTAATAACAATTAAAAATAATTGCTCATAATTATTATATTCATTTATATTATAGTTATATTTTAATAAATTAGGACCCAAAAGAAGTATAGCTGAATTTCAAATTTATGTCGGGTAGCGTTAAGGTTTGAAGCCCTTGAATATCCGGTTGATGCTCTGAAATTACTGCTACATCGATGTTCGGTGCAAATTCAATTTTATCAATACTATACGTCCTAATAATACCCCTCCCGGGGATATTTATGGCAAATAACTGTCGTAAATTGACTTCATTAGTGTCAAGATGGCGGTGTACTACTTTTCTGTATCTCTGAGTTTAACCAAAAACAATTCTAACAGCATCAGTGGTCCATCAAACAATTGTTGCACAACCGTGCTGATGGCAATGTCGGATGTATCGGTCATTATAGCAAGCGGTGTATTGCTAGACGGATGGCCTAGTGTTACTGGGTCAGAGAGCCGCTTTACAATATTGAATGCTGTATTGAATTATCGTTCAATTTGAATTTCTGGTTATCGTTTTTCTTGCTCCCATAAAGAAATTCATTGGTTACTGGCTTCCATCAAATCGTTTGTAAACATTTATCATATCAAGAAAACGTCTTACAGAGGCTGTTTCCGGTAGTCTAGAACGTTACTGCTAATTTTGCGGAAAACACATTTCTTCACGTTAATTAATAATCCGTAATATTCGAAACGTACAAACGCTCTTTCGATGTTACTCAATTTCTTGAAGTTTTCTCAAAGCATGATAGATGGAAACGAAAAATTAAAACCATCCAACAAGCATCCATCCAATTGATAACTAAAAATTAAAATTGGCTGGAACCCACGAGGATTCCGCACTCAATGCCACAAAGGCCCATGGTGCAATTGATAACTAAAATCTTGTATGTGTAGAATGTATAGAATTTATGTTCAATGCTCGGTAACAATCGCAATATTTTCACTTCCCGTTTTTCTTTTGTACCACGTAGAAGAGGACTACAGCATAGCCCTTTCACCCGCGTATATTATACTAATTCGATTAAATGTTCGAATTCGTTTTTAGCTGCTATACTGTGTTCTTGGATGACAGTCCATAAAGTTTAGCACAGACGGGAGGGTCTCTCTTACTATATGATGTGTAACTAGAAACTTCATTGGTTTAAGAACCGGCTACTCGACGGTTATGTTTTTAAATTTTATTAATTGGAGTTCAAACCGTTTCACAAACGACAGTCAAAAAAGATGCTGGACCTACGATCAGGATAACCACAGCGAATTGGTTCTGTAGGTCGGACGACTTTTAATGTCTACGATCAAAAACTATGGTTTGAAGTGTATTTTTTAAAACGTTATTTCTGTACCCCGGTGTGGTATTTCTGTACTCCCAGTATCAGAAAATTATTTTGTATGAGATAGGACGTCTTTATATTCTTTATTTAGTTTTTGCTCCAAGTAATCTGAATTACTTGAGGAAGTCCGCTCGTATGATGAACCTACATACCCGTTATGATAAAACTTCAATTAAAAGTTTGTCCAAAGTCCAATTGTCAGTGCCGATACTGTTTGTAGTGAATAACGCATAATTATTATTTAGCCGTTTCTTATGCTCAGGGAATGCCGGCAGTACAGATATATCCGCTTTAGTATCTTTCTATACCAAAAAGCGACTTATTTTGTAATTGTATATAGTCGCAAGTGTGTATTTGTAATAGTTGCATGTATGATTTCGTTACTAATGAAGTTTAGAAAAATTCGAACGCTTTTCCATAGTATTCGTGATATCACATTGAAATACGGCATGAAATGCTTCAATGTATGTAGTTAATATCGTCATTCGTCAACCCGGAAATGTCTGATGAGAACATAAGGAGCCCCTATCAACAATCTCTTTAAGTATTGAAACTTTTGAGTAGGTGTGGTTAGCATTTTCATAAAAATGATTGCTATTTGCGAATGATTTCCCATAAATACGAGTACATAAATACATATACATAAATACATACATAAATATCCTAATTTTTAAGATGTATGGTCATTAAATATTAATTTATAGTATGGCTTATTGTCTTCTCCCGGCCCAGCTTTACATGAACAAAGGCATCTTCAACACGAACGCGATTTGTCTAAACTCTAAAGGCTCCAATTTTGCTTGATGCGTTGCATTAGTCTTGTTAAATGTTTGAATCACTAGTCCAATTATGAAATTCCGATCGTGGCAATGTTATGGGTCCAACCGGCATTAACAATGTATTCGCACACACAGAGGTTGTTTTATAGACTCAAACTATTCTGCAACATCGTAAACTGATAACTTAACGGTTTGCCCAAAACCGGCACTGTTGTTGTTCTTATCCATTTTTAAAATAAATATTTGTAACATTTTGGCCATTAATTTTTACATCATTGTTTCCAACCGATGTGTACATAGTATTTTCTCTTGACTGATTATCTTTGTTGAGATTTCCTTTCGTTGTGGACCTGCCAGGCGTAAATCCATGTTGATGAAAAGATAGATGGCTTGGAACTATTTTCTTGAAGGAGTTGCAGACTAATATTTTTCAAATAGTTTAGGTAAAATTGAAGTGGTTGCAGTTCCCCGATAGCAGGATATTTCATTTCTCTTACCAGATTTGAAGATTGGTGTAAGAGTCGAAATTTTCCATTTATTAGGGAAAATTTCAGTTTGCAAAACGATTTATTAAAGATGAGTTTTAATGGTTTGCAAACTATATCGGCCAATAATTTAATAGTGGACGAGGGTATAGTATCAGATCCACAGCTATCTCCAAGTGATTTAATTATATCTAATATCCCTTCGAAATGGTTTGTGTATGTATTGCATAAGTACCATAGCTGGTAGGTTGATTGTTACAAGGTGAATTATCAGGATTGTAAATTGTTTGAAAAAATGATGAGAATAGGTTTAATATTTCTTTGGATTCTGATGCACATGACCCATTCAAATGCATAGTTGCCGGATATCTCTTAATTTTCCTCTTATCACTGAAGAAATCCCAAAAGTATTTGGGTCACTTTTAATATTATTTTGAACTTTAAATAAAATGGTTCCTTAATAGAACATAGAAATTGTCAATATTAGTGTTAATATCAGTTAATCGACGTATTTCTTCGCTCCAATTTTTATTATTTAGGAAGCTTTTAAGTCCTTTACTGTTTGCTTTCGCAAAGTTATGACGTATACTTGATTCTTGATGGAATTTGTAGTGTTCATTAATTTCTGAGATATTAAAGCTGATTTCCATCGATTTGTGGTGAATGTTATTGCATATGAATGTTGATAGTGATTCCTTTACTTTAAAGATATCGACTTCGTTTACGAAGAATAAATCAAGAAAGTTGCCATTTACGTTTGGAATATGATTCATTTGTTTTAGATCAATGTAAAAACAGGCATCAATAAAGCAACACTCAATATCCGATAGAGTAGAGGATGGAAGCATGGATTTAAGATCCTCGTCATAAGACCAGTTCACTTTGGTAAGGTTAAAGGTTAAAATGGTTGAGGTTAAGGTTAAAATCCCCCAATGCTACAAAGCAATCAAGGCTTAGGAAAATTGTAAATTTGGATCGTTTTAATGCAGTTTGTGTATGTTTCACTTGGTGAAGAAGCTGGTATGTATACAGTTTAAATACGTTTTTTCCTTATTGATTGTAATTGTAATTTTGTCGTGATTCATCGCTTAATTTTTAGGTTGGTACCTGTCAGTTGTTAGAGAAACTAATTGATTGAACTACAATCTTTGATTTAGTTCTTTAGTTAGTTGAATAGAAATACTGATGTCATTTGGGCCGCCGACGATGATGATGCATGTGACTTTTATGTGTTGTTTGGGGTAGTGAATTGATGCTTCACTTGAACTTTCTGGTGGAGCTCGTAATTTTTTGACATTTGTAAATTATGTTCGGCATTGTAATGTATTTAAGGCCTAAAATCTGTTTATTTTCACAAAAAATTGTAATGAACTTGTACATTTTCAAGGTTTAATCCAATAATTAATATTGTTGTTGTATATGTACGTTTATGTTCGTGGCGTGTTACAGTTGCATGATGTTATCTTGCACACCAAGTTGGCAATTAAATCCCTTATCAGGTTGAAATGGTCTGCAGTTTATTGCGTTCGACATCTACGGGGAAAGTAAATATACCTTATGAATATCAAACTATTTCTATACCGCGGATATTCATCCGAGTGTCGTTTATCACTTTGATTTATTGTTATCGTGGGACGTGTTTGATAAAATTAAGACTAAGTAATTCGAAGTATATGTTGACTATGCTAACACATTGACATACTCTCTACTATCTTCTATAATATTTATAAAGACCCGTTATATTTATAACGCTTTAGACATAACCTACACACTATTATACCTTCAACGATGGCAAATAGCTTTGTCTTAAAATTTGCTTTAAAATTAATAATTTATATTTACTCGAATAATCCTAAAAATAAAATTATTTTCGAATTTTAGTTTGAACGAACTTTTTAATATTAAAATATATTGGTTGTGTTAGGTTTAATATATTCTATACTAATTAAAATACAATTCAAGTTTCTACTCTATTTAAGTACAACTTTCGACTCAAACAATATCTCTCTATATATACATACATATTTTAATATTTTGATATAATATACCTGAATTTATAATTTTTAAGTTAATTAAGATGAAATTATAAAATAATTAATAATAACTATATAAAATCGATCAGCTAAACGAATAAATCCACTTTACATAATATTTTGACTGATTGATATCGGGACACCGTATCCTACCGACTATATTCCAAATTAATTAAGAAAAATTAACCGTGGCTTATTTATAATTATATGTACATATTTATATACACATATATAAAATATTTCCAATTTTTTTTGTTATAAAAGTTTAAAAATATTTTTTAAATTATGTAATTACCTACTATATAAAATAAATAATTTATACAATTTAAATTTTATGATTTAAAATAAACATTAAATTTGCAAATTATGTATACTTACAAAATTTAATGGAATTATTAATTTTATTTTGTAAGGTATGAGGATATAATATATTTAAATAAGAAATTTAAGCAATGGTAAGTTAAATACATACATATACATTTTTATTTATTTTTTTATTTATATAATATTACAACCGACTTTATTCTAAGTCATCTAGTAACTTTTCTATCATAATTATATTAACAGTTGTTGGGATACAGCCCAACGGCTAGGTCCCAGAAATTAAAATTATTTATTTATATATGTAAATATTTCCTATAATAGTAATTTTATGTTCCATTCACTAGATCAATTGGTTTGGTTCTTTGGAGACGTCTTACTGCCAACGGCCTGTTCCGCATATTGCATATCTCGATGTTTTCGTGCTGTCGGAGGTGTGAATCATGCTTGAGAGCATGATAAATAATAACTTCATCGATGTATTTTATCTTTAAATCTCGGTGGAGGTCTTCATTTCTAATGTACCATGGAGCATTTACAATATTTCGAAGTACTTTGTTTTGGAACGTCTGTATCATCTTGATGTTCGTTTTCTTGGTACAGCCCCAAAGCTGTATACCATAGGTCCATTCCGGTTTCAGTATTTGCCGGTATAAAAGCAATTTATTGTGTGTAGATAGTGCAGAATGTCTATCTAAGAGCCAATACATCTTCCTAAACTTCATGTTCAGCTCTTCTTTTTTCTTTTTGACATGTTCTTTCCACCTCAACTTGGCATCCAGCGTCATACCTAGATATTTCGCCGTATCTGCATAGGTAACTTGTTTAGAGTTGATTATGATTGGGATTCTATTAGAAATATTTTTATTAGTAAAGTTTACATGCACAGATTTAGTTTCGTTCAGTTTTATCCTCCATTTTTTCATCCAATTGTTGACTGAATTTGTCGATTTTTGCAATTTGTTAGTACCTTCTTCTACATTGTTCCCAACTGCGAAAAACGCAGTATCATCAGCATAAGTTGCTATAGTTGCTTCTTCCATTGGTGGTATATCCCGAGTATACAGGAGGTACAAGACAAGGCCCAATGCGATACCTTGTGGTACTCCAGCTGAAATTTTCTTTAGGTTCGAGTACTCGTCTTCATATTTTACACGGTGCCCATCGGTTATGTATGATTTCAGAGTTTCATAGTATTGTTTGGGAAGGTCTTGCTTGAGCTTGAACTCCAATCCTCTGTGCCAAACTCGGTCAAATGCTTGCGCTACATCTAGGAAAACGCTTGAATATATTTTTTTAGTTTCTAGTGTACGTTCTATTATATCTGTGATTCTATGGACTTATCCTATAGTCGAGTGGTTTTCTCTAAAACCAAACTGGTGGACAGGAATGAGATTTCTGTCCACCATTATGGGTTTCTTTCTCTTCAGGAGCAAGTTGGGAGTATGGATATCGGTCTGAATGACTTTTTATCGTGACATTGTTTGTTAGGTTTTATGATCATGATTTCCTCTACCTACCCTTCCATTACCTTGGAATGTATCTTAGTCTAAACACAGCATTGATTATATGGAGCGATTTACGTATCGCTTTATTTGGTAATTCTTTAATGATTTGTCCAGTTATAAGGTCGTACCCAGGAAATTTTTTCATGTTTAAATTTTGAATTTCCTCTTTTAGCTCCTGTAGAGATACACTTTGTATTTCAACCTCATCAGATCGTTTCAGTAGGTGAACATTTTCATCCGCAGTTTGCCTAGGTAATGGTTAAAACGTAGTCAGCTTTTTGTTTAGCGCCTCGAGCCCAGCTTCCACCCTCACTTCTGATTGATGCCGTCGAATTTGTTGGTCTCTTAAGTACTTTCGTTGCTTTCCATAAGACTAGTAATGGACGACAAATATATACTTCTTGATTCATTCTTAACTGTTCTGCTCAGAGATTTCAACTTGTTACATAGGACTGTTTTATTTTCCTTGGTTCGATTTATTTGCCAAGACTTTCGGGCTTTACGTTTCTTTGCCACAAGCTCTCTTACTTCAAGTGGGTAGTTTTTACAGTTGTTGTTATTTGCATATTTGGAAGGTGTAATTTGCCGCGCAGCTTGTTGTTTGTTTTCTATTAGCCTTTCTACTTCCTCTTCGACTTGTATAATGTTCCTTATTGGTGCTTGAAGATTGATGTTTTGTTCTAACAATTCTCGAAAAATTTTCCAATTGGTATTCTTATTGGACAGTCTCGGTGTGATTTCTTTTTCAATTATTGTTTCACTGACCGTCATAATAACAGGAAAGAGGCCCGACGTAAGCTCTTCATTATTTCCTAAACGAATATAGTTATCTGATATACCTTTTGTCCCATACAAGTCTATAAGATCCGGTGTTTTGTTTAAATCTGTTGGCCAGTAAGTTGGTGAGCCACCACTTTGAAAGTCACATTTTAATTTTCTTCCTGCTTTAAACAACTCTCTCTCTCTTTTAGTGTTGTAACTCTGGAGCCCAGTATATGCTTTTCGCATTGAAGTCGCCCCCAATGATAAAACAACCTCCCGTGGTGTTAAAAAGTTCTTAATAATCGTCTCTTCAAATTATGTCGTTGTGGACAGTGTATTGATGATACATATATCTAATTTCTTTGTACTTTGTGCGAGTTCTGATAGTTGTAACTTGCATAGATTCACTTTCAATATTTAATTCTTCGTTGTGTTTTATATTCTCTTTAATAAGAAAGGCAGATCCGCCTCTTGCTCTCTCTGATGGATGGATAGCATGGTAAAATCTGTACCCACGTATTCTGGCATATGAGAAGTTAGTAAAATGGGTTTTAAAGATTAGACAAATATCAATTTTTTGTTTAAATTGAAGTATTTCCAGCTCGGTGATGCCTTGGATCAGCCCATTCGCATTCCAAATAACTATTCTGAGCGTTTGTAAATTTATTTTTATTTTTATTTTCTAGTCCTGTTGGGTAACGACGATGACAAGTTTCTCAACTGTTCAAATATGAGCTTATTGGGCTCAGCCTGCTCATCAAGTTTTTTATTTAGAGTATCTATGCATCTTATGCCTCTTGACCTTGGGTCACCTGTGGATATGATTCTTTTCGTTGTAATTTATATAATTCCCGGTTTGTCTGTCGATTGGTCAGACTTGCTAGCGTGATTTCTTATATTTTGTAATTCTTTAGCTACCTCACAACCACGGTAATTAGCTGGATGTTGGCCCTTGCAATTAATGCATTTTGCAGCTGAATTCCTATCTAATGTACACGTGCTCGTAAGGTGGTTACCAGCACATTTCACGAATCCTGCCATACGTCTACAGTATTTCTGAGTGTGATTGAAGCACTGACATTTTTTGCATTGGACTATCAGAGGTGACTTTTTCTTCACTTGTTCTATTCTGACTTTCATATTTTGAATTGCTCAAATATAAGGAATTTTTTGAATATTTTTCTCCTTGCCAAACGTTAGCATGAATAGCGGTAGCCCGCGTTTTGTGACGACACACTTTGTGTTGCCTTTATCATCTATCTTTCTATCTTTTGTAATAATGTTTGCACGACGCGTTTTGTGTTGCCTTTATCATCTATCTTTCTCTCTTTTATAATGATGTTTGCAGCATCCTTAATGTCGAATCCTTGACTCTGCAGCTCGGCAATTATATCTTCACTCTCACATGTTTGATGTAGTCCTCTAGCCATAACCTTAATTGGTCTTTCCTGCTTGTCCTCATATGTATTCCACTGAACTTTCGCAGCATTAAGCTTTCTATAAGTATCTGAGTCTGGAACATTTACCTTCCAAACATCATTATTTAGTGCTACTAGCTTGAAATCCTTGTCCGTATATGAGGTTTGCTTTCCCTGCTCAACATATTCTGGCGATGATTCTGCTTTTCGTTTCTTTCTGGGCTTATTTTTTCACGATCCAATCAGATTCCCTTGCCACTTCCTCTTCATCGGAAACTGCCAAGTTGGATGTGGCGGTTTTTCTTGTGCATCTTGATCCTAGTATTCACTGGGAATTGGTTCCTATTTCTCTTCCGAGTTCTTCTTCGTCTGTGTATTATTCATTATAGACTTGTTTTTTTCTTTACCTGATTCAAGTATCTTTTCAGGTCTTCATTTTCTCTCTTTAATAGGGTAATTTCATTACTCAGCTTTGAGACCATCTCTTCTAGGCTTTTTAATTGGTTATGAAGTGTGCTTTTTTTGTTTTCAACATTAGTTGTTGGTGAAGACAAAGTCATATTAATATCTCTTATAGAGCTGTTTTTTAATAGTAGTTGATCTTATGATTTTGTTACCCCTATGAAAAGGATACTCATCATCCCTTGTTAAGCTTGTATTAATATTTGTCCCAGCAGCCAAGTACCCCGCTGCGGAGACATTGTGGTCGGTTGATTTCGACGACTGGGAGCCCACTTGCTCACTCCCGAAAGTCGCCGGTACTGGGTACGAAAACGAATCGTGACCAAAATTCAACGAATGGGATTTGGATAGTCTGAGATTCGATTTTCTGACATGGTTACACGTTATACCACACTTGTTCGTAAACTTGTCTCTCAGGTCACCAGACTTGTCACAATGCCAAACATTAGACTTGTGACAATGCCAACTATAGATTTTACATAAGCATTTATTGATCAATTGGGTGTGAGTTTATGAATTAAATTCAGGAATAAACGACTTCAGTGCTGAAGGGCGATTTATAATTATGTATACCGAATATATTCTTTTCAATGAACGAATAAAATACTATCAGACGATTATACTGTGGTTCAAAATTCAATTTTTGACTTTATAGTGTGTATAATAATAAACAGTGTCTAAAGGCCATTACTGGCCCCTTACTGCGTCAACAATCTGGCTCCAACGGTTTCGATATTGGGCTTGGTCTTCATACTGTCCTAGACAATCTAAAGAAGGCAAGCCATTCTCTACATCGTGGAGCCATCGTCGCCTGCAACGACCTCTGCGCCTACCATATGGTGGCTCTCTTTTCAGAGATCCCTGCACAATTCGTTCCCGATCAGCACGCAGAACGTGACAGAACCAGCGTACTCGCTTAGATCTTATTTCATGCACAATATCAGGGATCTTCATCAGATCTCTGATCTCGAAATTGTACAGAGCTCGCGTATGTGCCATCTATTTCGCGTTTTGGCCCATAAATCACACGCATGACTCTTCTCTCAAATGTAAGGAGCCATATCTCGTACTCATCCGTCAGCGCCCAACTTTCACATCCAAACATAACAACGGGCCTGATCAACGCTTTGTAAAGTTTCCGCTTCACGGCACTTAACAGGTGTTTAGATTTTAGCAGTGGCCTTAGAGGATTCAAAGCACGACTGCCAGCTGCCAGCCGCACTTTAATATCCTCACCCACACTGTTATTGTGAGTGATAAGAGAACCCAGATATTTGAACCTCCTCACTCCTTCATACGTGTAGTGGCCACTACTAAAATCTGGTGTGCCATTGTTCATATAACATGAAATCATGTATTTCGTTTTGGACTCATTGATCGGTAGTCCAACAGAAGCTGAAAACTCTACAAGCGGATCAAGTATTTCCTTCACCCCGTTGCTATTTAGTCCAATCACGCATATGTCATCTGCAGATGCAAGCACCTGATTGGAGTGGCGATATAAGATGTTGCGCTGAGGTGTTCCAGTTTTACGAAAGGTGTACCCCAACATGAGATTGAAAAATATCGGGGACAGAGCATCTCCCTGCCGAACACCCGAGCGAACTGCAAAAATTATTGATAGCCTATTCTCAACTTTAACACAGCATGAGACTGTGTCACTGTCATTCTACACAATCATACAATTTTTGTTGGCATACCTAGATATTCCAGCGCAGACCACAAACTCTCTCGATTGATCGAGTCATAGGCCTGTGGGAAATCCAGGTACACCTGATGTACTTGGATGGAAGTCTCATAATATTTAGATAGAATCATCCGCAGCGAAAGGACCTGATCAGTGATTGATCGATTCGGACAAAATCCTCCTTGATAGTCACCAACCAGGCCCTCCGCTAGAGGGGTGACTCTATCCAATATAATGTATAGGACAGTAACTTATATGCTGTGCAAAAGAGAGCTATACCGCGATAATTCTCACACTTCAAGCGGTCTCCCTTCTTGAAGATGGGGCTTCGGTTCGCCATACTAATCGAATAAGGTCGAAAAGACAGTTCCACAAAGTATCCCCTCCGAATATCAAGAGCTCCGAATTAATGCACTTCACTCCAAGTGAGCGGTTTCGTTTTAGTCTCTGCATGGACCTAGTGAATTCCTCATGGGATGGATCCTCAATGCAAATATACAGTCTGTGACGCATGATGAACACCAAACAGGTCGGTAAAGTGTCCATTCTATGCGTCGAGTACTACGTCGATGTTAACACAGAGGTTTCCATTCGGGTCCCGAATGGCAGTTGACGTAGGCTTGAAAGTATGGTGCAATCCAGTATTTCCTTTAAAGAAATTACGTGAACTGCGCTCATTGCTGAGTTGTTGTACTTTCAGAACCTCGGCCTTCCATGATTCTTGCTTTTTCCATAATGATGATACAAACAAATCCAAAGATATCAAGCTATCCTAAAACCAAACACAATCTTAAAACAGATGCAGATATCAATATAAATCAAATAAATAAAGACGCGAAATCGTCACAACTTCCACAATATGATAAGCCAAACAAGTATTGCAAGCTTCATCGAAAGGAAGCCAGCCGAGACTTTTTGCACCACTGTTGAACAACCTTGTATGAGGTAATTTAAATATTTGGCAATTCATTTACAATGGTATATGCATATATCGAAATTGAAGAACAAAAGTAATAACCATAACGTCATCAAATATTACTTCCGAAAGGACATCATTTTATAATATTGATGTTCCGCCATGAACATCAACAATATTTCTATTGTTGACCTCAAAATCAACTACCGCCGTTGCGATAAAGATAATCTGTTTTAAACAGATAAGCCAACTTATAGGCAACTAACCGAGTAATGGACTCAATCCTCCTCTATATGTAGTTGGATTAGACTAATATATTAGACAAACATTTAGCGGTTGCCTCCAGCGAATTATTGCAAGACGTGGTTGTCTTACTATCATTCATACCGACAATTGTACGCATTTTGTAGGTTCAACCACCATACTAAACAAATTAGAAACGTTTTATACAAACCTATTTATTTATGGTGGAAATTTATTCCTGTAGGCGAAATAAACAGGTCACACTTTGTTGAATTTCGGGAGGCTGGTTAAATATCACCTCAAGGGAGTAACCGTAGAACTATCCTCTTAGCACACATAGTGCTGTTTAAATTCCCGTCCTCTCACTCCTTTATCAGACGATGTCGATCCTTATACCCCGAGACTTCAAGAATATGTCAATCCTTATACCACTAGACTTTCAAGCCATGTAAATAATCGAGTGACTAGCTGGAAAAAGCTGAAAGACTAGCGATCACAGAGCTATTACTCTCACCTTAGGTTCGGAAAAAGTGGTAACCAAACGTCCGGAAAAGCTACTCGGTTAATGCAACTAAGCATGCTAATCGGGAGAAGTTCTATATAATCTATTAAGTAGCACGATAAAAATCATCAAAATCATCGTTTGTGGCGCTAGTATACGACATTACCATGCTGTTACAAGCAATTTGGTGGTCCTTGGATTAAACCGATATCAGGTAAATGACAAAATTCACAACAGCTTAGAGCAGTTCATCATGGTGCATGGAAATGTGAAATTGTGGGGCTTTGTCTATAAATTGAACACAGGCAAACTGAAAACAAGTGAAGTACTAAGTACCCTGGTAAATGATGGAGGAAAAATAACAATATGTTGGGGGTACACCACAAAATGCTTAGTCAATACTTTACTTACGATGACAGTGAAAAACGTGTAAAGAGCCACATCAGTGAAACTTTGGTAACAATGTCTATAAAAATAAATAATTACTAACACATATAAAACACACAAACAACACAAACACGGCTACATATAACTTTGAGGATGAATTAAGTGATACCTCACGTGCTTAGCCTAGTAGGGCCCAGTATCACGAGCTCCATGAATATACATGTCTATGAGCATAGGAGTTCCTCCCAAAGGAGAAGGAGAGATGAATATGAAACCGATCCCAAGGCTAATAGGCTTATCAAGCTGTTGCTTGCGTCTTAGGTAAATGACTTAAAAAAATACTTACCGGCAGGTTAATTAACATATTCCAAAAGAGTGGTTAATAAAATTAATAAATTGTTTAGCTTTAGAGAAAATAGATCAACAGAGGACACAATGGTTAAATAGTAAAAAATCAGAACAAAAGTACAATCTGGGAGTTTCCTGGCGTGTTCGATAATTTATAATGGCCCAGCATAATGTTGGAATTAAAAAAATTATAATTTATTTTATAATTTTCCTTAAATCTAAAAACTTATAATAAATCAATGGTCTCACAAATCTCTACAAAATTATAAATTAATTTCCCTGAAGGAATAGCCCCTAGTAGTATGAACTGCAATCGCGGACAACAAGGCAATTCTTTTTAGTGGAAATTAAAACAAAGTATACAAAAAAAAACGCAACTAGTCGTAGACAGGACGGTAGACTGGTGCAATAATTACAAGATGGAGTAGTCCTCCGCCAAAAATGTGGTTGCCGTACTAAAAAGAGTAGCATGCAAAAGAGACGTGGGTCCTTCAGCACGGAATACACTCGACTAAATATGAAGGCTTTGTGATCTCTTCGGATCACATAAGCATGTGCCGGATGGGCTGACCACCGAATGAACTATCAACATCGACGAACACAGTTAGTGTCCAAAGAAGTATATATATTGAACGAGATCACCACAGCGACAGAACTGTGTCAACTGGCGCTGTTCCCATCTTGATTAATTCAATTGTGCGGTTCCACACTTTAATTCTTTGCTCTTGATTCTTTCTTCGTTTCCTTCCTCTTCACCGGCGGGGATCTTTAATTCTTTTTTCACCAAACATATTTTTTGATTCTACTGATTTCTCGCACCACTACGAAGATAAAATATTTCAAGGCCATTTTGTTTATTCTTCAAGTTGTCAAATTTTTGTTATTATAGAAAAATATTACACGTGCACACATCGTATTATAACGTCAAAAATCATTTTACACACATACTTAAACAAAGAAACGCGCAAAGAAATGTGCAAATGCGAATAATGTGGGCGTCGAGTGATTTTTTAATATCGTAGAAGCAGGAGGAAAGAATTATAGTGTGGAGAGGCGGAATGGGAATAAGTTTAAATGAAAGGCCAACTTTAAAATAAACTCTTTCAAGAAATTGAATGATACCGTTCTTTGTGCTACTAAACACTAAATTATCCAAATAAATTAAATAAGATAATTTATAAGATAAATTATAAATAAGATAATTTATAAATTAAATAAGATAATTTATAATAAGACGAGCGTGTGCCTCTAAGCGACAGAGATGGAAACAGTGAAACCTAGCTAAGCATACCAATTAAGTAAATAGTATAAGACGCCATAGAAATTGATTTCTGGGTGCCATATCATTTATCGTAGTTATACTATTGTAGTAATAAAACTTTGTTGTATTCGTCAAAAGTAAATTATTTTAATTGAATTGTTCATTGTCAGTGATTGCCACTTAGTTACTAATAATGATGCTTAACTACCGAAGGACTTAAAATCAGTAACAGCTATTTTTATATAAAACGTCATGTAATTATCAAATAAATTTTGTATAAATTAAACAAAGATATTTTTATTTAATATTTCAATTAAAATTCATTTGAATTTTCATCATCCGTTTGTTGCCTATGACGATACTCAACTGTTACAACACTTTTATTTATTATTATTGAGTCCGATGATGGAGTTAATTGTTTCAATTGTGTTGATGATCGTGATCGTGATTGTGATAATTCATCTTCCTCTTCATTTTCTGCTGGCAATGGATATGTAATGGACGTAGTCTCAATCGCAGCATCACACGTAAAATCCCACTGTGCATAGCATATTGAAAGGCATAAAAACAAAACGGTCATTAGGCCAATCAATATACCAGTAAACATGAATGTAGTCCGTGGCGGATTCGTATATTTACTATTCGAAATGGTAAATATATACATCCCTGATGAGTTAAACAGCCACCAGCATCCTATAGCTATAGCCTTAATATTAATCGGTGTCTGACTATAAACCACATACAATCCAGTTATAATAATACAATTTTTTCCAAACGCTACGATTGTAATAATTATCAATAGATACCAAATTGGAACAATAAGAGGCGCCTGAGCTTTCACGATTACCTGTCCTTTAGTTGACGCTTCCATTATATACACGCCACCATACTGGAAGTTTACATTTCTTTGTGTTGTCTTAAAATTAACGATGATATCATACGATCCTTCTTTAATTATTAAACATCTAAAGCGTTCACTCGTCATTACAAAATATCGCACACCGGGATTATTCACTGCTTGCAACTTAACATGGTAATTCCAAATATTTGAAAACTCTGGCATTACTATACAGATCCTCGGACGCCCGTAAAAATCCCGGCTCGCGTCGAATGTGTATGGTTCAAAAGAATACACGAATTCATTAGTGTGAATAATATACATACATCTCAAGTTGAATGCGTATGCGGTCTTTTCTTTTAGACAAACATTCATTGTGTATGACTTTGCGTAACCAGGTCTTATAGTGGTGGTCATAGTTACTTGATAGCAAGATCTATTTCCATCTAACATCCAATAAAAATGTTGTAATTCCGTGTGATTAAAGTAAATGCTGGTTGAATTTAGGTCTATTCTGAGATCGGGGTTTACTAGCTGCCCGGGTGTACCGTCCCCAGCGCAAGAAGCGGATATATAGATACTTGTAATGTTAGGCAGTTTCAGATCGTAATACTCCTTCAATGTACCGAACAAATATGAACATAAAATCATCCCAGCTGTCATTAAGAATCCTCCAAATCCAATCGTTAGTACCGGTTTCGTTACGATAAACTTAGAATACATAACCAGCATGTATAATAATCCACATAGAATAACGGCAATTAGATCCATCATCAACATATCATGTGCGCTTAGCTTATAGAAAAGAAACTGGCAATTCATATACGTGGCTTGTTTCATCCATCGCCATATTCCATCACCATAATTAATCCATACAATTAAAAATGGCAAAAATACGACAAGTACTCGACCCAATTTTGATAGTTCCGTGAAAATTGGGTTTTTCAACTCCTTTAGGCAGTCGCGATACGACAAGCTAAATGTAATCCAGGATATAATTCCAAACATCAATGATTTCACCATAACGTAAGATGGACAACTCAAACGGCCGCACGCATCTTGAAGTATCATATCCATTGGAACAAAACGAAGTGCTACAAGATGGCCTATAATTTCGGCCATATAAGTAATTGCAAAATATCTGCATATATCTGTGCATTTATTTGATGGATATTCCGCTGCACCGTATGCAACCAAACCAATTTTTATTGTGCCCGCCATTACAGCCACTAACACGTAAGCAATTTGAGCAGAATATGCGATCTGCGATATGAAAAACATAAGCTGGGCAGCAATTGATAGCAACATTATTAGTAATAAAAATGAATATTTATTTGCGGTCAGATCGAGTAAAATTGCACCAGCTCCGAAAAATATGTAGTACATCGTATCGAATAAGTAGGTCACATGTTGCAATTCGTCATTGTTTTGTTTAACCATTGAATTCATCTTAACTAATAAGAATGCTGAATAAAATATATAATATATATAGTGGTTAGTGTGCCTATTTATACACATATATACTCTATTAGAAAATAATTAAATTATATGTTACCTCGAAATGAATGAAAGCTGACTGAATGTGACATTATTGCCAAAGCCAGAAAAGGCCACGACAATTTCAATTGTGGTGGAGGAAACTGGAAAAATCATAGTAAATATTTAAAATTAATATTCCAATAATGTGCTTTAATGAAATGTATATATCCGCATAATAATTATGAAGCGTACTTACGTAATACATTGAATTATTCTGGTTTTATTCTGGTTCTGTGTTCCGACTATGGTTGGTTGTGCTCGACTAATAAATAATTGAATTGAATGCAACGCCAACTATGGAAAATGCCGTTTTAGTTGGTTGCTTATATTAAAAAAAAATTGTAGAGCTCCAACTGACGGAGAACAGTATAATACTCAGCTATGAGTTATCGTGTTGATAAAATTGAGAGATGTCGTCAAGATGGAAGACGAAATTATGCTATATATACATTATTGCCCCAAACATGTCATCTAAGGCTGCAAATGTGACCCTCACGTCACTAAATCAGATTTTAATTTTACTAAAATTTCTTGGTGTTTTGATCCTGACATTATTTACAGTATCCCTTTCAACGTAAGATACCAACTTGAACTATATTTCCTTGACACTCCTAACATACACGCGATAGCTTTATAATAATAGGAGTAATAAAGAGTGTTAAAGGCCATGACTGGCCCCTTATACTATGTCAACAATTTGGCTGCAACAGTTTTGATCCCAAGCTTACACAGCATTGAGACTGCGTCACTGTCATTCTACACAATCGTACCAATTTGGTTGCCATTCCTAGGTATCCCAGGGCAGAACACAAACTCTCTCGATTGATCGAGTCATAGGCCTGTCGAAAATCCAGGAACAACTAATATACGGGGATGCGGACGTCTCATAATATTTAGATAGAATCATCCGAAAAGTCAGTCCACCCCAGGTGAGCAGTTGCGTTTCAATCGCTGCATGAGCTTAGTGAATTCCTCATGCGGGATGGATCCTCAACGCAAATCCCCGCAGTCTGTATTTGAGGTGACTCAACAACAGTTTGTGACACCTGATGAACACCAAGCAGGTGGGTATAGTGTCCACTCTACGCGACGAGTACTGCGTGGATGTTGACGCAGTCCTGAACTATGGTGTAAGCCTTGAAAGAAATTACGCCAACTGCGCTAAGTTGTTGTACTTTCAGAACCCTTGACCTTCCACCATTCTCGCTTCCTCCGTCTACAAATCCGCTTAGCTGTCCTCCTAGCAAGAGCAGCTTCGTTTTGCCTCGCAATTGTGAGACGTTATTGCAGTTCACTATTTTGTTGTAAAACCGCAAGACGACATTCGTCAACAAACCAGCCATTCGTGGGTCTGAGTTTCACTATAGCTAAAGTCTGTTGAGCAGCACTGACAACCGAAGTTTTCAGCACCTCCCAGACAGAGTTTAATCAATCAGTACCCCCGACCAAAAGGCCAACGTGGTAGCATACCTTGGCCATATATATGCAATAATCCTAGATTAAGTTACATCAAAACGATAATGAATGATACAAAAATGAACACAGCGAAATCTTGCCATGTTTACGAATCATTGATCTGAAATCTTACTTCTATTTCAAGAAAGATAATAAAGTAACAGTGTTGAAGAACTTCTTCAATAATATTATGTAGCAGGACGAACTATATCTACAAATTACCTAGACGGACACCTAATTTTCCGAGCTAATTAAGTGATAGAACAACTCAACCAATGAATTAGGTATCCAATCTATAGATTAGACATACAGATACCCTGATTCCCGATGACTGAATTTATCTTGAACTATATAGTCGAACCGATTTCATCGTTGGCTTGAATTTCAAAACTATCTTTAAATTGGTCATTTCTAACTCATTCGAAAGGCAAATATACACTATGCCATTTACCAGCAGCTCAAAACGGCTTCCTCTCAAGGAGATACCACGACTAATCTGTTGGAGTTTACTATAGCAAAACAATAAAACTCATCGAAGCTGACGAATTTGTGAATATTTGGTTCTTGTGTCGTATCTAACAGTATAGACAATAATACTTTGAAATTGGTGCCAATTACTGCACATTCTGGAGTACCGTGCAGAGCTCTCATCTGGGATCATATGGATTTTCTTCGTTTCCATTAATGACATAACGAATGCTATCCATAACTCTGATGTACTGATATGTATGTATATGCCGACGACAAGAAAATATTTAAAATAATCAGAATCTGATACGCACAGTAAGATGGTTTGAACAGAGTTAGTACCTGGTGAGTGATGCGTATCCAATGTTAATTACATCTAAATCTAAATTGCGATTCGAGTTAGATTCGTAAAGCGATGCGGTTGTTAGAGTTAATGGATGTCGCAGATTCCAAATTTAATTCGCCGTTCCAGTTTCGTCTCCGTTCTGCCAAATTCACAACAATCGCATTGACATCACTCGAACGAAAACATGCCTGGCATTATGATAACAATCTACCATATTACGAAAATTTCTCGGCTACCACCTTCCACCTTGAAAGTTGCCTTAAATGTTAAATTGCAAGAAACATTGTTTCAATGATAGGAAAAACTGGCTCTCAAACTCAATTTTATACATTGCGATTGAAGTATGTTGATTATACGTTTTCGTAAGCCGTTTTTAGTCAGTTCTTCACCAATTTTTCCAGTTGCCACAGTGGTTTGATTGTTTGTTTGTTTTTATCATAACCGTGATTAGTAATTAGCTTCCGTGTAGTGGCGCTCTTTATCCTGAACGTTTAATAATATTTAATATTTGTTTCCAGAACTTCCCGATCTATTTGCAGGCATCAAAGCTTTATAGCTTATATCAGTTTTATACCCCTTGTGGTCGGGGCTCATTGCTCTTCAAATAACTAAAAGTGGAGACCACGTGGCCCAGGACTATACGTTGTTATACAGTGGAGATGATCTCGGAAATCTTGGAGCTGAATTTCTTCCTGAATTTCAGGCAGATATATGACTCGATCAATCGAGAGAGTTTGTGGTCCGCTCTGGAATATCTAGGAATGCCAACAAAATTGGTACGATTGTGTAAAATAACAGTGACGCAGTCTCAATTCTGTGTTAAAGTTGAGAACAGGTTATCGACAATTTTTGAAGCGAACTCGGATGTTCGACAGCCGATGCTCTGTCACTGATACTCTTTAATCTCATGTTGGAGTACAACCTTCGTAAAACTGAAACACCTCAGCGCAACATCTTATATCGTCAGTTCTAATCAGGTGCTTGCATATGCAGATGACATATGCGTGTTTGAAGTGAATATGAACTCCGTATAAAAGAAGTACTCGATCAGCTTGTAGAGATTTCAGCTTTTGTTGGACTCAGATAAATGAGTCCAAAACAAAATACATGATCTCTGGAATTCTGGATATAGGGACAATGGCACACCAGATTTTAGTATTGGGCACTGTACTCTCTAACCACTCACAATAACAATGTAAGGTCACTGCTAAAATCACCTATTTGTTTGGATGTGAAAGTGGGGCGCTGACGAATGAGTACGAGAGATGGCTGCTTGTATTTGAGAGAAGAAATGAAAGATCTTCAAAAATGATGCTGGTGAAAACGTTACAGTCAACGGTGACCGATACAGACAGCGCACGATACAATTAATTTACTAAATCAAACATTTGATGAACGATCATATACCGGATATATGAAGTCGCCTATTGAACACTTGGAAGCCAACAGTCGATCCGATATTGCCGAAATACGGTCATACATGCTGCGAAGAGTGATCGAAAATCTACTTATGATATAATGCAAGACAGAATTAAAACTCCATGATAGTGATTCTGAAACTAAAGTAGTTGTCGAAGGTTACACAGAAACTAACCTACACTTAACTCTGTGTAATTATTATACCCTTTTCTTCCGTTTAACCTTTGCAGGAAATATCAAGCTGAACTTATCGTGATACTGGAGCCGTAGGCTGGTTGAGGAAATAATGTGATATCTGAAGGATATTCACATTTTTACATACCGTCAGGCTGCAAATAAAAAACGCAACAATTTAACTTGCTTATGTCAAAGGTTGCCCAGCATTGTTTCCCATCTATAAATGAGATGGCTGATCAGTTCAACATCCATATGACGTGAGTGCTAGGGCATTCCAACATTGCGGGTAATATAAAAGCAAATCCGTCATAACAACAAGCAGATCAACAAGAAGTTATGAGAGTAACGACGACAGATCGCCTAAGACCACTTTGTGGGTAATAACTAGGCAGGCCTGACCAACATTAAACCGGTTCAGATTTGTCCTGCTGATATAGTTTCGGCGGCATTATATATCTTTATGGTCGTAGATGTTATCACATATGATTACAGTCGTATGTGCGAAAATGATTATGAGGAACAAACCATAGTACTACTCCAACTCCCCTCGAGGATTAATTATTTAGTGTCGTCTACTTAAAAAATTAAAATTGGGCGGATTTTACTCCAGTACTCAATGCCACTAATGGGCCCAGGGTGCAATACCCACATTCACACTAACATTCATTCAACCCATTCATCCCATTCACACAAGTACAGTATACCCACCTGCGCATTGAATAGCTTCATGTCACCCTGCACAGTGACATGGAAGATGGGTCGGCCCATGAGTTCTATATTCCAACAGAGGGTTATATATAGATGTTTTCAATTTAATCACCGATCGTAATCGGGAGATGAAAAATCCCTTTTGAATCCCGCCTATGTTGGGATTCGAAACCCGGTACCTCCCGATCCAAACGTCACAGCTTTAACCACTGCGCTATTTGCTTGGTGTCGTCTACTTACTTATTAAGCGTTAAAAAAAATATATAAAAGAAAATTCAAATAAATTCAGTCACGATTAATTCACAAGCAATAAAAGAAATTGTGAAATTCACAAGCAATAAAAGAAATTGTGAACTAATAATTTAGTTCTATAATCCTTAACTGTGTATCTCTACTAGGTTGAGGAGAGGCATCGAAATTGTGGTCACATCTAAAGGGTGCATAAAAATCCACTTTACGGTAAAACACAGAACAGGAATTCAGTGTAGATATAGAGGGCGGTGGGAAATGGGCAAGTACTGATGTCATTATTGATGAGAGTGGTGATAATGTGAGTGCTGTCTCATCATCAACTGCTGCACAGTCGGAGGAAATCGACTCAGTCGGCCGAATTAGAGATGCCATTAAAGCGTTTTAAAAAAAGATCAAATTGATCTCTAAACTGAATATTGCTGAAAGAACAAAGATCCAAGACTCCCTAACCGCAGTAGTAGACGCTGGCCATCTGGCAGAACGTTCGGAGATAGTGGCAGCACTATCATCCGACCAAATAGTATCGGACGCACAGACCTTGAAGAGTGCGATAATTCAGGCACCTGTCCTAGTGACGGTAAGTAAAAAACAAAAGACCCAGTGGCAACCGTCCAAAGTTGTCCCTGTAAAAGCAATGGCGGGTAGAGAGACTTCATTCACAAATAGTGAAAAAGTGCTGAAAGAAGCTACGGGAAATCGTGAACCCCGCTGTAGCAAATGTTTCAGTCAAAAAGGTCAGCAACAACAAAGATGGTGTTCTGATTGAAACCGACAAAATGGAGGTCCTTGAGTTCTTCCAAGTAAATGAGGAATATAAAAATGCCGGACTGGTTGCTACCAGATCATCATTTCTTTGGAACTGCTCGCTCGTTCGGGCTCGCTATTAGAAAAGCATTTGTCGAGAGTTATCATTTACGACGTTGACCGAACGGAAAAGAACGAAAACATAAAAGAAGCTATATATAGTAAAACAAAGCTCTGATTGTATAAAGATCGAGGACATGAAACGCTGTTTCATGACTGGACCAAAAGATGGCAATTGGGTTGCCAAAACCTTGAAGAGTGCGATAATTCAGGCACCTGTCCTAGTGACGGTAAGTAAAAAACAAAAGACCCAGTGGCAACCGTCCAAAGTTGTCCCTGTAAAAGCATTGGCGGGTAGAGAGACTTCATTCACAAATAGTGAAAAAGTGCCGAAAGAAGCTACGGGAAATCGTGAACCCCGCTGTAGCAAATGTTTCAGTCAAAAAGGTCAGCAACATCAAAGATGGTGTTCTGAATGAAACCGACAAAATGGAGGTCCTCCCTTCCAAGTAAATGAGGAATATAAAAATGCCGGACTGGTTGCTACCAGATCATCATTTCTTTGGAACTGGTCGCTCGTTCGGGCTCGCTATTAGAAAAGCATTTGTCGAGAGTTATCATTTACGACGTTGACCGAACGGAAAAGAACGAAAACATAAAAGAAGCTATATATAGTAAAACAAAGCTCTGATTGTATAAAGATCGAGGACATGAAACGCTGTTTCATGACTGGACCAAAAGATGGCAATTGGGTGGTTGAGGTGTTGCTAGCGGCTAGAAATACAGATAGACTAACAAACTTTGTCAGGTTACAAGGTGTTATAAATGCCATGCGTTTGAACATATTGCAAAATACTGCAAAGAACAAGACCGTATATCACGAAAAAAAGACCTGAGCAAGAAAGGCCGAAGACGCTAAATATGCTTGTTGCAAGAAACCAAACATCGACCACTCATCGAGAAGCAAAATATTTCCTTCATATAAAACGGCCTTGAACCTAATGATAAAGAAAACTGTTTATGACAGTTAAAGACAAAACTAGTTGTTGATTGAAAATTGTTCAACTGAATACGCAGAATGCATAAGGAGTGGGACAAGAAATCAGACATTGTATTGATATAGAAGCAATTGATATACTCTGCATGCAGGAACCATGCCCAGTTAATGATCAAATAGGTGGTTTGGCAACATCCATAAGAGTTATCGTGGGGTATGATGATAACGTTAGGGCAGCCATAAGTATCCTCAATAATGATCTAGAAGTCTTAAAGATTTCAAAGTATACTGTGACTCGCAGTGTAGAAATAAAATCGGATCTAGGTAGTTTCTATCTAGTCAGTATCTACTTTCAGTATTCAGGCGAGTGAGAGGAATATGTACATAAGCTAGACAAAATTATGGATGGCCTAAAAAACCATCCGATTATAATAACAGGCGACTTCAATGCAAAGTAAAAGGTTTCGTTGAAGAATTTATAGCACGAAGCGGCCTCTTCTTTATTAACGAAGTAGACAGCCTAGTACATTTTCCCATAATGGCAAAGTTAATAAAAGTTGTAAATTGGTCGGTCAAACAAAGCTGGACAGCAAGTCACCACAGAGCAATTGTCCTCATCTTCGTTTTCCGAAAACACGGTAAATGATAATTACTCTTCACAAAAAGATCCTCAACTTGCAACTAAACATGCAAATTCGGAGAAGTTCTACCACCTATTAAATAGCATCTGGCGAAACATGGTGACCTGAAAATATCGGACGGAAATGACGTCGCTAAAATTGATCAAATAATATCAAGCTCAACCATCAAAGTCTGTTGCGCTACAATATCGTATAAACGTGCTCACAAAAGTAAATTGCCATCGTGGTCCCCGGACCTAACTAAATGGTGCAAAATTTACGCAAAGTTTATCAAAGAGACTCCAACCGTAGCAAACCGTAATGCGTATTTCAAAAGTATAAGTGAACCGTGGGATTTTGTCTATAAGTTTAGCATAGGCAAAATGAAAAGTACCTTGGTAGACGGTGGTGGACAATCAACAATCTGTTGGCAGGACACCACAAAATGCTTGCTCGATACCTTGCTATACCGGATGGCAGTAAGGAAAGTGACTCGGATGTGCAAAGAGCAATCTGCCCGCATTGTAACATTGTGAACACCTGATACGCCAAACGTGAGCCACTTTAGTGATAAAGAGACCACTTTGGCAGACCAGAGACCATCATGTCTATGAAAATAAACAAAGTGCCTTGGCCTATTATATAGGGCCCAGTGCCACAAGCTTAATGAATACATGTCTGAGTAGAGGAATTTTTCCTAAATCTTGGAAAAATGGCAAAGTGGGAATCATAAGGAAAGGTGGGGATAGGTGTCAAACCGATCCAAAGGCTTATAGGCCGATCATGCTGTTGCCTGTCTTAGGTAAATTACTTGAAAAACTAATTACCGGCAGGTAAATGGACATATTGCAAAAGAGTGGCAAATATATAATGATAAACAGTTTGGCTTCAGATAAAATAGATCGAGTGAGGATGCAATGTGCGTTTGATTATTTGTGGTGGCCAAGTATAATATTGAAGTTAAAGAAAATAAACTGCCCCGCAAATATTTACAACTCTGCACCTAGTCTAGCCCAACGTAGAATACTATTTATGGGAGCCCCACCTGACGAATCTTAGCGGGATTAACGCCATCGATATTCAACGCTTAACACTTTGTGGAAAGTTCACTTTGTGTTCCTCCTCATTTTTGTGCCCAGCCAAATATATGTATATTTGCTCAATTGTCTATTTGTCTGTACAAATACATGAACGCTGAAATGGCAACGGCAGAGGTAAAAGCAAATTTACGGATCATGATAGAATATATTATAAGAGTGTGAAAAAAATTTGGAATGACAACTAAAGAATTTGCTAGATTAGCAAATTTCAAAATTTACGAAATTTAAATTTTAGGAACTAAATTTTACATCCAACTATTAAACTTTGCTATGTGTACCGCTTCTCAATATACATACCTAAATCAAAATCACATACACATTGTTCACGTTTCTAAACCAAACGAAATTCTAATTTTACTGTTTCCACCCGCACGCATAAAGTGGGTTGTATTTTATTTGTGATGTAACCGCGTAACGAAAAATTTAACTTAAAATAAATATATGTACATAATATATTATGTTTTGTTATTACACATATCGCTAATTATGTGTACATATGTATATACTCCCGCATAAATCATTCCCATTTTAGACGTAAACATAGCGTATAAATCGATATCTTAAAATAATTTATGTTATTCAATGGTAATGGCATAAATACGGAATTATAAGTATATATCGCACGGTAGTACACAACGTACAGCTCCCAGATTACGTGAAGGAGAAGCTGACGCAACACATATCCTGAATTCAAAAGGTCGAAAAGACTCTGAAATTGTAAGAAACAAACCTTTGTACCGAGCAATACTTCAAAGCATAAGACAGAAAATTAGAGGGAGTGTGGAAGCAGCCTTAATAGCATACAATATATTCAGCGACGATTGGACATCCATAAAAAAATGCTTGTCCCTTCACTATGCCAACAAGAGGAACCTTAGGTCGAGCATAGAGGAATTCTATGCTAACATTAACCATACCAGTTTTCACTGATTGATAAGAAAATTAAAACAGAAGACTATTCAGCAGGTGCAATCGAGGTACTGATAGAAACATATCGAAATTGCGCATTAGACGTATTTATAAAAGGCCTCAATGACGGAAGCGGAATGCTGTTGATATAACATCCACAGATTCTTCCGGAAGCATACATGTATTATTCTTGTAGTATGCTTAGAATTTCTAAACCTAAACTATAAAAACATAGTGATCCACTAGCTCCGGTAAACCAATATGAGTTTAATATATATATTGAAGGATGCGCTTAAACGGTTGGATCGCTTGACGGACGACCCGCATCCGTAAAAAAAAGAATCTGTTTAAAAAGTCAATAAAATTAAAAATGGATACCGTCTAAACAACACCGGACCCTCACTCAAGTATACTCGGACACGAGATTTATGATCGGCACGTGGAACAAGCAGTTAATTAGAAAACCAAGAGCTTTTTAAGAACGAGTATCGGCTGGAACTTGTTGCTCTGCAAGAAACTCGCTGGCCTAAAAGTGGAAACCATGTGACCCATGCGGCTATACGTTGTTATACAATCAAGATTACCTCGGAAATTTGGGAGCTGAATTTCTTGGTAAAGAAGGCTGTTTTGGATTTCCAAGCAGTCAATAACCGATTGTGTGAGTTTCGACTGCGCATGAAGTTAGCCAACCTGTCGATAACTTGTGTACGTGCGTTCACAGAAGTTAGCCAATCCAAGATAAAGACTCATTTTACAATGACTTAGACGATCTGATGGGATCCTATATACCCAAACACGATGTTATTATGGTAATTGGACACTTTAATGCTAGAGCTGGCCGACAAATCAGGCCGACTTGAGTGATAACATAGATCCGTACTCCCGACACGAAATTGCGACCGATAATGATGAGAGCGTGATGTCATCCTTGCAAAATTTCCTACAGCCAAATTGACCACGTGTTAATTTCAAAACGGCGTGCTCGGGTTGTGTAGGATGCCAGTACTTATATCGGTCAGCAACCAAATACGTAGGCAGCGATCATCATTCGGTCGCTGCAAAGCTACGGTGGAAGTTTTCGTACAGTTTTCGGCAGGAAACACAGAGAAACGCATGGAACGTTTCGACTGTGAAGGTCTAATAACTAAAAATCAAAAGAAACGATATCATGATCTTGTCAGCGACAGCATTGAGGAAGCTAATTACCAGTCTGACTGTGTGAACACAGTCTGGGAAGAGGTACAGAAAACTGCGATTGTCAGTGCTGCTCAACAGACTTTAGGTATAGTGAAAGTCAGACCCAAGAATGATTGGTTTGATGATGTATGTTGTCTTGCAGTTGAGCAACAAAATACAGTCCATAAATAGTGAAATGCAACAACGTCTCACAATCGCGATGGAAACAAGGCTACTCTTACTAGGAGGGCAACTATTTGAGTTTGTAGACGGAAAAAGCGAGTATGGTGGAAGATTGAGGTTCTGAAAGTACAACAACTAAAGGAGTTACTGGATTGTACAATAATTTCAGGCCTGCGTCAACTGCCATTCGGAACCGGGATGGAAACCGCTGTGTTAACATCGACGCAGTACTCGACGCATGGATTGGACACTATACTGATATGCATTATGCGACACAGACTGTAGCTGAGTCACCTCAAATTCAGACTGCGGAGATTCGGATTGAGGATCCCTCCCATGAGGAATTCACTAGGGTCATGCAGAGACTAAAACGAAACCGCTCACCTGGAGTGGACTGCATTAATTCGGAGCTCTTGATATTCGGAGGGGATACTTTGTGGAACTGTCTTTTCAACCTTATTCGATTAGTATGGCGAACCGAAGAAATGATTACGGAATGTCCTGCTTGGAACAAAAATTGGGATGTTTTCCAAAACATAAGCTGAGTCAATGTAACCAATAAATGCTCCTTCCAAAGAATTCTTCTATATGTGAGGGTGTAAACCTTATAATCCTGGCACCTTTTCTTGTAAAGAGGTAATCGAGCCACATGTTCATGGAATGGTATATTTTGGTCGCAGTTCCATCGGGGAGTCCGATACAACCTCCGTGATGGAGGAAAGTGTTTTCTAATGATTAAGATTCTGCAGTTCTGCTCAAAATGGAAGCTGAGATTATTGACATGGTTCTACTCCATGAACTATGGGTGGCCGGGTAATGTGCTCAGAACTCCCCCAACAATAAAAGTAACTTGAATATTTTTATACTACTAAATTACAGCAACGTTCTCGTAGTTGTGGCTAGCATTCAGATGAATCGTGAAAATCTCTGGGTAATAGCGGCTTACCTATACCAAACGAAGAGGAAAGTAAGTAGGCTAGGCCGCACAATAACGAATACTCATACACGAAAAGTCGGAGTTATCATGCGCAGTGATGCTAAGTTCTTTAGAAACATTCTTATGGTAACTCATCACCTGTATTGGTTGCATCAACACAGGAGCTTGATTAACTATAGTACATCAGCTATCCGATACTCTTAACAAAGCTATACATATTAGGAACATGTCTTGCACGAGGCCTTTGGGTAAGTCTCAGCCACCCTGGTGGCGCCAAAATGAAGAGGAACCAATGTTGTTCTAATCACTATGTTCTAGTCTTTCCATCCCGAGTTATATTCAACGACCGAATATGGATCATGGACTATACGTGTAGTTGGGAATCGCCGAAGATTAGATAATGTATAACTTCCCAGAGTCCGCGGTACCAAGATAAATACCGGTGTAGGCTCCGCATGTTATATAGTAAATATGACTACGAGACTTGATGACATTATTCCTGCGGATGTCCAGCGAACTATTGACTTAACCCTACCTTGGCTGGAAATCATTTTCAAAGGTAGCTTAGAACTTTTTCACATTCCTAGTAAATGGACTGAAGTAAAAGTAATATTTGGACTTAAGTCGGGAAAAAGCTCTCGTTGCTATTCCAAAGACGTTAGGACTATAAGCTTATCCTCTTTTCTATTAAAACATTAGAAAGGCCTCACATCAGAGGCTCAATCAAGATAGGCGAGCTGTGATTGCCTACGTGGATGATTTTGCTATAGCGGTTTTCGGTAAAGACGAAGAACATTTTTTTTCAGTGTAACCCGCCAACACTAACTAGTACTCGTTTGATGCTCTATGTCTTAGTGGTCAAGCTCATACTTCTGTATGGACTAACCATAAAGCTTTTGATGAAATTCCAAACAACTGGCTGCTTGTGTATAAGTGGAGCACTCATGGAGCACACCTACCTAAGATTTGGAGATTCACTTTCATCTTATCCTCTTGGGTCTTGCGGCCATTCAAGTCTGACCTGCAACAACATAAGGCTCTCATCTATTTTGTGCAATAGGGATATTCCTGGTATAATATCTGCAAAGGATATTCGCATTTTTAGGAACAGCCAGGCTGCTATTAAAACGCTATAATCACACTTCCTGAGGAAGAAGATAGCTCAGAATTAGCCCGACAGCCACTTGACGTGGGTGGCATTGCACTTCAATATTATAGGAAATCTAAAGGCAGATGAGGTTGTAGGTCAGTCTTATAGGGGTACATGCGAGCAGACTGGGCGTCCACGCTCATGATTTCTGCCGTAGCTGCAACTGTCTGTACCTGCCCTCGTCTAGCGTACAGAAGAACGTAAGTGATTTCCAACGCTTCTTAGGTGTAGCTTCGGACTAACCTGTGTCTATGCCAGTCCATTAGGACGACCACCCTAACCTAACCTAATCTCAGGACTCCAGACCGTCACACCGCATTCCACTTTTAAGTGGAATGCAAAATAAAGTTCGCTTATTATTGATTCCCCAGTCCAACGTTCTACAAAGCCAAGAATAGTATTTTCTTAGCAATACAGATATCAATATGCCGGTTGAAATTAACGTTTTCGATTAAAGTGACGCCTAAATCAGTAATCACACGAACTCTCTGCAATTTTAAGTTATTGATTTTGTATCCGGTAATTAAAAGATTATTTTAACGATGAAATGATGATGTTTCCTTGTAGTTTGACACCATCGTGTATTCCTTCAATAGTACGAACAATTTTTACATCATCAGCAACTATGAGCGCATTTGAATTCTTTATTATTTTGGTTATCTGATCGATGGAAACAATAAAATGCCAGGGTCCAATGAGTGAACCTTGTGGAACACAGCAGATTGTCACTTTGATAATTTTGGATTGGAAATGCGACGTGCACCAATTAATTTGTTCGAATGAAAATCCAAATGCAAATAGACTCCGCTTTATGATGACCGATAGAATCAAATGCTTTACACTGAAATCCGTATAAGCTACATCCCCTTGAAGATACGTAACATCATCAACAACAACATATACATGCAGAATGCATACACAATTGCGTATAACAGCAGAGACGCAAACCATCATTCACCACCATATTTTATTGAAAGAATTGATATTCGTCAAAAGTAATGAAGTTATGTGAAATTTGTGGATAATTTATATTACTAATTTTTTAGGATATTTATACCTATTTGTCAAATAACTTATAATGCTGTGGGGAGGTTTGAATTACTGCAGATTTCCATAGTAAACTCGCGTGACTTCATGTTATCGACAAAAATTAATAAAGTTATATCCTGCAGATGGCGCACCAAACGTTTTTTAACAAGATTTATTACGTTACCTGTTATTTCCAATTAATTTCAGCCGGGTGTTGTCAATTTGGTATATTGGTTTATTGTTTGAAGTGGTATTTTGTATAGATGTGGTGGAAGTAGTATTGGTTGGTGTAGCCGTCTGAATGGGCATAGGGAAGGGAGCGGGAGAACGGCTCATGAATTAGGTTGAATTATTACTGGGGCGATTGCTCTCGGAGGGATTGTGATAGCGGTGTTTGCCCTTCCTCGGTGTCTTCACCAAGTGGCTCATTAGAGTCCGATTCATCAAGTGATTATATTTCATTGGCCGCTTGCCTTAATTCAAGGAGGGTGGTGGCCAATGTCTCTCATTCTATATCAGGTCTGCCAAAGTAACTTAAATCCTGCGTGAGTCATTCCAGGTGTAACAGGAGCGTCACAACTTTTGGGTTTCCTACAATGGATATGTCCTCAATAATTAATTCGGTGTACCATGATTCTTTTGGTTTCATTCTACCATGTAAGATGTCGTTGATTTTACGTGAGCGAAGGCGGTAAGAAGAGAACTCGAGTAGTTTCTTTAGAAAAAACTCATATTTCCTTAGCCGGCGTCGGTTTGCAAGGGTTAGAGCAGCTGCCTGCAAACGGTATGTCAACACAGGGGAAATAACGGTGCGGTACATGGAGATAACCGTCTCATAGGGTACTTGATTTCTATGAATGAATTTTTGCATATGATGAGTTATTCCGAGCGCCTGATTACACCGAGTACGAATGGTGAGAGGACGACTCAACTTGGAGGTTAAATAAGTACCCAAATATCCTATGCTGAGGATCTCGGATCAGAGCGGTGCATTTATGGGGGTTTAATTCTATGGAATGGGTTCTAACGCAGTCTCGTGCGATGAGTACAATGTCATCTGCATAGGCGAGTATGAGAGGAAGTTGCAACTCAACATGCTGATCTAATTTCAACTCAGGTAATTGGTCTGCCTCAGTTAGTAAAACCGCATTCAGGATGAAGTCAAATAAACGGGGATAAATAGGGCATCCCTGTTTAACTTCTTGCTTTTCTTGAATTTTTCTGTACAAATAACCTAATTATCGTTCATTACAGTGTTTATCACAGGCTGAATACATATATGGAATTAATAATAATAAATAGATTTAAATTACAGGATCTCTGCCAGTTAAATTTAAATGTAAAAGGTTGGAATGCAGAATAAAATAAATCGTAACTAATTTAAGTTGAATTTTCAGGAGTATCTCATAAGTCATCCAGCAAACTACAATAATAAATTTTTTTCAGAGCCCAGTGAAGCTGAAAAAAATCCATCCTGTGTTACTAACTATTGGCTTTACCACGTGTCTGTAACCGAGTCAATTTCTATCATACTAACTGAACCTATCCAAATCCTCTTTATGTTATGTGTAAACGGGTATTCGTTGAGGCCCGGCAATCTCCGGGAGAGCCTGCTTAATGCTTGGTCGAACATTCCAATCAAATCAAATCAAATTTCACCGCTTCTATAAGTACAATTGGTACTTATTATTGACCTGAGTGAGTTGATTTCTTGAAGTTATATTTGTATTGCGTTAAATATGGCCAGATCTTTTCGATAAACAATTGGTTCAATCAAATACAATATCCATAAAGGTTTGTGGTTAATATCATTTACGACAAATGGACTCAGTTACTGTAAAAGTAACTAGTTCATTGTTGATGACAAGATCTAAAACTCTGTTCCGATTATTAGCAAAGAGATTTCACATCAGATGTTATATTGCATGGAAAGATTTAATTCTGTGTCAAAACTGGTAAATATTCGGATTTAGTGAGCTTTCACAGAGTATACATACATAAATTAGATAATTTGTTTGTGGTGCCTTATAGATACCATTTTGTTAACATTTTCAAAATGGATTGAGCATCTCCTCTAACTAGTTTCTAGCGTGATTTTTCAGATAGTATATGTTCTGCAAAGGTTTCTTCTTGCCGGGTGGTTTTTCAATTGGTTTAATGGTTGGCGGTATGTATTGGATATCACCTGGATATTTCGAAAAAAATAATTTCTTTTAAATTCGAATAATTGCTGGAGGTAATAGAGTGGTTTCAGCAGTAGTTGGTACGGGCCAATGGTCCAGTGTGAGAAATTTTGACAAAGACCGCGTCCTTCAATGTTCGGGCCAATTATAATGCAAGTACTGCATAATTTAACTTTATTCTTTTCAGCCTTCTGAAACGTTTTGATCGTATATTGTCTAAATTAGATTGCGCATCCACATAAAATCCTTACATGCAAAATACCGTTCAACCACCTTAATATACGGAGGGGCCTACACAGTTTTTTCCACAGATATATTTAATTTTATTTCTACATACAGTGCTAATAATTAATTTATGAAAAATGATATCACATTCATAACCAATCCTTTGCTGCAGATGGTTCAACGCAGAGCCAATTATGAAATCAATGAAAACATGCCGAGTAGGACCTACATAATAAGAAATGAAACAGTGAAGACTCATATATAGAAGGTAAAATCAAACCAATCAGGAATGCTGGTATACTTTCTAAACTAACGTAAACAACTATGGCCTCGCTCCAAAGGTAACATTTATATATGAGGACGCCTAGGCATAATTTAGATTAAGATTAATAAGGATGGTGATTATTTTGCGCCCCCTATAGGTGTTTTCTCACCATTTAGACGATTTGCAAAGCAAGTGGGGATTAGATTTTGTGGGTGGTATAGGAATTCAATGCCCGATGCTCTTTATGCCCGAATTCAATGTGAAACCAGAATTTTTTTTTATACTGCGGAAAGTTTGAACTTGATTGGCCGTGAATTTCCATTAGATGTGGAAAGTGGTCGTATATAGGACATGGTAAGTGGTCGTATGGCATTTCGAATTTGCCCGCATGTAGTACTTTTGTGCGTCCTTGCATTTTACATTTGTGACAGGATTAACAAGACCGAGTTATGTCTTGATTGATGCTATACGAGGAAATTATCAATTACTGGGATGCGAAATGTTGTGTAGACTGTTGAAGATGGTTCGGAGACAGACTTGCATGTGCGAATGGAAAAATTGTGTATGCTTGGAGGATCGAGTAACTATTAGGTGTTGTGATCGTGTTTATACGCTGCAATAATTCCCATCATGCGGTCTCCAATCGAAAAGTTTTTCACAGAAAATTGAATTGTAATCAAACATGTTTTTTTATTCGAAAGATCAATACATGTCATTAATATTTGAAAATGATTTCGGGGATATGGGCACCGCCACTATTCTTGACGAAACGCATTCTGGACGTCCAATTTTGGGCCACTTTTTCAATTGTTGGAGGCCAATTGACAGTTCCATTTCTCGAAATCAACTTATCGCCAAATTTTGAATTTTAATAAGTCGATGGTTGCGGTCGCCGTATGGCACGTAGCACCATCCTGTTAAAACCACATCTCGTCCGTATCAATTAGTGCGGTAACGATCTCCATTGACCGTAATGTGATCCCCGGTCTCATTTTTGTTTATTAACAAACCCGTTAAGCAAAAAATAAGCCTCATCGCTGAACACAATTTGACGATAAAACAACGGGTCATTTGGCGACTGCGCTAGGGCCCAATCGGCGAAAGAACGACGCTGATAAAGGTCGCGTGGCTTCAATTCCTGCACCAGCTGTATCATGTACGGGTGTAGGCCAAGATCTTTTCGCAAAATTAGCCATGTAATGGAGGGCAGAGCCCAAATATGTGTGAACGACGACGAACCGATAAAATTGGATCTTCTTCCACACCTTTGTTTACAGCGGCGATATTCTCTAAGTATACACATTCCATCGACGTGTTGATGTTATGGCATCCTCTAGATAGTATGTGGTACGAAATCTATCCACAGTTCGACGGATGGCTTGCTTAGATGGACAATTATGTGCGCCATAAAAATCACGAAGCCGTCAATAAGTTTCTCGAAACGACGATTGATTTTCAAAGTAAATTTTAATAATTTCGTAGCGTTGTTCAAGCGTGAGACTATTCATGATGATTTGCCAGAGTATACTAATGAATGGACGTGACTTCCGGATGTCGATTATTGGTAAATCTGCATTAATTCCTTTGAATTTTCGTTCCATTTTGGTACAATGCCGCAAATATTTGGCAATGCTGCCAATTTCCCCGATAAAGCATCCACTCAATATAAAACGCGTTGTATACAAGACGCCAAATTTATCTAATCCAACTTACAATATAAAAGTTAAAATTAAAAATGCGAAACACAAAACACAATTCAAGGTTGATGTTTATCGATCCATTTAGGTTTTCCATCCTCTTATTATTTTTTGTGGCAGAATCAGTAAAGTTTTCTGAAACAAAATGTGAATGTATACGGGTGTATATGGGTACATTGTAGAGAAAATTCATTTTATATGTTTTCTTTCTACTTTTTATGAATGAAAAATCGAGCGAATGTAAAATGAGAATTATAAAGAGAACTAGAAAAATGTGGGTGTGAATTGTGTACACACATATACATCTTCGTTATGTATTATTATAGTCTGAAAATTATATGTAGAAGAAAATTTAACCTTTTCCGTTTATGTACAACTTTTTTCCGGAACTTTCGCCCACAACCAAGATTTATCTATTGGGCAAAGGTAAATTAAATGGAAAAGATAATACCTATAAATAATCCGCTCTTCGTATACGCATATATATGTACATAATATCTCCGTAATGAAAATCATCATCATCATCACCCTACCCTCTCCATAAGAATATACATGGGTTTAAGAAAATTATGTGTTTTGTTTGTTTTCCTAAAATCTTTCTATTTGAATTATATTCTAATTGCGCCACATTTATATTGATTTTCCACCGTCCTATCGTTTTCCATTCTTTCCCAAAATAACTATGTCAAATTTGGGCAAATTAACACGCAAATCCACGTTAAAGTAATTGCAATTTAGTGTATTATCGATTTCGACGTATATATGAACATACAATTACAATTATATCATCACATCTAGGATACGGGACGGTGTTCCGATACAAACTTATGAGTACTGAATTCAACAATATGGCAAAACCATCAATTAGAGTTTAGTTAAACCAATATGCTAACATTTTTCGTTCTATATATCTTTAGAATCTTTGTTGAGATCATTTTGCGTCATCAATCGTTATACTAAAAACCGTTTAGAGTTTTTGTTCGGCTCAGGTTCGGGATGGCTATATAAGCAAGCAGGTAATAAAGATGTAGAATCCCACTTTACCACTGCTACCATGCCATCCATTAAGCAGGGAAAGCGAGAGGAGCGTCAGCAATATTTGTAAGGGAAAATATCAAACACTGCGAAGGAGTTAAAATAGAAAAGGAGATTATGCAAGTGTCAACCATTAACGTTCGACTAACTAATAAAAAGGAAAATAGCATTTCATCTATATCCTGTCAACCACGGCACCAACTGACTAAAGAAAATTATGTCACGTTGCTTAAATCGCATGGAACCAACTTCATAATTGGGGGAGAATTCAATGCTATGTATACATACTGCGGGAATCGAGACTATCAACACGTAAGGGTAAAGACCTGTTTGCAGCAGTAAAACCAACATATTGGCCTACCGATCATAATAAAATACCAGACTTAATAGACTTCTTTGTAACAAAAGGAGTATCCGAAAACTACGTACTGATCGAAAACAATGAACCAATTTCAAAATTGTTCGAAAAACTATTGGTAGCTGATCGATACTTCTGAAGCGTCTTGGGACCAATATTGTATTTTCTTTATACAAGAGATGTACCAAATACAAAAGGAACAAACATTGCAACATTTGCGGATGTTACTGCAAAAATCATCTAGTAATTTGTCTATCTTTCTTATGGTCATTTTGCAGAGATATAACCCATTAGTTAGATTAAAAATCTAGCCGTCCTATTGTGCTCTTCCAAATTACAGCGGTTTCTTTCTTTGGAGCCTTCGTACTCCATTTGCGTTACTCAGCATACCACGTAACTCAATATTTTGATGTTGACCAAGCCGTTGTGTGTATTTCTTTGCATGAATTGTTATCTCTTTGCTGAAATATTCCATACGGAGGTCCCTATGTAGGTTATAGTTTTTTATGTACCAAGAAGCGTTCACTATTCCACGTAACCCTTTATTTTGTAAAGCTTGTATTATTTTAATATTTGTTTTCTTAGTACAGCCCCAAATCAGAATACCATAAGTCAGAGTGTCTTCCAATTAGCCAATACATATTTCAATATTTAATGTTAAATTCCTCCTTTTCCTTTTTAATGTGCTTTTTCCATTTTAACTTAGCATCGAGAGCCAAGCCAAGATATTTGGCTGTGTTAGCATAAGGAACTTGTTTGGAATTTAGTTCTATTGGTATCCACTATCCAGTTAATTGTTCGATTGGTAAAGTTAACGTGCGTTGATTTTCTTCATTTCTCCATTTTTTGGTCCAGTTACTTAGTTCGTTCATAGCCCGTTACGTTTTTCTGGTTGCTGCAGTATTGTCCGCGAATGTTGCTATTGTTATCCCGCTTGTGTTTGGTAGGTCGCTTGTGTAAAGTAAATACAAGACTGGCCCCAGCACGCCACCTTGGGGAACCCCTGCAGATACCCTCTTTAGCTCGGAAAATTTTTCTTCACATCTAACGCGAAAATATCTGTTATCAATGTTAGATTTTAATATTTGAAAGTATTCCTTTGGCAAATCTCGATGCAGTTTATATTCCAATCCAGGATACTTTATTCCAATCCACCATACTTTATCGCAGGCCTGTGCTACATCCAGAAATATTGTTGAGCATATTTTCTTATTTTCAAGTGCATCTTCAATAATACTTGTCATCCTGCGAATTTGCTATATGATGGAGTGGC
Organism: Tipula unca; assembly: GCA_951394425.1. Classification (NCBI taxonomy): domain Eukaryota; kingdom Metazoa; phylum Arthropoda; class Insecta; order Diptera; family Tipulidae; genus Tipula; species Tipula unca. The sequence goes on along the minus strand of OX596380.1, from coordinate 176,871,195 downwards.
TTTCTCAAAATCCGAACTGATGTGGTGGTATTAGTTTTCACTCAAGTATTATAAGTTTCATCCTTTTGTATAACAGTTTCACAAAAATTTTCGAAAGTACTGGTAGCAGAGAAATTGGCCTATATGGGTTTTTATGATTAGATGGTTTGTTCGGCTTTGGTATCATAATTATTTCTGCTACTTTCCATTGCAGAGGTACATATTTCAGTTGAAATGAAGCGTTTGATTATATGAAGAAGTTGAGGCACCCCTTTCTCAGGAAGTGCCTTCACTATTTCACCTATAATTAAATCATAGCCAGGAGATTTGTTCGCATTTATATTATAGTTAATCTTTCAACTCTCGTTCGTAGAGTTCCAGGTGGTATTTCCCTACAATCCTCCTTGTGCACTGGTATTACATTTTCATCCGCTGATTGTCCAGCATATGGTTGGAACGTTTCTTCAAGCTGAGATAAGAACAGTGCTGCTTTCTGTTTGGCACTTGTTACCCAATTTCTTTTTAATGCTTTTGTAGCTTTCCATAGAAAATACTCAGTTTCTTTATTGTCTGTAAGACTACAAAGATAACGGATGACCGATTCATTTTTTAGTTCTCTAATTCTTTGCTTAAGCTTATTGCAGAGGTAATTAAAAATTATTTTGCTTTGTGGTGCTCGGTTTCTCTGCCATGTTTTCCTTGCTTTCCATTTTTCATTAACCAACCCCCTGATTTCGACTGGATAAGTGAAATTATTACGCTCCTTGTTTTGAATTACAGGGGTGCTATCCCATGCTGGTTGTTGTATATATCATTTTCTAATTGAACCGGAGGCGTGATTGGTACAAGAAGATTGGTGTTTTCTTCAACCAATTTCCTAAATAATTTCCAATTGGTTTTGTGATTTGTTAGTCTAGGTGGATTTTCCTTGTTAACAATCGTGGAACTAACAGTCATAATGACGGGCGAGTGGTCCGATGAGAGACTTTCGCTATTTTCTAGAAAAATGTGGTTTTCGAATATACCTCTTGTAATGTAGAAATCAGTTAGATCCGGAGTTTTCCTTGTGTCAGTAGGCCAGTTCCCATGAAAGAAATTCACAATTGTAAGCTCGGCCTGCGGCGTATAGTTCTCTGCCCTTTGGAGTTGTTAATCTTGACCCCCCGAAAGTATTTTTCTTTATTTAAATTATGTCTTGGAGGACAATAAATTGAGCAGACATTGAATATTTTTTTGTTGTTAAGTTGAATGCTGATAGTAGCTACCTGCATACTTTCTTCTTCAATTTTCATTTCCTCATGATGTTGAATATTTTCTTTTACAAATGTTGTTGATCCTCCTCTTGCTCTTTCTGCTGGATGTAGAGCGTGATAAGAAAGCATTCCAGATTACAATTCTTAATGTTTTATTTATCAAATTAGTTTAGTATAACGTGGATGTTATTTCATCCACTGTTTCTCGGCCATATCTAGTCGTCTGTTTAAAGCATCTATGGATCTATCTTGTTTTATAAGCCGTGTATTTAGCGCTTCGATGCTTTTATCAAGCATAGATGTGTCTTTGGAGTATTTGAAATTTACTGATTTGTGTGGGGTCGTATTTTGTAGCCCGGATGCCACCACTTGCGAAAACGACTTGCGATCTGTTACTTTAGTCGATATAGATATGGTAAAGTTTCCTAGGTCGGTGTTTACGCTATTGGCTACCGGCGTTTTATAATATCATGGGCCTTGCCGTAATTTGTCTCTAATTTTATTTTAGTTCTTTAACTACTATGCCGCCTCTGTATAGCTTGCAGGATATTGCTCTTTGCAGTTCACACATGTTGAAGGGGAATTTCTATTTAGTGGACACGCCTGAGCAGGGTGCCTTCTAAGGCACTTTACACATCTTGGCTCTCTATTGCCGTATTTTTCCGTATGGTTAAAACATTGGCACTTCTTGCATTGCACTATAAGCCCAATGGATTTCCGTAGTGCGTCTATTGGGTGTATGCATTAAAAACCGGAATTTGATACTAGATGTCATTACTTGTTTAAGCGTAATAGTACATCAATGACATCTATGTCATTTGAAAGCTCTATTCAATACCTGTCAAAATCAGCTAAAAGTTTTTGTTTTGATTCTGCACATCCAACCGATTTCAACGATGGAAAATTTATCAAGTTTGAGAAAAAACCGGCATTTGCGGGAAATTTTGTTGAGTCACTTTTTCGCAAACAAAACAGCAGCTGAAAGTCATCGTTTGCTCGATTTGTATGGTGAGCATGCGCTTGCAAAAACACAGTGTTTTGAGTGGTTTAGTCGCTTCAAAAGTGGTGATTTTGACATCAAAGACAAAGAGCGTCCTGGTCACCCGAAATAGTTTGAGGGTGAAGAATTGGAGGCATTACTCGATCAAGATTCATGTCAAACCCAAGAAGAACTTGTATGATTGATTCATCCAAAAGATGGGAAATTGGGTGCCATACGAGTTGAAGCCAAGAGACGTGGAAAGACGATTTTGCATGTCCGAAATGCTGCTCGAGCGCCACAAAAAGAAGTCGTTTTTGCATCGTATTGTCACTGGCGATGTAAAATGGATCCATTACGATAATCCCAAGCGCAAAAAAGCGTATGTCAAGAAAGGCGAGGCCGCCCCATCGACACCAAAGCCGAATATTCACGGGGCTAAGATCATACTGTGCATTTGGTGGGAAAAGCTAGGTGTGATCCACTATGAGCTGATACCAAATGGCCAAACCATCAATGCCCAACTCTATTTTCAACAATTGATCCGATTGAAGCAGAAAATCCAGGCAGAGCGGCCAACGTATGCGACCAGACACGAGTCAATCATTTTCCAACACGATAACGCTCGGCCACATATTGCGGCGCCGGTCAAAAATTACCTGGAGAATAACGGATAATAGCCCAGACCTTGCTCCTTCCGACTACCACCTATTTCGATCCATGCAGAATGCCCTATCAGGAATACGCTTCACTTCAGTTCAAGGTATCGAAAATTGACTCGATTCGTTTTTGGCCGCCAAGCCGGCGCAGTTTTTCTGGGATGGAATCCATAAATTTCCAGAAAGATGGGAAAAAGTAGAGGGTAACATTTTTCCACAATAAAGGCTCAAATTTCATTAAAAATTCCGGTTTTTAATGCATACACCCAATATTTTAACCAATATACACCCAATATTTTATTTCATGTTTAAAATAGCTCTTATATATTAGAGATGGCTTCTATCTTTTCTTTGTCATTGCAAGTTAACATAAATAAAGGGAGACCTTCTTCTAGTAACTTTAAATTCGGACCCTTCTTTGACCTTCTCTCTTTTTGTTTTATTTGCTGCATTTTCTAATGGCAGTCCTTGTTGTTGGAGATCTTCCATAATGTCTTTTATTGCACAGGTTGGATGGAGGCCTCTTGCCATAACCTTTATTGGGCGGCTGCTTTTATTTTCATATATATACCATTCGATTTTCTCTAAATTATGCTTTGTTGATAAGGCTCAATAAGTATCAGAGTCCGGTGTGTAGATTTTCCATACATTGTTGTTTAAGGATATTACTCTGTGTTCCTTATCTGGAATGGATTTCAAAATATTTTGCACAGCTCCATATTCGGTTATACCAATAATATTAATTGGGGTGGTTTGTCTTCTTTCGGTGGTTTGCTTTCACTATTATCTCGTTGATCCTCATGGGGCGGTCCCTTTGCCTCGTTCCTTTTAGTAGATTCTGTCTGCGAGCTACTAGCTACTTCCTGAGAGTATTCCGCGTTCCTTTTCTTTGCCGTTTTTCCGTTTAACAATCCATTCGGTCTCTTTTGATAACTCCTCCTCATCAATTTTGCTACTAAGCTGATGCGTCATCTATACAATTTCTTTAATTTTTGCTCGAAGATTCGCATTTTCTCTTTCTAACTGAGAGTAACCAGTTGACGATGGCATCAGGCTTGAAAGCCCTTATTGTGATAACAAGTCTAAGTTAAAATTTCCGCTGGCACCACTCCTGGCATCGGCTTGGTCAACTAACGACTTGCTACTTTTTTCTTTCGTAGGTGAGTCTTCTTTGGAACGGATTTGATGTTCCGTGGTTATGCACAAGATGGCCCTCCTCAGAATCCATAGAGGTCAGTCTCCATAGAGCGTAGATTTACCAATGTTGATATTGGTGTACCACCTTAATTTATATTGACAAAAAAAACTCATCGACCCAATAATTTTGCTCGGGAGTGTATATAAAATAATTAAAAAGAAGCTAACACTGCACTTTTTAACTATTTTTTATTTTATCGCTTACTTCATCGATTTCACGTCCAGACCCCTTAAATGAAAGTGAATAGAACAGTGAACTGGTAAATTACAAAATGCCACTAATGCAATATGTAGCTGGACAAAGAAATGGCGCATTCAGCTCAACGAAACGAAATCGATACACGCGTCAACTTCACTAACAAAAAAGTTAACTTCATACCAATCCATCTGAACTCACAGCAAATTCCGCATGCAAATACAGTCAAATACTTAGGCATAATACTTGATGCTAAACTCAAGTGCAAAGGGCAGGTGAAAAAGAAAAAAGAAGAGCGAAAGTCCAAATACAGGAAAATGTACTGGCTCTTAGGTAGAAAATCTGAGCTAACAGTACATAAAAAACTGATATTATATCGACAGATACTTAAACTTATATGGACATATATGGTATACAACTGTGGGGTTGTACCAAGAAGAGCAACGTTGATATAATTGAAACCTTTACAAATAAAATTTTACGGGGCATTGTGAACGCACCATGGTACATTAGAATCGACAACCTTACCGACAACGTACGTTACCGAAGAAATCAAGAAACATGTACAGCGACCCAGTCAGACGGCTTCGAAGGACGAATCCTTTAGATTTAGGGCAGTTAATGTAATCGTATAATCAGTTTGGAGCTAACCACTTGGTGGAACTCCACTAAAGTTAACACATTTACTATAGATAAGTTACTGGATGAATTATAATTCAGTTGCAATAGACACTAAATAAAAAATTGTTTCGATTCTAAATATAAACTCATTTATAGTGATTTAGAAAAGGTTGAATTGTGAACGGGAATGGAATGCATATCGATTATCGAAATTATTTTATAATTTGTGAACTCGTTTAACATTTTAAAAAGTTAACTGCTTTAAAGTGTATATATAATCGATTTAAGCGATTTTCTAAATATCAACATACTCTAAATTCTAATTTTATGGACCTCATCGAATGCGGTCAGTCTCAAATAATGTAATTATTTATATCTCTTGATCGACTCAACTAATAAATTTTTCTTTCATCTCGCACATTCCATCTTAGAACACTATATAAGTACGTACGTATATGTATTTACAGCATTTGATTAATGTTTTGCTGGTTTTGCTGGTTACCAAGGTACATATATAGTTTAAAATTATCTAGTTTCAGTTTTACCAAAAAAAAAAAAAACTGATTCAGCATCATCACCGCGCATATAAACAAAACAAAAACATTAAGATAAATTAAAGTCGCATGATGATATATATGCACAATGTCTTTCGAACAAACAACATATTATTATTATAATATCGCGGTATCATCATCATACGAGGATGTAATTTTAAACTTAATAACAATCTCTGTTGCTACACAGCGTACATATATGTATACAATATATATACGTATATGATATACCCGACCAAAATACATTTGGAATTCTATTTTTATTGTATATATATATATACGAGTATAGTACCCAAAAATAATTAAATTGTTGTTGATAAGATTTGTGGTCAATAATACACCATCAAATTAATTTTATCGCCACCGACAATCGCATTCAACTTCATTAATTGCTTCATAATTTATAATATGTATATATAAGAAGCGCGCGCGCGGTCTTTATGTATAAATAAATTTATAATTATATTTTGACTGTAAACCGTCAGATTTCCATTCATAGATAAGATTACATGGATTTTCGAACACAAACTTGACGAAATTCATTGTCATAATATAAATTTTATATCGTTCACTAGACCAGATACCATAGATAAGTCGCGTGGCGACAATTTGAAAAGATCTACGGGTATATACGCGGTCGTGCTAAGTTCAGTCATAACCAATATATAATCAGATACTTCTAGATGAATCTGCTTCGATATAGTCTAAATATATCCCCCGATATACGATAGGCGATCTAACTGAGGTGAACAATGTTGTATGCATACTCAAAAGATTTGATTCAAGGTGAACAATATTCAAAAACAATAAATTAAAAATAGAAAATCGATTATATTAGACAAGATAAGGCACGAATCGCGATATATCATCCTATATATGTTGTTTTGTATTGTACAAAAAAAACGGCTTACCGCATATTTTTGTTATTGTCATTAGGACTGATAACAAAAAAGGTAAATGTTGTGATGATAATTAAATAAAATTAATCCCGATTTATGGTGAGATTTAAGCGTACGCACCTGCTTAGTAAATTGTTTATTTATCCAACTGCCCTAATTATGCCGGGTATTTGTGAATGGCTTGAGATTATGATTATACTTTGTGCCGCACATTTGTATATACGAGAATGTATATAAGAAACAAAGTATACAACAGGAATGACCCAATCGAACCAATATAACTTTAAATAAATAAATCTTTAGGAAATCAATAAATAATAATCAATTTTAAAGGCCATTACTGGTCTTTTACTGAGTCAACTATTTGGCTCCAATGGTTTCGATCCTGAGCATGGTCTTCATACTATCTAAGACAATCTGAAGAGGCCAAGTCGTTCTCTACATCGTGGAGCCATGGTCGCCTGCTCGAAATGTATATAAAATGTATAAAATTTTAAGATGAAAACACGCGTTTCATTCAATAGTTAGTTAAATTGAATCGATGAAAGAAGAAATTATTTAGCAGTTTTCTCGTACTACTTCATAGAGTACTGATTGGCATGTTAAGTGAATTTCAAATCCCAAGGAAAAAAAAACTCTTTAAAGTAAAAATTCATCAAACTCAAAATTAGCGATTTCCGAATTTTTGAAACTAGACAAAAATTTTCGATCAAAAGTTTATATTCAACAGTTAAAATTCTAAAGTTAAATATAAATTTTAAGAAAAACGAATTTTAACATTTTTTCAAATATTTAACAAGAATAAAAGAGAACTGAATTTTTAGTCTCGATAGAGAGTTAACAACATTTTTATAAATTGTTGGCGGTTTAAATATTTTGTGAGGTTTTGAAAATTAAAATTTCGATATCATTAACGAATTTTAATTTATTCAACCCAAATTTATCATCGAATTTTAAAAAAAAAATTATAAATTAATTTTTATTCCTTAATTGGCAAATTAACATACCGAATTGATTAAACCGTTAAATCTCGTGAATTCGGCAAAAATTAAAATTAGTAATTTGGAAAATACATAGTTTAAAAACAGTTTCGAAATGACACAGAACTTTTAATTTTTTCTTTTCGTAGGAAGCTCGGAATTATCGAATTTCTAAATTTTGTAAATCATAAATTATGTTGAACTTCTTTTAAATTTATTGATAAGACAATGAATGGTTCAAATCAAAATATTTTATGATTCAAAAATTAAATACATTTATCGAATTTTAGCATGAATCTATTTTAAATACTTTATGATCTTCTAAATTTTAAATTTTTTTTAGAGATTTTTACAATTCCGAAAAGACAATTTATAATAACCGAATTTTGAAAATTATGATGAATGTAGGGCTACCAAAAGTCAGATGTTGCTGAATTGCATGGAAATTGGGGTATTCGTTGAACTATGTGTGGTATTTACAAAGTTTTGAAGAATTCCATTTCCTAAATATGAGGTAGCTGGACTAATAATTGGAACAGGATAAACATGTCAATTTTGACCAAAGTTAACATTAAATCAAATTCATCGTTTTCTCCAATTTATCTATACTTTTACCAAATGACTAAATCCCAGTTACGAAAAAATCACGCGAAAATTGTTACTCTGTTTTGCTTGTCTTGCTTCGGGTCTAGCTTATGTGATTCCGTTATTGAACAGCAAACTGGCTTCCAGTTACGACCTTCGTCTAGGTTGTATCAGGAACGTGAGTTTGGTTCCTACCCTCGATTGTTTCCTTAGCTTGTAATCATTATTATGACTTCTATGCTTGTGCTGAAACGGATCAACTTACACCATAGCAAAGCTGCATCGTTTGAGCTTAAGTTGCTGCTCGATAATTCGCAGATAGACATTTGCTTAATTCAGGAACCTTATCTGCTTGACGGTGTGGTTTCTGGTTTGGATCCTGTAGGTGGCAGAATCCTCTACAGAGGGTCCAATGATAAGGTAAGAGCCTGCGTGTTTATTTCTAACAATCATAACCCTAATTCAAGAATATTGTTCAGCGGACGTTGCAGCTGTGCTCGTCTCTCTCAAATCGTCGAACTCAGTCGGATCACTGGTGGTAGCATCAGTGTATCTGCCTAACGATTCGGTGTCACCTCCTCCCTCGGAGAAGTTCAGCAACCTTGTTTCGTGGAGCAGGACAAATCATTTACCTTTAGTGGTAGGATGCGATGCTAATGCTCATCACACGTTATAGGGTAGCACGAATTAATTAATTAATTCAGTAAGGAGGGAAGTGATTGACATTAGTTTGTGCTCCATGTCGATTATCGATTTGATCTGTAATTGGAGGGTAACCAATGACATTCTCACCTCCGACCATAGGTGCATCTCGTTTAATTTAAATCTGAGAAGACCTACTCTTAAACCTTATCGTAATAAGAAGAGTTATTCTCTCTTGAGTTGGAACCTCGGCTGGTTTCGTTGGGTGAGATATATTCGACTGAGGATATTGAATTGCTAGCCTCATCTTTGACGCATGCAGTCACTTCAGCCTTCGAAAACTTTTGTCCTCTTGTTACCAAGCAAAAATCTTATAATAAGCCTTTTTGGTGTTCTGATCTCAAAAAACTGAGGAAAACTGCTAGGAGACTCAAAAACAAAGCCAAAAGATCTGACCTTCAGGTTGATTGGGATAACTTTCTGGCAGCTCAAAAAGAATATAAGAAAATGCTGAGATCCGCTCGTAGGACTTCTTGGATTAGCTTCTGCGAAGAAATTAATAGTATCTCTGGGATCGCCAGACTTAATAGGTCCTTGGTTAGAAATGATTCCTGCCGACTCGATGTCCTGCGACTTCCTGATGGCAGATTAACCTCTTCCAGGAAGGAAATTGTCGAACTACTACTTTCTGTTCATTTCCCTGGGTGCAATGTTATCAATCATGACTATGTTGCTGACGCCCAGCCTAATGGTACTGATTATTCACCTGACTGGGACTTAGCCTGCAGGCTAGTCACTCTCAACACCTTGCGCTGGAGCGTTTTATCCTTCTTACCTTATAAATCAGGTGGTCCAGATGGAGTTTTTCCTGCTGAATTACAGCATGGGTTTCCCCTAATTCAGGAACATTTACTACGACTCTGCCAAGCATGCTTTGCGTTTGGATATGTTCCACAGTCCTGGAGCACGAGTAGAGTTGTGTTCATTCCGAAAGCTGGAAAGACTGATTATACCGATCCCAAGGCATTTCGCCCTATTAGTCTTTCTTCAACTTTTCTCAAAACTCTGGAAAGAATTGTTGACAGATATAATAGGGATCATCACTTATCTGTCATCCCACTCAGTAGCACTCAACATGCTTACAGAGTTGGGAGATCATGTGAAACTGCGCTGCATGAACTTGTTACGAGGATTGAAAGATTGCTTAGTCTTAAGGAGTTTCTTGTGGGCACTTTCCTCGATATTGCGGGTGCCTTTGATAGTACTTCTTTCGCTTCCATCACTGAAGCCTGCTCAAACTTTGGAATTGACCAAACCATTGTTACTTGGATTGGATCTTTGCTGCGGTCCCGCATTGCTGTGACCGAGCTAGACTCCCTTTCAATTTCGGTCAAAGTTACTAAAGGTTGCCCCCAGCGAGGTGTTCTGTCACCTCTCCTGTGGCTCTTAGTTATCGACGAATTACTTGTTAAACTACAGCAATCCGGCTTCACTGCTCAGAGTTATGCTGATGACCTAGTCGTTCTGGTTCAGGGTAAATACCATAATGTACTATCAGACTTAATGCAACGCGCTCTCCAAGTTGTAGATATGTGGTGTCTGGAGAAGGGGCTGTACGTTAATGCATCGAAAACTAGTTGGATAGTCTTCACCAGACGTAGGAATACCGGAGAGCTGTCTGCTCCTTCTCTTTTTGGAGAAACGATCGCTAGATCCGACACAGTAAAGCATCTGGGTGTCATTCTGGACAGTAAACTCTCCTGGAAATCTCATATTGAAATAAAACTGCAAAAGGTTACTTCCATTTTCTTGCAGTGTAGAAGAGCATATGGGAAGTCCTGGGGTCTGACCCCCAAAATGCTGATGTTTATTTACAAATCTCTAGCTTTACCTATGCTATCTAACGCGTCTGTTGTTTGGTGGCCTGTGGTTCAGTCAGTTTCTGTCATTGCGAAGCTTAATAACACACAAGGTATGGCTTGTCGAGCTATTACGGGTGCTATGTCCTCTTCTTCTATACTTGCTTTGCAGGCAATTTTATTTCTGCCCGCACTGCAGTCGGTCATCCTAGGCTCGGCATGCTCCGCTGCCTTTCGCCTGCGCTGTATTGGTGCATGGAACGCTCTCGGCCTGATCACAGGGCATAGACTAATCTACAATTTATTCAGCTCATATATACCAGAAATTAATATGGTTATTGACAAATTGTTGGCAGAATTCTGCTTTGATATCTCTTTCTCGGTGGTTTATCCAACGAGGAACTCGTGGTCGGTTTTGGAACCTATTGTCCTTAACTTGACCTACAATCATGTGGGAGTCTAGGCCGGAACTGCACTGTATTCCAAGCGGAGCTGATTGCACTCACACGTTGTGCGATTGACGCTTCTAACCTCGCTGTCTCCGGAAAAGACATTATTCTATGCAGTGATAGTAAACCTGTGCTCAATTCATTACGAAATCCTATGATCACTTCCAAACTGGTCAAGGACTGTAAGCATTTTATTAACGTCCTTTCCTCTAATAATCGTGTCAGTGTTATGTGGGTTCCGGCTCATTGTGGCATTGAAGGCAATCAGATAGCTGATGTTTTAGCTAAAACAGGCTCAAAGATGGAATTCAGTGAACCTGAACCGGCAGTGCCCCTGACCTTTAATTGTGGTAAGGAAGCTATTAAAAACTATATGTTTCTGCAGGCTAAGCGTAATTGGATATCTTCTACTACTTGCCGAGTGGCTAAGTACTTCATTTGTGAACCTAATCTGAGACTCACAAAGTTTGCTCTATCCTTAAAGAAAGACCAACTGAGAGTTCTGGTCGCTATTCTGACCGGCCATGGTCATTTTAAACTCCATTTAAAAAGAATGGGACTTGTCCAAGATTCCTTGTGTGACAACTGTCTTGAAGATGACGATGACAGCATTCACTTTGTCTGTGGCTGTCCCGCTTTCGAGATAGTTAGGTCCCGATTTCTTAATTATAGATCTTTAAATGTAGGTCAATTGTCATCCCTGCCATGGTTTAAGCTGTTACAGTTTGCCAGAGCAGCCGAGCGCATTTGTGAATTATGATAGAATCCTCGGTTTGCACCATGGGCCCAGAGTGGCATTGAGTGCGGAACCTGCTTAGGTTCCAGCCAACTTTAATAATAATAATAATAAAATACTCTGTTTTTCTCTTAATTTAGATTTTGGGTTCGAAATACTCAAATTTTAAAACTTTCAAATACCAGATCTTCTTGAATATTGCAATAAAATCAATTAAACATTTCTTTATACCCATCTCCAATTCGAATTCGACATCGAAAGGAAAAACAAATATTAGGAAACGTAATTCAATTTGAATTCGAATTTTGGAAAAATTTTGAAATGCGGGTTCCAAATGACATAAAACATCGAGATATTCGATTGGGTTTCACAAAATATAAATATCCGAATTCAAGCTTTTTCAAGGGAATAAAGGAATTCTGAATTTCGGTATCGAATCTTTCGGAATTTCGAAATTCTAATTTAGTGCATAAAATTTAAATTTTAAACATTTCTAAATTTAGAGCTAAGGATTTTTTTTCAATTACTTCAATCAAATATGCAAATATCTAAATCTGTAAAATCTGTTGAAATTCACAAAATTCTAATTCTTAAATTCTGTACCATGATTAAATTTAATCAGTAAAACTTTCAAAGTGATGTTGAAATGGATTGCGACATATGACAATGAATTTTGAAAAATTCGCAGAAATTAAATTTCTGAATTCTACTTTTCGTAAATTTGGAATTATCGAATTTCTAATTTTTTAGAATTCTAACTTTTAAGGAAAATTTTTAGAAATTTTCAATAGTCAAAGTTGTGCAGCTCTGAATGAGAAGCCGAAATTCATTTCAAACCTTAATTAACCATTCAAAATTTAAATTAAATTCTATGTACGTTTTTAGCAAATTTTTACATATTAAATGATTTGGCCACTTCCAAATTTTAAAAATGGCAGATAATCGAATTTTGAAAAATTTTAATATAGGAACTTTTATGTCAATATTTTTAATTATCAACACAAATTGTTGGATATTTGAAATGATTTAACATCCAATAAAATTGATTGAATTAAAATTATAATTACCAAAGTTTAAAAATTTTGATGAATTTGTTATTAAATATTCAATTTTTTCTGATCAACGCTTTGTAATGCTTCAGCCTCACGGCACTTGATAATTGTTTAGATTTTAGGAGTGGCCTTAGAGGATACAAAACACGAGTCCAGCCGCCAACCGCTAATTTGAACCATCTCACTCCTTCAAACGTGTAGTGACAACTACTAAAGAGATCATGTATTTAAAGTTTTGGACTCATTGATCTGGAGTCCAACAGAAACTGAAAACTCTACAAGCGGTTCAAGTATTTCCTTCACTCTGTTGCTATTCAGTCCAATCACGCATATGTCATCTGCGTATGCAAGCACTGGCGAAATAGATGTTGCACTGAGGTGTTTCAGTCTTACGAAAGATGTCCTCCAACCTGAAATTAATGAGTATCGGGGACAGAGCATCCCCCTGTCGAACACCCGAGTTAACTGTAAAAATTCTCGTACCAATTTTGTTGGCATTCCTAGGTACTCCAGGGCAGACCACAAACTCTCTTGATTGATCGAGTCATAGGCCTGCCGGAAATTCAGGAACACCTGATGAACGGTGATAGATGTCTCATAATATTTAGATATCATCCACAGCGTAAAGACCTGAACAGTGACTGATGAGTGGTCTCCCTTCTTGAATACGGGGCAAATCGCGGCTACTACCATTCATCAGGCATATCATCGGTTTGCCATTCTAATCGAATAAGGTCGAAAAAACAGTTCCAGAAAGTATCCCCTCCGAATATTAAGTGCTCCGAATTAATGCAGTCCACCCCAGGTGAGTGACTTTGTTTTAATCTCTGCATGGCCTTGGTGAATTCCTCATGGAATGGATCCTCAATGCAAATTTCCGCAGTCTGTATTTGAGGCGACTCAACTACAGTCGGTAAAGTGTCCACTTCATGCGTCGAGTACTGCATTGATGTTGATACAGAGGTTTCCATTCCGGTCCCGATTGGCGGTTGAACTTTCAGAACCTCGGCTTTCCATCATCCGTTTAAAAATTCGCCTAACTGCTCTCCCAGCTTATTTCCCCTCGCGATTGTGAGCAGGTACAAACCGTAAACAACGTCGACAACGTAGACAACGTCAATGAAATCAAACAATCGTCCCTGCAATTTTTATTTTAGTAAAAGAATTGTAAACTAAACATGCACAGAAATCCTTTACTAAGTTAGTTAGTTCACTGTAATCTAAAGGTTCAATGGATTGGTACGAAACTAATATATTCAGTGTTGTCTCAAAGGAGCTGTATGACAAGGTGGAATTTGAAAAATGCCAACTATCGTGTTCTCCTGTGTCTAGTTCTTTGCATAAATGGTTAGAAAAAGGACCTAGTCAGACCATATCATTTAATACCTGTTACTTCAGAAGAAATTGCTAAGATAGAAAATACCATTCCTTTTGACTTATTCGAATTCACACGAATGCCTTTTGGTTTAATGAATCTTAAATAATCTAGCAACGCTGCTCACACATTTCAAAGGCTCATAAACAAGGTGTTAGAGGACTGGATTTCGTGTTTGCATAAATTGATGATATTCTTGTTGCTTAGAAATCAGAAGAATCGCACAAATGGCATTTTCAACTACTGTTAATGCTCGTAACTTTTTAAGTCACATAAATTACCTCTAAGGGAATATTCCCATCCGCGAAAACAGTTGAAGCCATAACGTAATTTCTAGTGCCTACAAATTCAACAATTTATTCGACAAATTCAACAATTTATTGGCATGGTTATAATTATTACCATCGCTATGTACCAAAACTAGCTGAATTGTTATCGCCGATTCATGCGCATCTAGTTTTGTTACTCATAAAGCCGAAGACTGCACGAAATTTTGCTTGGTAAGAAGAGTTGATTTCGCTGTTTTCAGCGGACATTTAATATATTATAGGCAAAGATAATGTTGTCGCTGACAATCTGTCACGCATAAGCGATAACGAAACTGCCTCTATCGAAAAAACACTGGATCTCAAATCTATTTCAGAATTACAGAAGCCTTACGAGGAACATCATAAATTAATTTCTGGTTCCACTCGTCTCACAACTAGAAAGTTAAAAACGGATCATTAGTTTTGTCCTAACATGAATAAAGACGTTAACATCTGAGCACAGTCCTAACTTTCATGCCAAAGATATAAAATTCAAAAGTAGACGGAATCGGAGTTAGGACAATTTAAACAGCCTTTCGTCAGGTCGTCAGGTCGTTTTGAATACATTCATTTGGACATCGTTAGACCACTTCCTCTATCAAATGGATATGAATACATTTTAACTGCTGTAGATCGTTTCACTAGATGGCCTTAGAAGGGTACCTTATGAAGAATATTACCACGGCAAATGTTGCCAAAACTTATGTGTAATATGATATATCTAGATTTTGGGTACCTGTAAACATTACTACAGATCAAGGAAGCTAATTCCAATCTAAGCTGTTCTCAGAATTAACGAAGCTTTTAGCCACACATCGAATTTGGACAACCCCTTATCACCCGTCATCTAACGGAGTGCAAATGATAATATTAAATGTTCCTGGGCAGAACTAGTTTATGGACAGCCACTAAAATTACCATGCGAATTTTTTATGGAAGCACCAAATTTAGCTTTCTCAATGCTGTCGCTGTTAAGATCCTGATATTGGTTCTTTTGATCTTCATTTATCAGACCTTCACAGTCGAAACGTTCTATGCGTTTCGCTATGTTCCCAGACTTATACATCGTAACTTTGCAGCGACCGAATGATGATCGCCACGTATTTGCTGCGGGACACATGGTCTCCACTTTTAGGCCAGCGAGTTCCTTGAAGAGCAAACAGTTCCAGCCAATACTCCTTCATGCATGGTGATTATCGCTTCCAACGCTCCTGGTTTCCTAAGTGACTGCACGTTCCACATGCCGATCGTAAATATTGTGTCCGGGTACTTGACCGAGCGGGGGTCCGGTATTGGTTTGGCGGATCCATTATTTATTTTGTTGATACTGCAAGCAGTTGAGTTTTTTACGAATATGTGGGCCCTTTGTTTCAGCCCTTCTTCTATACTCGTCATTATATATGCCCCACTTCATATTTGGTGTTAAAATGATGTATGCATATGACTTCGATAAGCCGGTCTTATGGTTATTTTGGGAGTACCTGAATTTAGTATATCAGATCGTTTACTAATACGACCATATATCGTAATCATTTTCGCCTAAATCCGTACCACTTCATCCAGTACTCAATTTTACATTAGTATATATCACAGTTCACATAATAAACAATAAAGCGGCAAGTGAAACAAATTGTTGTTCCATCACGTCTGTGGTGGATTCAAAAGAGCAGTTTGATTTGTTAACACACAATCCATAAAGATCTGAATGGTTGAATTATTGCGTAAGCCATTTTTATAGAGCTGACCTATATTTCTAATATCCATTTCAGTATGCAAACATGCACGAATCACAGAGTACAGAACCAGATTTTAGGCGTGATTGCACAGTACTACGATTTAAATGGCATTTCATAAAGATTCTTTGCTGTTTTCTTACTTAGACTGCAACTTGAGATCATTCGATCAAGGCATAATCCTGGAAACAGAAAAATAGTGATTCGATCGATCATATGCCTTAACTGTTGTGGAAGCATGACACGCTGACAACGGTCTGCACGTGAATTCATCAGAGACTGATTTACTACATAGAAGTGTTACTGTATAGGAGTAGTCTTGAACTATCCGATCCTTCTGTTTTTAGGAGACCGATTACCAGTTGTGATCATGTCAAGCAAGATGGTGTTATCTTGAATAGCAAACTCTCCTGAAAATATCTTCTTGATTGCAAACTCCAACAAGCGGCTGCCATATTTTGGCAATCTAGAAGAGCTTTTGAAAAATCCCGGAGTCTAATCGCCAGGATGTTGTTTTGCTTATATATAACTCGCTGGTCTTATCGATATTATCTTCTACTTTTCGATTGTGGTGGCAAATGGTTGATCTAAGGCCTTCTATACTATATAGCCTAACTCTAACTTAACGGTCTACAAAATATTCCTTGTTACTGAACCTATGCCCATGAGGCACCCTCATGGGCATCAATCGATTTTAATATAATCTGAAATTTTTTGACATTATCGCAATATACTCGTATTACCTATATTATGTATACTGTGAGTATACTCGTAGATACCCGAACGATTGCTTTATTCTAAGCGAAACATACCCCATCCTTTTACTTATTTAGATTGTATATTAGCTTAACTGCAAATACATTTGTGACGATAGCTAAAAATTGCTGTTACCATAAATTAATTTAAAGTTGCTTGATCAAATTCTTGAGAAATATTAAAGTTCGATGTGCTTGAGCGTAATTTTGAATTTAAAATTTCAATAAACCGTTTTTTTTGTGAAATTTTAAAGTCACCTTTTCAAAACTCAACTTTTCGATATTTACAAAGCTTCCTCCGGATCTTTTAAAAATAACGAAATTATTCTATCAATCAGTTCTCCAGATCAGAAGGTCGGATTGCCAGTTGCAACATAATCCATTTTGATCGCATCCTTGACTTTCATTTGTTGTTAGTTCCACTTCAAAGATTGGGAAATTCTTTCTTGTACCACCATTACATTTTGTTTCACAACCTTGAAAATTTTATCGATATTTGATTGTACGAAAATGAAAGTTAGAAAACCCGTTGGAATGATTGGCCTGAATAATTGGAATAATTACGACTATTATTAACGACTAGTTTAACTCGTTCTTCCTTCAATGTGCAATTGACTTAATGGTCTCAGTACTTGACAACTATATTTTCTACTAGATGATTTGATTTATGTGTAAAAGAAGCATTAAGAACTCGAATTTCTTGAACTAGATTTGTTATAGGCCACATTATTAGTGCTCATTTTTATCTCAAACTTGAATTTTATTTTCGATCGTATTTGTTTTTTAGCTGCAAATTTTCTATTTACAAATTACATTACCAAAATTCTAAAAATATTTTCAAAATTCATAATTTTAATTAAATTCATGAGTAATGGGACAGTAAATAAATTTACCTCGAAATTATTGTGTTTAGCTTAATTTTAAAATTAAACTCGCAAAACACAACAGCCCCAGTGGCCTAATGGATAAGGCATCGGCCTCCTAAGCCGGGGATTGTGGGTTCGAGTCCCATCTGGGGTAATAAAATTTTTTATTTTTTTTTTGATTATATTGCAGTACCGATTGAAAATATTTTGTAACTCATTGGAACATCGATAAAAATTGACATTTACCATCTAATTTAATCAAAAACTCTTAATTTACTCATAATTTCAGTTCTCATACTTAAGTAAATTTCTGGTAGATAGTAATTTAGTAGGTGCCATAATATATTTTGAAATTCAGTTTAATAATTTAGATAGTGCAATAAGAATAGGTACATTCTAATTGGAATTTACAGTGAGGCATCACATATGACCGCGTGTATATGAATAATCTAAATCAGCTGTTCTCTATGAAACAAACTAACTCACATCATTTTATTTATATTTTCTCTTACGTTTTTCTTTCGTTTCGAAATGTCAATTAGGCAAGAGGTTTTAATTTAATTAACATAAAAAATGTGTGTATACAGTTAAAACTGATAAATAACTGTACAATTCTTATAAATCTTCTAAATTACGTGTGACCTTGATAATGATTTTCAATAGGAATTGAAAACCCCTCTCGTATATGGGCATCTAATTTTTATATTTACAACAAAAAATTCCCCTTCTTGTACTCATCGTCATCGCATCGCATCATCACAAATTGGAAAGAAACTCCAACCAAAATAATAATAAAAAATTGACAACAGTGCGCAATATTTGAAGAGAGTACGAATTATAACGAAGTTATACGATTTCACATAAAAACTATTTTTTGGTATAAAAAAATTTATATTCGATTTCTCACTTTCTCAGTTTGCTGTAAATTCTGTTAGATTAAGGTTGCAAATTTAATAAAAAAAAAATTATAATTTCGTTCTTTTTGTTTTCCTAGAAATTCAAAATTAAATTAACCAAATTGTTTAAAATAATAATAATAATCGTTTAATTTCAAAATTTATTAATTAATACCATAATACCAACCAAGAAAAGCGAGTTAAAAAAATATAAAAATTAAACAATCAACCTGTCATTGAAAAGAAAAAAATTAAAATTTGAGAAGAAAATTATATACTCATCTCGTTTTAACATACGAAATTCGGAATCACTTGTTTGGAGATAAATATATGTTTATTATATATTTTTAACATCGTCTTTTATTACAAAAAAAAAGTCGGCCATATTTTATTTTTTTTCGTTTTTGTCGTTTTGAATTTTTTTGATTTACATAAAAATAAAAAATTTTTTTATTAAAGATACAAATAGAAAGTTTAATTTATATATTTTATTAATTCTGGAGGTTTTGTTATATATCATAAATATATACATATTTATTGTGCGTTTATAAGTTTTTGTGAATAAAATAATTAATTGTGATAATTTTTTTTCTGTATTTTATAGAGTCACAAACAATAAAAAAGATCGATATATATTAAAACAATAAAATAGTGTTGTGAGTGATAAAGAAAGATATATAGAAAATTTATACCAAAAAGCAAAATAGTGAATAAGAAAGAGACTACTTAAAAAGAAAAGAAGTGATTATATATTTATATATGTACATTTTTTTTATTTATATAGCTATTCATTTAAAGAGGTATGCGTTTAAATATGTATATGCAATTTGTATAAGTATGTAGTTTATTTTTATTTTAGTTTTGTCAAAATAAATTGCATCATAATGAAAATAAAATTGTGAATTACCATTTGCTTCGTATTCGTTTCTTGCTTAAGGATATAATTAATGTGGCGGTGCGCAGGTCATGTGTGTTTTTCATTTGTCCATATGAGATGAACTTGGTTTTTTTTTGTGTAGTTGGCGCTGGTGGATCGGACCGGTGTTCTCAAAGTTTTTGAATGTTATTTCGGGAAATATTGTCATAGGAATGAGGTGAAATTTGTTAGGTGATTGTTGACATAGTCGTACATGAGGTTAATCATTTATAAATAAATTTCTTACATTATATAAAGGTTGACATGAATATGTATTTAGATGACTAAATTGTATCTTGGCATGTTTCTTGAGTTTGAACGTGAATATTTGGTATCGGCAATTGCAGCACCACCATTAACAATTACTATCGTAAAACAAGATGATAGCGTATAGAGTTAGCAATCAATTAAATCATGTATATTGAGACCAGAGAACGATTAGTCTAACGCTTACTGGACTCAATTGTGATCGTTTAGTCATAAGAAAATCACTCATAAGAAAAGCTAAATTGCTCAATTCAAGTTATAAGCCAAATTTATAGATTTGTAGGCAATTACATCTCCGATTGTTAAAAGGTCGTGCAAAAGTTTGTTTTTTTCGGACTGAACCCAGAAAACGATTAGTTGAACGCTTACGTGACTCAGCAATATAAATCGATTGGTCATCAGTCATCATAATTATGTATAAATCATGAATCATTTTGTGATATTTTAATATTTAATCAGAATGTTATCTAAATTGAGAATTGGGTCCAATCAGAATTTTATATTTTTATGACCTAAATAAAATGATTTCAGACTGTTATCTCTGATTATACTACTCACTAGTAAATGTACTACAAATGGTGGGTACTGCGAACTTCGTGTTCATAAAGATATTGATCAATGAAATTGATTTGTATGAAATTTTGTCACCGATTGCAAGCCATATTAATATATTCTAATCTTACGAAAATACCTCTTGAGGACTCAGTTTGTAGTTCATGTGTTTTAGCAGCAGCTCATTTTAAATATTTTTATACAATACTGTGCAAATGTAACCCTTAAACGTATACATTAATGGAAATCACGTGACAAATATAGCAATAACATGCTTGGTATAAAAAGGATAAATTAGTTTGTTTCGACTTATGCCACAATTTATCTACGTCTCTACAGATTCGTATTGCATTGTAATACCGATATGCTGTTATGTGATAAGATGCCCACGCTAATACAGTTTTAGAAAAAACACTTTGAGCAAAAGACTGTATACTTCATTAGTAGCTGTCTTACTTTCATACACATAATATTATTCTTATAAGAGATAGGAGAATATAGGAGTATTTCATGATTGACCAGATATTTAATAAAATTAATTGCTGTTGATAAATCAATCATACAATTCTTGGAGTAAACATTTCGAATATAAGAATGGTTTTATTTAATTGTACATTATTAACTGGAGATTAGAAGTTTCACACAGCTTACCGCTAAATCAAAACAAATCATAAGGAATTAATTGCTTCTTGGAAATCATGAATCACACTAATATTTTCATACTATACAATAGTGTGTTATACTAATTCCCCCTGAATTAATTCCCCCTATACTAATTCCCCCTGACATCAGTATCTATTGAGACCGGGTGGTTTTTGTTTAGTATTCATTTCAATATTATATTCTAATTAATTGTACAATAAATTAGCAATACTACGAAATTTCGCATAATAGTTTGAACTATAAATAGTATTTTGATAAACTGGCTAATTAGACTTAATTAATAGCGTTTCGCATAAAGTATAAAACGTATGATCGATGTGAAAATGTCATATGATCGATTATTAAATGTGACCACAGTTTTTTTTTTTTTTGATTGTTGTTATTTAGCTAATTGATTTCAATTAATGTCCAGCTTATTCTGGAAATATAAATAACAAATAATTATGCAATGTAATTGTTTCTGAGAATTCATAATATGTATGTATGTATGTATATTAAACGTACTTACAGCGAGTTAATTTCCAAGGTTACGGAAATAAACTTGATTGGTTGTGTCATATGATTTGATTAATGCTATTTAAGTATATATGATTCATGTTTTTCAGGTAGGTGTTGGATACAATTATGTATAATTGAATCCATTATATTTTATATGCAATTATTATCGTGTATACATATTATAAATAAATTGGGTTTATTTTATAAGTAGTATGTATACTTTCATTATGTTTTGTTGGATTGCTTAATAAAATTAGGTAGGTATGTAAGTCAAGTATATGTGAAATAAAAAGTAAATATAATTTTTATTTCTTATTCCTGATTCTGATTATATCCCACTATAATACATACATATTCACATTTTATTTCTAGGTCAAGCAGATAAAGTGTTTACATTTATTTGTGTTTATTCCGTTCCCTCATGCTCCATATTTTTAAAATTTTTATAGGATTATGCACTTGGAAAAATTATTTGAGAAAATGTATGTTAGTTTTTTTTATGTTTGCAGAACAAATTACATGGCATGCATTTTTTCCTTTTTGATTTATAGCTATTTGAGAAAATCCGAGCGAATCATACACAGACATAAAATTTGATTGGGTAAGATTGTTAACGATATATATGTAGATGATTGATTTATAATTGGGATGTTCTTACAAATACTTAATTACAGTTTGATTGATTATTTGGCTCGTATTCAAATTAATCTTGGCATATAATCTTAATGTACAAAATAATTAATATATTTGTGCTTAGTTTGAATTGCAGTAAATTTGGTAGAATGATGTTATAATTAATAGTTTTCAATACTATAAGTAATACTGACTGGATAATTGTGTAATACATAATATAATACGAATTAATTATTCATGCATTTCATGAAAACTATTTTTAGATACATAAGTATTCTTAATTTATTTATTATTTATGCCTATCGATCATCTTAGTAGACAAAATATTCATTTATTTATTATGATTTTATTCTAATATAGTTTTTATAAAATTAGAATTTGTATGACCTAATTTTCGGTTACCTCCTACATGTTTTTGTTATTTTATTAGATTTTATATTTTTATTGAGAATAGAATATATATAATGTATACTGGAAATATATCATAAGTAAAATCGCGATTCTTTGATAACATTTATACATATATAAAGTCAATAGTTGTCAGTATATCCGGCATACAAACTGATTAGAAAAGTACACACTTCAAATATAGTTATAGAAGGTGATGCCAATGATTCCAATAAAATCGATAATAGTATTGATATTGAACAATACGGCGTATATTTGTATTTCATTGTGTGAATGAAACTAAGGGATAAAATGTTCTAAGAATTGGGTTATACTGGTAGAATCTGGAGAGTGGGTAAAATCGTCCACAGGGTAGTTTTTAACAATCATTTAAGAACTACTAATGTACAAATATTTAGTGTTTTATAGACTTAAACTAGCTAGCAGCATGCGAACGAGACGACACTAATTCAGTTCAATACCGTATGAACACATAATGCAAGCACCGGTGATTTGAAGAACAACTTTTTCGCTCAAATTGACTAAAAATAGACCAACGTGAAATATGTATGTATATCAATGATGTTTTTATTACAGCAGCCAGCGATTGTTACGCGGAAAATTATTACGTACACCATTGCCAGCTGTTTGTATGTGATGGTGATTGTATTATTCAAAGTTTTTGGTGTATGCTTTAACCAAAACTTGTGTTTATCAAATACTTAAGTATAAATTTTATGTTTTTGTGTGATGAACATGAAAATTATGTAAATTGTGAGGTGTGAAAACAGCTATCATTTAGTGGCGCTGTTTTTGTCTGGTATTAAAAATATGATTAAATTAATTAGTCAGGACGAATTTGAGATGATTCAAAGTAATAAAAATTCAATCTATCTAGCTTTAAAATAGAGTTGTATTCCCGTTTTAAATTATATCTTGATTTCAATTACTCCATAAATCACCTCCTTAATATATCATTGTTCCAACTAATATATTCCCAGAGCTTTATTATATTTAGTTTGAGACATCCGTTGTTAAGATGTTTAGAAATAAATTAGTTCAATTAACGAATTGTTTCATAATTTTAATCATGGTACACATTTGGTTAGTGAATTGAAATAATCGTGGCCGTTATAATTTATAAGCCGGTTTGTTAATATGTATTTAACTAATTGAATTAAGTTATTGGATCAAACATCTTGGCTTACCCAAATTACGAAAAACTCTAACATCAGAATATTTCAATTATACGAGTACTAACTTATTAGTCTGGACGCAGAACGAACTTCAATAATTCGTTTAATTGCACAATATTATCAAATGAATTCTTATAAACATTTTTGATGCATTCCGAAAATTAGTTTTGAGTTTCCAACTGAAAAAAAAATGTTTAACAACATGTTCATTATAATGTTCGTGACAATAGTTTTATTAGTTTAAAAATAAAAAGTCACACAATTGTTTGTACATACTGGCAGTTGAACTACATTTTTTTTTTGTAAAAACTATAAAACTGTAATAAAACAAGAAGAAGAAGAACAAGTAAAACTAAAGTGTGCGCGCTGTTAATATGTTAAGTAGTTACTTCCATTTGCATATTTAATGTGTTTGTGCGGTTCGCGATAGCTTGATTACATATTTTATTTGTGTATTATGGTTTGTTTATCAATTATTTGGAATTATTATTTAAAAAGTGCATTATGCATTGACTTTATGAGTTCTTGCGATACTAAAATATCATGTCAAGCAATATTATGTACACGACCTAATTTAATTCACGACATGTAATGCAGTATTGTTAAAATGTGTGTTCTCCTTTACATGTAAATAAATGCATTTCTATACAAGCCAGACGTGTCCGTGTGTGATTAATTAATAATAAAAATAATTATAATCCGATAAGAATAATAATTATAAGACTATCAGCTGACCACAACAGATTATATTATTATAAGGTCTTGTTGCTGGTCGTATAATTCAGATATTGCTAGAATCGATTGTATATAGGTAGTGTTTATTTGGAGATTACCTTAATTTTTGTGAGATATAGTTTTGTGTAATATTTGTAATTATAATTAAAATTTCCATCACGTGCAACATTTATGCGCCAATTTTGTATAGAAGTCATTTCCTATCAAATTAAAAAATAATCATTCATCATTCGTCTTATTATTATTATTTATTCATTCATCATTCGAAATATGACATTCACCGTAAAATTTTCCATTTATTAATCATTTTCACGTGCTCTACCATCCGTTTCTCATTAAATTAATTAAATATATGTAATTAATTTGGTATACATATACGGAGCTTAATTAGATGCAGTTGATGGAAATGCGACTGACAATATTATATAACAGATATTTGGCGAACTTAATGGCGAATAAAAACTCACTATAGTTTTGGTAAATAAATAAAAAAAATTTAAACGACCTTTCAAATTATAAATATTTTTATCGAATAAAAAATGTTTTAAATTTTATATTACAATTTGGACGAACGCCAAAATCAATATGAAAGAAAATAAATAATTTTCAGAATGGAATTTTCCAAATCATATTTTTATACTAAAAAAAATGCTTTTAATTTTTATACATACATATATACATATGTGTGTATTTATAACACATACACACACTTTCTATAAAATTAATGGAATTTGCAAAAATGACGACTTGTTTTTATTTTTTTTATTAAATACATACTTATGTACGTATGTATATATATTCGCCGCTTCTTTTTGTTATTTCTTATTTATGCGAATTATTAAAATGAATCTTGCGGAATCTCCTCTCATTTGTATTGCGTATATGACGTTTATACGTAATTAATTTAATGTTTTGAACCAAACCAACAATAAACATTTCATAATTTGTGCAGATGACACACTGACAGATTTACATTTTTTTACTTGCTATTTTTTTTTTAACAAATATATTAAATCTAGTATGTCCTAAATTACGTTAATGAGGTTGTGAGCACATGGCCAAAAATTTTAAGAACTTATAAATGCATTGATATTTCTTTTTAAGGAATGTTTTGCTGTTCTGCTTTGCGGTCAAAATCCATGTTAAAATTGCGATATTGCCAATTAACAAACAAAACTTCCTGGACATTTTGTTGTTGCAATTCTGTGTTGTTTTTTGTTGTTGAGAAATTAGTTAACTGCAAAATCATCATTTTTGGGGAATTGCATTTAAAACAAAAATTACTGTAATTCAAATAATTTAGAAATATTTATTAATTTTATTCGTATTTTCAATTTAAAATATATGGCAGAAATTACCTTACTTATTACATACAAATACTTTTTTTAAACAAATATGTATAGCTGTTATTTCAAGGGAACGTGGCCGCGATATGCCCATCTTCAAGAAGGGAGACCGCTTGAAGTGTGAGAATTATCGCGGTATAGCTCTCTTTTGCACAGCATACAAGTTACTGTCATACATTATATTGGATAGAATGACCCCTCTAGCGGAGGACTTGGTTGGTGACTATCAGGAGAATTTCGTCCGAATCGATCAGCCATTGATCGGTCTTTTCGCTGCGGATAATTCTATCTAAATATTATGAGACATCCATCGTCGTACATCTGGTGTTCCTGGATTTCCGGCAGGCCTATGACTCGATCAATTGAGAGAGTTGTGGTCTGCCCTGGAATACCTAGGAATGCCAACAAAATTGGTACGACTGTCTAGGATGACAGTGACGCAGTCTAAATTCTGTGTTAAAGTTGAGAACAGGCTATCGACAATTTTTGTAGTTAAGTCTGGTGTTTGGCAGGGAGATGCTCTGTCCCCGTTACTCTTCAGTTGGACTCCAGATCAATGAATCCAAAACGAAATACTTGATCTCTGGTTATTGGGACAATGGCACACCAGTTTTTAGTAGTGGCCACTACTCGTTTGAGGGAGTGAGGCGGTTCTAATATTTGGGCTCACTTATCACTCACGATAACAGTGTGGGTGAGGATACTAAAGTGCAGCTGGCAGTCGTGCCACTGCTAAAATCTAAACACTTATCAAGTGCCGTGAAGCTGAAGCTTTACAAAGCGTTGGTCAGGCCCGTTGTTATGTTTGGATGTGAAAGTTGGGCGCTGACGGATGAGTACGAGAGATGGCTCCTTACATTTGAGAGAAGAATCATGCGTGTGATTTACAGCCCAAAACGCGAAATAGATGGTACATACCGAGCCCTGTACAATATCGAGATCGGAGATCTGATGAAGATCCCTGATGTTGTACATGAAATATGATCGCAGCGAGTACGGTGGCTCGGTCACGTTCTGCGTGCTGATTCGGAATGAATTGTGCAACGATCTCTGGAAGGAGAGTCACCATATGGTAGGCTTAGAGGTCGTTGCAGAGAACGACTTGGCCTCCTCAAATTGTCTTAAACAGTATGAAGACCATGCTCAGGATCGAAACAGTTGAAGCCAAGTAGTTGATTCAGTAAGGGGCCAGGGTCCAGGGACCAGGGTCTAACCTTAGAATTTTTAAATTCATGAATCTATAAATTTTTAAAACTGAAGGGGTAAGTGTGAAGAGGAAACTCATGCTTTATCCTTTATTCAATTTCTAGTAACAATTTTTAAAATGTTAAATATTTTATATTTAAATATAATTTTATAGAAAAGCTTGATGCGAATTATAAATAAAAAATTCGTCGTAATAAATTAAATTTTTCATATACAAATCAAGTTGTGTTCAATTTCCAATCATACTAAACAAATACCTAAATTTGCCTAACATTGTTATAAAATTAAAATCCTAATGCTATGAACCAATTGGGAAAATTTTCTTGATCCCAACAACATTTAAAAAATATACTAATTTCTATTTCCTCATTAACTTTACAATTTATGTGCTTTAAATTATTATACAATTATGTAAAAATTAAATACACTAAAGAACCAAACTTAACTTAATAAATAAAATAATTTATTTAGAGCCAAGAATAGAGAAAATGTCATTTAAAAATATGTATTAGTATTTGCCATTTTATTATTTGAGGTATTATTATTACACCCGTAAATATCATTTCGAACTCTCCGAATATTTTTTTGTTGCTTGTGTGTATTTGGCCGATAGCCAATAATTTTTTATATTTGTTTTGCATATGTGTGTAGTCATCTTATATTGAATATATAGTGAAAGTACTAGATGAGAATTTTTATTAGCCCGTTGAACCGTCCTTTAGAATTTCAATAAATTAAACGATGCGAAAATTTTGTTGTATGTATTATACAGTTGACGTGTGTACAATATTTTGTTTAGTAACTGGCACGTGTTAGACATATTTATTATCTGCTAATAAACAAGAAAATCATGGAAATGTAGAATAAATTTTCGTACTACTCGTTATATTATAGAATTTAAGTTTTCAAGAATCATGTCTATAAATTCTTGGATAAATTTAAAATTTTTGTTTATACATTTTTTTTTATAGTGAAAATTATAATTTATATTTAATTCAAAATTGCCGAAAATCCGATGATAACACTCCCAATGTGTATATGACTATCTCGCGAGTTATTTTTGTTCTTTTAAAAGTTATTTTTCGGTTGACCGAACCTATGTAATGTCAATGACATAATATAATATAAATTTTATGTTTTCTACTGCTATTTAGCCAAAAAAATTACATTTTCTAATTATCGTACATGTGTTTTATAATTATAAATTACAAAAAAACAATTGTGTGTTCAATTAGTTAGCGCGAAAATAGAAGAATATTGCATATTTGGTGCAGTTCAAAGTTTAGGTCCTTGATTTACTTGACAATTATTATAAATTATATTTCTTTTCTTTTCAGGTGGGTTCAGAGGACTATTCAATTAATTTAACTGGTTGTAATTTGTGAGTATGCTTCGGATAAATGCTATCTCAATCTTGGTTGGATCACATTTTCTAACAAAACTAGAGTTGTTCTATTAACTTGAATCAGAATTCAAAACAAACTTCATTTAAACTTAAATTGTCTGTTGACTATAGTCAAAGTTACTTGAATCAAAATTAATCGAAATCGTTTCGACCTGGAGATTAATTTTCAATATAGTCATCTTAACTATTACTATTTATAAAAATAAATTTAATTTGACTTCATAGAACAAATAATCGAGAAGACGTGAACTAGTATTCTCCAGTTAAATGCAAATTCTCATTTTAAATTGTATACAGAAATTCGTACAGTTATGGAACGAGTTGAAATTATAATATATTAAATTTAAACTACGAGTAGTAACATTATTCCATTAAACACTCAATTAAGTTAGTTGAAAATGTTACAGTTGACGTACTAAGAATTTATGATTGGAATGTGAAAATTGTATACAAATGGTATTTATATAACAAATAAATTTGTTATACACATAGTTTTCTTGGAAAAACAAACCTGTTTTAACTAGTATACAAAATATTGTTGGAAAATTTTTATATTTTCCGAATTTTTCCACCTCCTCTCTCCGTCCCATACATATTTAACCCAAACAAAGCATGAACTTTGTATATACACAGATAATTAACCTCATATTGTTTAAAGTCCACAATAAAACCATGACAGTAAAAAAAATATTTTCCGAAAATTTAATAATTTTTCGTTTTTACAGCTCATTGGAATTTTTTTGTATGTGTTGTTCGGTTGGATAATAGATATCAAACATCAAGTTAAAACTGGAAAACTAGTTTATTTTAGGAAAATTTAATATCGTAAACTATATACATGTTCTTCAGCCATGTATATAAATATCTTTCCATATACATGTATTAAAAGCTTTCGAAACGAAAATGCTACGTCAATATTTAATCCAAATATTATGTCTTGTTATACATAATACATATATCTCTAGACAGCTCACTTTCTTATCTTTTATATTTATTACCGTGGCTTTGTTATGTAATCGCGATTTGATAACACAGGTTAACGTGTTTTTGTTTTGTTTTTATAGATACACAAATCTCTATTTGTTATAAATTATAATATTTAAACAAAGAATTTGCTAACTAATTGCAAATAATATTATTTTCAAAAAATTTCTTTAATGGAAACTATAGAAGTGAAATAAAAGTTTTGTTATTTGTGGTAAGAATTTTTGAAAGTTCATAATGGGGAAGTTTACAACTAAACTGTTTAAGGTTTCACTTGCGTCAGAGATTTAATAAGTTCTTCGTTCAGCGGGTGTTAAAAATCGTTTACTAAGGTTTACCCAAAAAATATTCACATTTTGATTAAATTGTATAGTTTAATATTTCCAGTCGTATCGTAACTCAAATTTAGTTAGAATATAATTATAATTTTTTTCAAATAATATTAATTAGGAATATATTAATAATTCCATCTACTTAAATTTTATTTAAAATCGAAAGTTCTAATGAATACTATCGATTTTATTGATTAACCTAGTTAATTTATATTTTAAATTTTGAGACAAGTTAAAACTGACCACAGCAGTTTCCAATACTCTTAGCAAATAAGATTGATGTGGCATAATTTACGTATATATAACTGAGCGTTTACTGAGTTGTTAGTTCCAAGGATATGTAAAATTTAAACTAGATTCAAATAGACAGATGTGGTTAAATAAATGCAATATAGTATTACGATGGCAGAGTATCGGTAATTTAAATGACCAGAATTGAATGAAAATTGGCCAGATTTCAGATGACATATAAAATGAATTTTTCAACGTGCGATTTTATTTAGAAACACTATTAAAAACAATATATTTTAGACGTAGGTACTCCAAACGAATTATCCAGATTCTCATGCATCCTTTTTTTCACCTTCACTATTGAATATGGTTTAAAATAGTCGCTATACATATGCGAAAATTATTCGCGAACAATTAAATACAATGCAAAATAATTAATGTGATAATTATCTAATTCAATTAATAATAAATTGCTACGACATTGATATCAATAACAATTTGTATTGTGTCTTATATGCCACATGCATACGCCACACCTATTTTGGTGTATAATAGCCTATAAATACGGAAAATACATATGTCGCATATACAATATAAATACGATGACATATAATTAAATTGATGGTATTTATGACCCATACGAAATATTAATCCCACATCGCCATAAAAAAATCTCTTTCCTTCGAAATCATATGTTTATCTTACAACAAATCAAATTTACTTTACGATTATGATTAATTATATGGAGCCACTTAAAATAAATTTCAGCCATTCAAAAAAAAAATCCAAATCAAATACATATGCCAGTCGCGCGAATATTTTTAGATTTTACAAAAAAAAATATAATTAAAAAATTTTGTTTAAACGTCGTTAGAAATCATAAACCTTAATTAGATGTTAAAAATAGCATGTGTGTGTATGGTGGTGGGGATTTCGTGTCTAAATACTATTTATTGACACTTTGACACATGAAAATTGTTGTACTGCGTATTTTTTTTTTAAATATATACATCAATTTCATATGCCACAGCTGGTTCGAAACAAATATTCAGGTCAATTGGACTTGTACATTATATGCATATTTGTTGTGTTCACTGTGAAATTTATTCAGAATCATGAACATATGACTTAAAGGCAAACTTCTTTTGTTTTATTAAAAATGAATAAAATTTCTATATAAAAACGATTTATAGGACAGTTGCTTAACAATGAAATATAAAATTGAAGAATGAGGTGAGTTTGCAAGAGATAAGGAATGAATGTAATGTCAAGCGTCAATTTTTTTGTGATGACTGATAATGTTCACTATATTGAACACAATAGCAGAGTGTTCAAACTATTTTATTATAATATTTATTTAACTGGATCATTAAAACGTAAGACGTTAGCTTTTGTGTGTTTACTTCTAAATAATTTTTCCTTTTGTTTATAATTAATATAAGAAAAATGGAAATCAAATATTTTTTTATTGTCTTATATATAAACTAAAAATTATTTGCTCTATAATAAATTCAAATTCACAATGAAATGAAAATGGTTTTGCTCCGTGCGCTAGCGTATGTATGTATATTCTGTATATCTACGTATAAATATTTGCTTGAACAAATTCGAATAAACAGTCTGGAAAATAACTATATGAATTTTTCCTCTTATTTTCGAATACTTATAAAAACAATAACAGAATTTTTACTATTGTTGTTATTGTAAATGTGATTATTATCACAGTACTATAGGTACACATTATATAGATAACAGCTAGTGAGACGTAACAGCATAATATTTGTATTGCCCACGAGTTTGGTGGCGAATGAATTATTTAGTTTCCGCTCTTGCAATTCACGTGTATTTCGATATTAAATAAGATTTTTAAATATTTTTCTAATTACATATCGTATTATTTATATTGAAGGATCTTCTGTTTATTTTTTGTAAATAATAAACAAAGATGTAAATATATATTTACTAATATACTGCACATTTATCGAGTTCGCTTAGTAATTAGAGAAGCTTAATTTATATTGTTTCGCTATTTATACTAAACTAATATTAGAGGATTTAAAAACTATTTAGGTTAATTAGAAAAAAATACTTTAATTTCTGATAAATAGGATAAAAACTTATCATAGAAAAATTTAACAATGATACCGAACTTTAATTTTAAAATAATGCATTTAGTACTAATCTAGATCCACCTCCATCTAATCCTGCAGTACTTTGAAGTTATGAAAATTTATATTCTTCTGAAGTTTATAGTATTGTGAAATAATTAAATTATTTACCTATATAAATTGTACAAATTGACGACATATGGGCAAATGTACTCCTGAAGACTTAGCAATTTTGTAAAATTGTGGTTCGAGAATACAGAGTAGGTACTTGTAAGCTAAATGGGGGTCTCATTCTCAGCATTTGAAAAAATTCCCGAAAAAAAATTATAAAACCACCCAAAATAAAATAATATAAATCATCAAATTTCATAATTTAGTAAAACCAAATGATGATAACTTCAATGTTTGGAAATTTTGGAAGATATTTTATCGGCATTATCAGAATTTTATAATATTTTGAAATTTGATAACAATTCATCAGACATTTTCAAAATGCGCAATTCTTCCAAGAAAAATGTCGTCTTTTAAATTAATTATTTTGAGAATGCGAGATTTTTAGTTTTTTACTTCCGGGTTATTAAAACCCTGAATTTTAAAAAAACGGAATTGCATATAACAGTACGATAGTTCTATAGGATTTAAATCGCTTCATATAAAATGATTGAATTTGTATTGAATTTTCATAAAGCTACTATTTTATTAATTAAATTCCACTTTATGTATGTCCGGTATGACAATTATTGCTGTCAATTATTGTTTATGAAATAATGGAACCTCTATTTATTGACTCGTTAAAAATTTCATAAATCATCAACGAATCTTTCATAAAATGTAGTAAAATTATTTAGTCTTAGGCCCTTTCCCAAACACCGACTTATTTGTTTTGTCCGACTTATTTAAATAAGTCTGCTAGCGAGGTGACTTATTTGCTATCTCTCTCTTTCAAAAAAAACTTATTTGATATCATGTAAACATGTCACAGTAACCATATAAAAGTGTGTGCTTGTCAAAATAATAGTGATGTTTTCGTGATTTTTGTTACACACATTTTTTCAATTGTGTCGACAATATTGTAGTTGTCAAAATAAGTCGGCATAATCAATTGGGACGACTTGACCGACTTATTCAAGATGGCGTCAAATAAGTCAATAAGTCTGAAATAAGTCGGTGTTTGGGAAAGGGCCTTAGTACATATTTAGATCTTATTTTGATGTTGTTTATTTTTGTTTATTGTCATACTCATCTTACAGAAAATATCACCCGGGTCTCGATATGTAGACAATATTCAAATATTTGTTTTTAGTACCCTTTGAAATTGGTTCAAACTTTGGTCCAATTTAATTTAGATTGTTATCATTATTCTAGCTGTTTAGTTTAAGATCAGAACACAATTTAAAATTCTAAATTTTTACCAAATTTTTAAAAGACTGAATATAAAATCCATATTTTGAGTAAATCACTAAGTTTATAAAAAAACTAGAATTTGCTATTTGTCATTGATAACAATTTCATCGAATTAAATAATTTTTAAATTTTTCAAATATGTATATAAAATATGTCCTCTTACACATTTGTGTACTTTACCAAAAATTTAATAATTATTTCCATACATAATTATAAAATGTATCCTTACAACGTATCAAGCGCCCTTCAGATTTGTAATGTCCGTATTAACCTTTGAATTCATAATTCCGCACACTAATAAATATTTTTCAATGATAAAGCCTATTTTGCTTCTGATTATATTTTCATATAGTAAAAGGTGTCCCAAAATTAACGCAAGATTTGAATTAAATAGAAAACACAGTTTTTAGTCTTCAGATTGTGATTTTTTTATTGAATCATAAAATACATAGGATAGGGTTATTTATGGAATATCACATCGGGCAAATAGCCTCCACAGCTTTGCTGGCACATACGCACTCTTTTATCGAAATTCTCCATGTCCTTTTTGCATAAATGTGGCTGAATTTCGTTGATGCAGCATTTAATTTCCTCCTGTAATGCACATTGTGGGCTTGTTGACATAGACCTTTGACTTCAAATAACTCCATAAAAAAAATCTAATGGTGTTAAATCTTGTGATCTAGGGGGCAAATTCTGATCACCGAAACGAGAGAGTACACGACTAGGAAATGTCTCATGCAGTAATTGAATTGTTTCACGGGCTGTATGGCATGTGGCACCATCTTGTTGAAACCACATGTCGTCTATATGTCAATATCATTCAACTGAGGCAAAAAGAAGTGTGTTATCATGTCGCGATATCGAGCACCAATAACAGTTATTGCTTTATCAGTCTCATTTTTAAAAAAGTATGGTCCAATCATGCCTCCAGCCCAAAATCCGCACCAAACAGTGACACGCTGTGGATGCATTTGTTTTCGACAGTCACATGTGGGTTCTCCGTACCCCAAATGCGGCAATTTTGAATAAAACAAAACACTATTCCGACCATATTTTGTTTGAAATTTTCGACCTGCGGCTGCCAAACTTTCATTATTTTTAACATATATTATTCTATAAAAATGAAAATACGTTGTTCTATCGTGTAACGCCACATTTTTGTTAACCCTAACCTCTCAGGTGTCAAATTATTTTTTTTTTTGGGTTGCCAACAATTTACTGCACAAATGGCGGCAAATTTAAATATTGCTTTAATTTTGGGACACCCTTTATAAGCTCAGATTCCAGACAATATTTGATTATAAATTTCGCATACAATTGACATATATATGTACATACATGCATATAGTTTAGCATTTGTCATTTTGTATTGACTTTAATCTAATCTATTAAAAACAAAGAACTAACACTAAACATAGTATAGTAGGGTAGGTCAAAATATATATGTACGTATACAGTTGAGGAGATAAGAAGATAATAAATTGGCCCAATGTGTTTAACAATTAATTTTCGGGCCATACTGTATATACCACATACCACACATTGTTGTCTCGAACAAAATACTATTTTCGTGCTTTTTGTTGAAAAATAGTTGAAATTTTCATTCATTGAGAAAATAGAAATCAAAATAACAATGAACTTCAAAAGACGTCATTGTTTCTTTATTTTTTTTTTACATAATTTCTTCTTGGTTTGGATTTTTTGGCTAGCTAATCATATGGGTCGTCGTCGTTGTTGTGATGAATAAAATCGTTGAGATGCATTTAATGTTATGCGGCACCAAAAAAAAAAATCAAAATTACTGAAGATAAATGTTCCGTTCGTATACACTTACTGATGGAATTTTATTTTATTTTTCTAACTACGACTCGGGGAAAATCTTCAATTTTTTTTTTCAAATATATTATAAATAGAAATTAAATTACTGTAATTGCGTCGTTTTATGACGTGTTGAATGTTTACTTTAAAATATAATGATAATTCTGCGTTTTATTATTATTTTCAATAATCTTATCTGGTCAAAATATTATCACGAATAGTGCGTATAATGCCATAAATATTTTTTAAAAAAATTGTTGTGTCTTGGCATTGATCGCGCTATATAAATGCCAACGAGGAAAATTAATTGTTTCGTACGCGGATTTTGTATATAAATGTATGTACTATCTATATCAAGGTAAATTATTTTAATTGAATTGGAATAATTAAGATTGGAATTTTAAATTTGCCTGACATTTTGATGTCTTGCATCAATTTTAAACAAATTTATTTATTTTTTTTTGTTCGCCAAGTATTTTTCTAAATGTGAAGGCTTATCTTCGGATTATTATTCATTTTGAGATTTATACAAAAGCCCTAAAACAAAATTAATTTTATGTGGACAATAATCTTTCTGAATAGGTTTAATAGATAACGTTAGTTAATGTAGACTTTCCGGGTTTATCGTATTATGATCGTTGTGGCCTGTGGTATTATAATGCAACTTTTTTAGGATTAGGACGTTTAACATTGGCAGGAATGCATAAAAAATATTGTTTTGACTTTAAGTAATCTTTGAAAAAAAATTGATTAGAGTTAGAGCGAAATTTGTTGAAAATTAGAATGCGGAAGGTTAAATATCAACTAATACTTTCAGTTAAATTAAAAGAATTTTATTGGGTTCGAATCCTATAGAAAGAATTTATTAAAATTAAATAGCACTACTCAAAATTGAATTAAAATGTTATTGGAAATTTAATTTGGTTCTAAAAATGATTTTGCATGTTCTCCATAATAGTACGCATTGAACCACTACTACGAACCAGTTTACAATTTCAGTAAAACTTTAATAATAGCATAGGTGAATATGATTAATTACAGATATTTGAGATGATTTCAGTTAAAAGAAAAATTGGGAAGTTCAAAGCAAATATAGCGGTCCCAATGGTACAATGCCAACAATGGTTACAGTATAGTATTTTCTTGAAAGGAATAAAAGAATAGTAGATTATTTTATGGAATTGATTAACATACTTAACTTTAGAGAACGTTTGTTAAATTTTCGTAGAATAATGAAAATTTCTTAGAATGTTGCATCATTTCAGTATTTCACAATACATATTTCAAACCGCTATAAACTAGCATTTCATGTTACTTACTATAAACATACCGTTGATCAAATGAATCAGAATAAAAAATCGTATCAGATGATTTATATTTGGTATTTGGATGTATAAGTAATTAGGTCGCGAACAATTAGAAAGTTACAATACATCAAACCGCGGAAATATTTGTATATGAAAATTGCACGCATGATTGAACACAACCAATCACCACACAAAATACACACGCAATCAATCATCTATACACGCCAGAAAAAAATCTCTTCAATATCAAGGTATAAAAATTGCTGTTGTTTTCGAACTTCGAATAATAGACAACAACTATGCCCGAATAAAAATTATGAAATATTTTTGATTATCATGCCAAATGGTACGTGAAATGTTGGCAAAAACACAAAAATACTGAAACTCTCGTATACTACTAATCACACCCTATTATCTCGCTACATATGTGTCTCTATCTGTGTTGTCGGTAATTTTGAAAATTCATCTTTTTATTTTAGCTCAACTCATTCGCAGCTAAATTTAGTCGATATTTATTCTATTTTTAACCAAAAATAAATATTTGTGTTGTATGTACATATGTATATATACCCCTCGTACATAAAAATATATTATTTATTCAGCTTTGTATTATTTTGGTTATATTTCACAAATCGCGATATTCTTTACGATAATTTATTTAAGAAGCAGTCAACAGTGTGAATCATATTACGACTCGGTCACAATTCACGACGGCTTTGTCAAAGACAATTAAATTTATAAAACAAAATTTAATTTGAACATACTCCAGGAAGTAGATTTAATCTAAATTTTTGCTGTCAATCTGTTTTTATTAAGTAATAGTTCATATATAAATGTTTTAATAAGAGTAGCACAAATACCATAAAGCCTTTTAAGAACTCATGAAATCATTAGAATTCCATTCCTTAAGTACACATTTGCTGCCGATCATATGTTATATATAAATCAACGTCATTCAGGGAGTTGTGAATTATAATTTACGATCAGAATGTATACATATAATTGTTCGTCGAATAATTAATGTGGCACAGAATGTGTTATTTTTCAGTATGGTGCAAATGACCTTTGAAATTTGAACAACACAAAAAAAAATTCTTTGGTTTTGGTGGAATGCTACAAAATAAACCACGAAACATATTTTGTTGAAATGATATGATAATACAAACATTAAATGAAATTAAGGTGAACTGGCTCTCTGTTGAACAATACTAAAAGTATTTTTTTTCATATTAAGGTGGGACGATAAAAATAGGTTGTTGCACTGATATATGCAACCTAGGACAATTCGAAATGATGTAGATGGGATTTTGGCTACATTAAATAAAATTCGAGTAATAAACCCTATCTTTTCATAAAATAATTTATTCAATCGAATTCACGATTATCTAGTTTTATATAAAAAGGCGTAAAACGTTAAATAAAATTATATTCTTCCTCATAATAAATTGAAAAACGATTGATAATAGTTTTATTAAACATAGCAAATTCAAATGTGTCCAATGTCATCAAAAATCAAAATTAAATGTTAGCGATGAGGTGAATGAATCAAAAGTATGAAGGATTTCTTTGTACGAAATCCATCAAAGAAATTTGCATGAGCACACGTAACAAATATCTGTACACTGTGCAAAATTTTGTTTTTTAATTTTTGAAAACTGATATGAGGGTGTTATGATAACGAACAAAACACTGAGAAACACAATACATACAAACATTATTGTCGACTATAGGTAATTGTTGATTTCTATTTTAATAACAATTAAATACGATAAGTTGAGAGCTCTTATTTTGACATTAAAGTCACGTCAGATTGTCTGACAAAAACCGAATAAATCGTGTTCCAAGCAATTAAAATCAATTATTATTTTGTTTAGATTGTTTTGAATGACCAAATAATTTGGAAATTCATACGCAATATTTTTATTTTTTTTTAACAATATGATAAGTGAACGAACCATTATATTAATCGAACAGTGTGAGTTGAACATCATAAATAACACGAATGCCAATATTTGAATTGATCGCATGCTACTCTTTTAAGTACGTACATAATATGTATATTAAAATACTTTCAAATTTTCTTAATTGCGATTGATTAAATGTCAAAGATATTATAAAATTTTGGCAGCAGCAAACTTTTTTAACATGCATCATAAATATTTGAAGCTTTTGGAAAATTTATACATAAAAACTTTGATTTGATTTGATTTGATTTGATTAATCAGTTTAGGGATCTTAGGTTATTCTGAAAATTTAAATTTTGGAAATTTAGTTTAGTATATTCGAGATTTGTGAAAATTGAAGGATTTCAAGAATTTATAAATTTCAGAATTTAGGAATAATGTTGAGTTCAGATTACCGAGACATATATTTTTAGAAAACAAAGGAATGATTAGCTTCGTTCGTGTTGTGTTCGAAATTTTGACTATAATATAATCCTTTCATACTCGGCACAGTCAAAATAATAAATTGTAGTACACGCTTAAATTATTCATTATTTCGTGTTTTTGGCACACAAACTTCTATAACAATTCAAAATGGTAAACTATGTCATTTTTGTACTCCAATACACTTTCGTATTTGCAATAAGATATTTTAATACTGAACATGTCTAGTTTCCGATAATCCAATTTGTTTTAGTTTCGTGAATAAACTTTTGATATCACCTAGTGATCAGCCTTAGATTCCATTTGCAATACATTTTTGTTGAGCTTTCTCAGTATAGCTTACATTAATTTCTTACAATTCATAAACCTGTCAGAAATAAAATAATTTCTTGAGAATGCCTGTTTCATAATTATTTCAATAAATTCACTTAATTGGTTCTTATAATATTTTTAATTTTAGAAATCTCTTAATACTATCTTGTTTCTAACGGCATTGAAATTTAAAATTCAAATTGAAATATCATTGTTTCTTAATTATTGTGTCATGTTGTTTTTTAGCCTTTCTCGTTTCTTTTCTTATCTCACTTATTATTATTATTGTGGTTCCGTAGAATTTTACTTGAATTTGAATTCGAGTGGTATTTAAAATAAGATACTTAGTTAAATGCCATAATGTATTGTCAGAAGTTTCAGTTCAGTTAAATATTTCTAAGACAAGTCTATTCAAATTTCTCATAAAATAACCGTTTAAACAAATGATTTTCCCAAGATCATAAAAAACTAGTTTAGTAAAAAACCAATTGAAAATTGGATATACATATGTATATATGTATGTAGATTAGACAAATTTGAGAAAAAATTTTATTGTTTGATCCTTCAGAAAGTTCTAAAATTTTACTAAGTCTTGCCAAATCTTCAGAATACCGGATCGGAAAACATTAGGATGTAATTTAAAAATATATGTTTTGTTAAAAGTTTACATTTTGAAATTTGTCCAAATTTAATCCAGAATTTGATTAAAATCCAATAATTATTTTTTTAACAGAATTTTCAGAATTTGTTAAATTCTGGGATTAAATTTTCAGAATACATCTATGTGGAAATTTGAAGATTGATTTCTTTGGTACTGAAATTTGAATCAATGGGTATGTCCAGCCCAATGTAGACATTAAACTCGAACATACAATTCGATGTCATTTTTATTTATATAATGTGTGTATTTCTTTAAGACATTACACCGATTAATTTGATTGAAATGAAAGTATGAAATTAAAATACAAAAAGCAATCACAACTGCAACCAAAACATATATACTAGGCTAAAAACAATTTGGCAGACTATGTTTAGTGAAACAATTTATATCCAGCTCATCATAACATATGTGAGGCCTGCATCCCGGATATACCCAATATATTGTATTCAAAATGATTTACCGAAACTGTCAGAATTTTCAATAATATGTTACAAATTAAAATGTATGGAGTCTACAAATATACAAATATTTTAAAATACGATTTGATGATTGTTGTAGATATACCGAGAAAGACAGCGAATTTAGCAGACACATCCGATTACACCTATATTAAAGAAAGAACTATTTTTTGTGCTGCTTAATATAACATAGTCTGTAACTCGGTTGAAAAATACCACTGGGAAAAAAATTAAGTGATTTGCTATTCTGTATTTAGTATCGTTCTAAATCTATATGTATCCTGCAATTCGTTTGTACCTTCGCCTGTCGTGAATAGTATTCAAAAAATAATTTGACCATCTTTCATTTTCCCCAAATCCCCAAAATTAAAAAAAAATACGCGTTCACAAGTTTTTCAAAATTGTTTACAATTTACCAAGTAAATGCACGTCTAAAAATTCCGACGAAATCAGGTTACAGAAAAGCAAAAGTTCAGAAAAATTAATTAATTAAAATGGGAACGGGAAATGTAAAAAACGCAATCGTTCCCTTTTGAAATTCTAAAATTTCAAATTTTTTGTTTTCTTTTCTTGTTAAATTGCTTACTCGAGTTACGATTTGAATTTATTTGGGCACAACAAATAAAAATTCTTTAGGGAATTTATACAGATTCAGTTCTGTACAAATTTCATCGAAAGCAATGCAGCAATCTATGGAAGTATGTACTTAATGGCGGGGAGATGCTCTGTCCCCGATACTCTTTAATCTCATGTTGGAGTACATCTTTCGTAAAACTGAAAAACATCAGCGCAAAATCTTATATCGCCTGCAGTCCAATCAGGCGCTTGCATATGCAGATGACATATGCGTGATTGGACTGAATAGCAACGGAGTGAAGGAAATATTTGATCCGCTTGTAGAATTTTCAGCTCTGTTGAACTTCAGATCAACGAGTATGATCTCTGGTTACAGGGACAATGACACATCAGATTTTAGTAGTGGCCACTACGCGTTTGAAGGAATGAGGAGATTCTTTGGGCTCTCTTATTACTCACGATAACAGTGTGGGTGAGGATATTAAAATGCGGCTGACAGCTAGCAGCCGTGCTTTGTATCCTCTAAGGCTACTGCTAAAATTTAAACACCTATCAAGTGCCGTGAAGCTGAAGCTTTACAAAGCGTTGATCAGGCCCGTTGTTATGTTTGGCTGTGAAAGTTAGGCACTGACGGATGACTGCGAGAGATGGCTCCTTACATTTGAGAGAAGAGTCATGCGTCTGATTTACGGCCCAAAACGCGAAATATATGGCACATACCGAACTCTGTACAATATCGAGATCAGAGATCTGATGAAGATCCCCGATATTTTGCATGAAATAAGATCTCAGTGAGTACGCTGGCTCGGTCACGTTCTGCGTGCTGATCCGGAACGAATTGTGCAGCGATCTCTGAAAGGAGAGCCACCATATGGTAGGCGCAGAGGTCGTTGAAGGCGACGATGGCTCCACGGTGTAGAGAATGACTTGGCTTCTTCTGGTTGTCTAGGACAGTATGAAGACCAAGCCCAGGATCGAAACCGTTGGAGCCATATTGTTGACGCAGTAAGGGGCCAGTAATGGCCTTTAAACACTGTTTTTATTTATTATTACGTACATAATATGGATTCAACATTAGTTTATTATGTACTTAATATGGATTCAACATTAGTGTTTGTTAAATTTAATTCAGCTTCTATTTGAAAAACTTCCAATTGGTAGAACTATACCCTTGAATATAAAATGTTTAGTAGTTGTATTTCCGTGACAATCCGAAATCTGATCTGAGGCAAGATTGTCTTGAGAAACCATATCTTGGTTTTCATTCGTAAAGTAGATTTATCGTAGGATTAGCAATGGCAGAATTCCAGGTGTAAAACTATTAAGATCATTTCAAATTAAATAACTATTTTGAAAACTGGTTATCAGTAAATTATTATATTTAAATTACGATTCACTATATATATTGTTATTATTTCTAGAGAATATAGGAAAATACACCGGCATTTTATTAATAGTTGATATGTGATTTATTAACTAAAAAATTAACAACAATAATAGTTTATATCAGTTTGGGTGAATTTCCTGTTAATAATACATGTTTAATAGTTTTTTTTAAAAATGTATTGCAATATCACCAAATGTCCGGTAATCACGAAAGTGGCAATAAATAGGACGACTTAATTTATATTAAGCATGCTGTTTTTTTCAACTGAATCAGTGCCGGGATGTTCTATCATCACTTCGATTCGCTTCGATAGACATTTGTGTCTCTTTTTTTACGAACAAAATTCTGCTCCATTGCGTTTTTTGAATTACGTTTTGTCTATTGCGATCTCAGCCTGTTAGAATAAATTTGCAAACTATCTCTTTTTCCTCTTTTCACTTGCCATCGAAAATAAAAATATTGGTGATATTTAGACTGTGTCCGAATCGTGTGATAAAAAATCGTGAATTAATTTTTTGATATTTACTTGAAAATACCGAACACACCCAAATTATTCTAGTCAATTACTATGATAATTATTGACAACCATTCGAATAATTTGTGTACGCATGTGCAACTTGTGATTTATATATACATAATAATTTAATCTAAAATTATTAATACTTATAATAATAATAACGTGAGATTAAAAGGATTATCGGATCCATTATTTTAATTTTTTAAATTTTCAGATTAACAGAGCATCATAAAAAATTCCATACAGTGGGTGATCTTAAGAATTTCGAAATCATTAGTGAAACAGGTGAAGATAAAGCTGGTACAGCGCGATATGGAGATATTATAGTGAAATTGTTTAAAACCAATGAATAAAATAAACACAATTTAAAATTTATGTTATTTTGTTAAAATCGATAATGCTCTGTTGGAATTAATCCAACCAAACATACACGTTTCTCTTGAACAAAAAAATACTATTGTTGGTGCAAAAATCATATTGAATACCAACGTCTTCATTTAGATTAGATATTAAACCGCAGATAAACAATACACACAAAGAAAAACTACTAGTTTTTATTACAAAAAAGAATGATTTAATTCAATAAAATATAAAAATGCAATAAAATATCCATCTAACCTTCAAATGATACAACTAAGCAAAGATCTAAATGAGCATTGATATCACCTTCTTGTAGTTGATTACAAACAGGGCAAACAGTTCCCGAATTTGCAGCTTATCATTTGAATCATTCTCAATCACAGCGGCAATTTTAACTGGTTTATTTTTATAAAATGGTGATTTTCGTGGTACATTATATTTAGCTGGTCTGACCTCGACTTTTATGCCCATACAGCCCTCGAGATGGATCGCTAAATCGTTACGTGATAAACGATCTTGACAT
Source organism: Tipula unca (assembly GCA_951394425.1). Lineage (NCBI taxonomy): Eukaryota > Metazoa > Arthropoda > Insecta > Diptera > Tipulidae > Tipula > Tipula unca. The sequence continues at coordinate 176,827,450 of OX596380.1, read as the reverse complement.
AATGGACAATGAATTATATTATTTTCCGTTAAGCATATCAAGTCAGTGTTTCGGGATGTTGACGTAGTTTGATATCGATTCAAAAGTGTGTCCTCACCAAATAAATAAAACTTCTTTATCGATTAGATCACATCGGTATCGTCTTCATCAGCGCTGAAATTATGTGTCTTTCTTAAATCGTTTGGTCAGTGAGAGCTCTTATGGTGCCGCGTCTCTCGACTTCTTCATCACTGTCCAATAATTCAACAGTTGGGTGTTTTTCTTCAATTAGGATTAAATTATCCTCAATATTTTCTTCGACCAATCGAGGTCGTTTTAAATCTGGAACATCTTTCAAACCACTACTACCGTACCGTTTTGCCCACAGATCACGAACTGTATGATTAACATTTTCATTCGGTTTAGCGGGTGGAATATCAGAGAGGTATCTACCTCAGCCAGTCAATGGTTCAATTGATTTGTTATTGGAATGTGAGGGAGATTCGTCATCACTGATCGGTAAATCTTTAAATCCAACTACATTTTATAGGTTACCGCTTGATCGATCATTGCTTGGTCATTTCGTGCTGTAACACAAATTGTGGAGGTTAGTTGATATAAGGTTATACAAAATCTAAAATATTCTACCAAAAGCGATTCAATCAAATTGTTCCGTGATCTCAATTTTAAAAGTGGTTCACTTAATCGTATCGTGCACTGCATACCTATTCCCGCACAGTTGTACATGCGTTTACTCCATTCCAACGCGACACACTGTAGTTTCCCTTGAAAGAATTTCAAATCAATTGCACCAAACAACGTATGAATATCTGGCGTTGGATCGATTGTTTCCCAATCCGGATAGCTAAATTGTCCATAATATTTAAATCTTTTAATTTAAATTTAAATTAAAATCCAATAACAATCCATTATTTTCATTTTAAATTTTTTAAATTTATCTGTGCAATTTATTAGTTGTCACAGAAAATTTGAGGTTATGAAAACTACAATTGACATATATGACGTGGGGAAAAACTTATCGGGTGGGGAGATTTATTACACATTTCGGACAGCATAATAAAAAATCGTGAATGTAGGGGAATAAATATCAAGCAAATGTCAAAAAATTAATTCACGATTTTTTATCACACGATTCGGACACAGTCTTAATCGAATGAATTTATAGAAATAGAATCGAGTAGGCTATGATCACAATATAAATTGCGAAATAGAATACAATTTTGTTTGTAAAAAAAGAGACACAAATGTCTATCGAAGCGAATCGAAGTGATGATAGAACATCCCAGCACTGAATTTAAAAAAAATCAAAAACATTATGACGAATGTTGAGGGCATTCCAAAAAATAACATTTAAGCGTACGTATATTTACATGCAATGTTACGATTTGATCGCTTAACATGTATAGATAGGAGCAGAAATTGTATCATTGTTTGTGTTAAATGCTGGCTGAAAATAGATTATAGTCATCATTCATGGTTTTTTCTGCGTTCTCATTTCATCAAATTGGAACAAATAACTCATAATTTTTCTAAGTTCTGTTCATTTTACATAGTACTAGACATACTAAGAAGTGAATTGGAGGTACAATTAAATATTTGCCGACAAAACATTACCTGTCCTAATACAAAATAAAAAATTTCAAAATAACAAATTAACTTATAAATCACAAAACCTGTTAAAATTAAAATTATCAAATTCATATTTGCAAATCAAAAATTAAAACTTCTAAGACTGTACTACTATAGTATCGTCTGAGTAAAATCAATTCAGTGGCCAAAATGATACACAAATATAGAATAATAATTTTAAAAAATATTGAAATTTCACGATACTAAATTTTAATCGATCTTTTGAAGCAGTCATCCAGTAAAAAACACGAAAAATTGTCTTGAGCCATAGCTGGATAATTTTCCGTGTGGTTTATTATGTGAGTGCTTGGCGAGGTCGACTTAAATTTCGTATTAAACTTTTATTTTTTTTATGAAACCCCTTTTGGTATAATTTGTAACTATGTAATAATAAAAAAATAATCGAATTCTCGATACACAAATTATACCAACCGTTTCAACCCCATCTTCAAGAAGGGGAACCGCATGAAGTATGTCATATTGGATAGAGTCACCCCTCTAGCGGAGGGCCTGGTAGGTGACTATCAAGGAGGATTTCGTCCGAATCGATCAGTCAGTGATCAGGTCTTTTCGCTGCGGATGATTCTATCTAAATATTATGAGACTTCCATCCCCGTACATCAGGTGTTTCTGGGTTTCCGGCAGGCCTATGGCTCGATCAATCGAGAGAGTTTGTGGTCTGCGTTGGAATATCTAGGTATGCCAACAAAAATGGTACGATTGTGTAGAATGACAGGGACACAGTTTCAATGCTGTGTTAAAGTTGACAACAGGCTATCAAGAATTTTTCCAGTTAGCTCGGGTGTTCGGCAGGGAGATGCTCTGTCTCCGATACTCTTCAATCTGGCAGCTGTGCTCCGTATTCTCTAAGGCCACTGCTAAAATCTAAACACCTATCAAGTGCCGTGAAGCTGAAGCTTTACAAAGCGTTGATCAGGCCCGTTGTTATTTTTGGATGTGAAAGTTGGGCGATGATGGATGAGTGCGAAAGATGGCTCCTTACATTTGAGAGACGAGTCATGCGTGTGATTTACGGTCCAAAACACGAAATAGATGGTACATACCGAGCTCTGTACAATTTCGAAATCAGAGATCTGATCGATCTCTGAAGGGGAGCCATCATATGGTAGGCGCAGAGGGCATTGCAGGTGACGATGGCTCCACGGTGTAGAGAATGACTTGGCTTCTTCAGGTTGTCTAGGGCAGTATAAAGACTAAGCCCAGGATCGCTCCGTTGGAGCCAGATTGTTGACACAGTAAGAGGCCAGTAATGGCCGTTAAAAACTGTATTATTATTATTTTATTCAACCATGTGTGGGATCTACTAATGCCAAAAAAAATCTGTGACGTTATCGGTATGCACTTTGATTAAACGAAATTTTTCAAAACGTCAATATAGTTTATTCTACTGTGTGTTTTTTTTTAAATGTGTGCTTTCATAATCGTTGGTAGAAATGATGAACATTGACAAATTTTCGTGCCATGGCTTTTCATACAAAACGTTGCTATTTACTAAGATGCTATTTATAAAAATATATTGGTAGTTTAGTACTATACACAAGAACAATTTAAGGAATCATTAAATGTTTCTAAACGTGGAATAATAAATTTTATTGTATGTATATATTTTGAATAATATTGCGATTACGCATATTGGTACGACAAATGTAGATTAGTTTTGAAATTTAGTCTTTTGACATAAAATTTTGATTTAATAGTCTGGGGCATCCTGTACATTTTGTCGCTCAATGTAGCAAGTTATATTGTGTGTTATGTGTATCGTTATGCTATGTTGGTTTACAAAAATATACTGATAAAATGGGAAAATTAGAACAATTTTTTTTTTGGGACATTATTACAATGTATGAATATTATGTAGTTAGGAATCACCTGGACCATGTCCAGGAATTACATTTTATCATAATTATGTTGGTGTTTTTGTTTAGCGGTTAGCCATTTTATATAGCAAACAATAAAGTAATGGGCATATCTGTGTACTAAACGAACCCAATTGACAACTTTTATTACTCGTATTATCCACTTGAAAATTTATTTTAATCGCTGTATCGTAGGGTACTTGTGAAACGCACTTGTAATTTCATTATCTAATGCAATTTTTTTGTACTTAAAAAATAAAAGTAATATTTTTGAAAATATTTTCTTATCAATCACTGAGTCAGTGATAAGTGACTGATAACAAATTGATAAAACAAAATATTCTAACATTTTTTATATAAATAATTTGTGTTTCTAATTTGATTATTTTGTGTGAACTAGACTAGTACCGTATAATTTCTCCGTTAAATTAAATTAATTTTGCAAAAGGTGTGTGTGAAGTGGTTTATGGCACTATAGGTGAAATATCGATATATAAAATAGTTTAAATGTAGTAATACTATTTTTAGAGTGTGCGATTAAGGTTATATCTAGTTCCACTATACGGTGGTAGCATTGAAATTCAATGGAAAAATATTTGTGTGGATAGTTTTTTTTTCTCGGCGATGAGTGTACATGCGAAACTCCCGAGAAAATTAATTTATTATTACCCTGTGTGTATTAATACTATTGTTATGTATGATATTCCGAATACGCGGAATGAGACATACTGAGACAAAAACAAATACATTTTCAATTTTTCATCATTTTTGTTTAAATATAAAAATACAAAAATAACAAACATTTTTATTTTTTTTTATTTTACTATTTCAGTATATTAGTTGACTTCAATAGTACCACTCGCGATATTATTCGCGGCTCCGTATACTACTAAAAATAATAATAAATTTTAGTGAAAATATAATTCGTTGTTTCTTTTTTTTCGTTACACGTGTAATTCAAAAGCAAAATTTGTTGAATTTTCATTGGTGTACAATTTTGAATTGGGTATGGTCAAGAAATTTATATTTTTGTATAATTTTTAGTGGAAATTTGTTTGGCGCCACCACTACCAAAATTGTATTCCACTTCTATAATTTAATTAATGATGAGTGTTATGCGTAAATATATATAACAGTGACAAAAATTAATTTTCATTTTGGAAAATTTTTATTTGCTGTTGTTGATTTATTGTGAAATAATTTTTTTTATTTTTGCTTGGCAACAAGAGGAATGTATTTAGTGTGGCAAATATTTGTTGTGCTTAAATTTCCATTATAGGGAGTTGAGTGATTTAGTTTATAATTTATATCGAGCATTCAGCTGTTTGATTAATGACTAACTGGCGTAATTTCATAAGAACGGGATGAAAATTGTGATTTTCGACGTATAATTTCAAGAGTTTTCTGATTAATTGAGTGTGTTGTGTGTCATCTAGCAAATTGTTATTGTTTTGGTGAAAATTCGTATTTATAGAATCATTGTAAATTACAATGCTATTTCAAGGGGCTTTGGAATTTTTTTTAATGTGTTTGTAAAACGAACGCGATCTAGTTTGAATGGGTTATACTATATTATGTATATTCGTGTTATGTGCTCTATATTACAATAGAAAAATTACTAATTTTAATTTTTTTTTAATTTTCATTTCAGATAAATTAATATAATCGCAAACAGCAACAGTATATATTGTGATTTTCTAAAACAAAAAAAAATCTAAATATTGTGCAAGTGGTGTAAATTAATTTTATAATAATTTAATGAGTGAAATTTTAAGTGAAAATCAAAAGAGAATAGCAAAAAATTTAATTGAAGTGAAAATTAAAGTGATTTTTTATGATAAACGAATTGCATAAAATTTGTTTACCAAAGCAATTCCAAAAATATTCAAAATTTGCATTAAAAATTATTTAAAAAAGGGGATGGTGTATTTTTTGGGTGATTGGGGCATGGGAGATTCTGATTGTTCATCATGCCAGCATCATGTTCCAAATTTAGAACAATATCATCATCAGCTACAGAATCATCATCATCATCAGCAACAACAACAGCAAAATTTATTAATTAACCAGCAACATCATCATCATCAAAATTTATTAAGTCCATTAAATAATCATGATACAGAAAGTGATGAAGATGAAATATCATTATTACCACTTACAAATCAGGTACGTGCGACTTGGTTTATATATGTGCATATATACTTATTACATACATATATTCTAACTAATTAAATAAATAAATACATAATAATATTGTGTGTCAAGTATATCAAGATTTGCTAAATATTGATTTAAATCTAAATAGTTTGGTTAGCATATTGATAACAAATAAAAAATACAGATCATGCAATATAATTCATCTTAATACTCCATTTTTTTTTCGCGCGCTCTCTTTACTGTACAGTATTTGAACGTATTTTTTGCTTTGTTTCTTTTGATCTTTTTTGTGTATACATAGACGGTCTATATATGTATATATATACATAATCTATATGGGATCTTTCACCTTGAACCTAAATTTAACGTAATACGTACTTAAGGTATGCAGACATTGCAGCCAGACAGTCGTAAATAGACATCTCGTAAATATTAATGAAATTTGTTGATCGTTAAATTGTTTTGCAAAACTATTATTCTTGAAATATTTGATATTGAGGTGATCGATGATGATCAAATATTAGTTTAGTGCAATAACCGACTAAATTTATGATCAAGTCTTAGTTAGAAAATTTAACTTTAATCTTATTTCTAAATAGCTTATTTAGATTTAGATAGTTTTATTTGCAAAATTCTGGCAAAACTTAAAATTCAGTCAAATTCATGGAAAACTTAATACATATAAGCATTTTAAAACAGTTGTTAAACTGCTTTAAATTCGTGAAAATATTATTAAAAAACAACAAATTCTAAGATTTGTCAAATTTTTAAAATTTAGAGTTAATTTTAAATTTCTTAGAATTCCGCATTAAATAAGATTTCAAATGTTATTATTACTCAAGTAGTAATAATATGTCGGCAAATCAGCAAATTAAATTTGTCGATACACATCACATGAATTCTACTAAGCTTATTGTTACATTTGGTTGACATCTGATCTGAATCGAACCCTTTTTGAAATAGAGACGAAAATGAAATTTGTTTTGCGATGGTGTCAGCAATATAACTCGATTATTTCAATATCTTCAAAGTTCAAATAACTAGATGAATTGTTTGACTTTTATTTTAAAAATATATTTTATAGCGTCGCAAGTTTTTTAGTTTCTTTATACTTAAATACATACTTATTTATATATTTTGTTTTATCAGGAAATGCCACACTATCATTTTCATATACATAGACAAATTAAATTTCATTGTATTATATTCTAATCAAATTTTCTTTTTTATCTTGTTTCTTCCCAACAGGTCGGAGGTCATACACGACTTTTGTTACTTAATCAAAGTACAGTTATTAAACCATTGAATATTCGTGAATTGGACTTCTATCAAAACATTCCACAGGATATTCAAGCATTTGTTCCAAAATATAGAGGTAAGCGTAGTTTTCTATATTAACGAATATTTTATCGTCGAATTATGTTTTCCGATAGGTTTTTGTGTAAAAAAAATCTTAAATTTTTATTTTCTTATTTTAGAATGTAGGTTTATGTGTTACGCCACACACTATCTATAAACATTTTAAAAACAAGTTTATATTTTTTGTATTATAGTTTTAAAAAAAACTTTAAATAACTTGTTCCCATTTGTATTGATTTAGTACTTTTATATAATTTTTTAAGTAAGATGTATTATATGCAAACATAAAGAAAATCTTAACGTAACTGTATACTTATATGTCTTATCAATGTTTAGCAACAAAAAAATGTCAAGGTTATTCGTGTAATAGAAATTAGATTACTATTAGTTCTATATAGTGTCTTGTATATAAATGTAAATGTATATATAATTATATATATATATATATTATTTATAAAGGAAATATGTGGGATGTGTGAAGATCCATGCGTTTGCTAAATAAAATATATCGTTTCCGTTTCAATCGCGTTTTGTTTACAAAAACCATCAATCATGTTGTGTTTAGCTTTGGCCAAAAGTCGCCCAGTTATTGTTTATATAGTAAACCAGGGGCCAATGTATATGTTAACGACGTCACAATTTTTTTTTAAACATGCTCTTACATCAGAGTAATTTCCTACGAAAGTGAAAGTAATTATTTTTTGTTGAATTACGACAATTTAAATAATTGTTTCAAGTCGTCGTCGTCATTTTCACTTTTATTTGAATGTAGATTTTTTTTCAAATCAGAAATTTTACGTGTGTGTGTTTATTTTTCGTTCGTTTCTTGAGAATTGAGAGTTAAGAAGATGTGTAAAGTATATAAATTGTATATAAATAAAACTGTTATAAATAATATATTATACTTATATACATATAATATATTTAACGTACTCTAAAATCCGGTATTTCTTGTTGTCGAGTGCGCGATGATGATTTGTTTAATGGCTTGTATTGTTTTGGTTTTCTTCCTTCTAATTTTATTGCAAACCGGTCAATTTGTGTGCGAATTTTCTTTTAAGATTTTTTACTTTGTAGTGTGTTTATCCGACTCGACTATACTCATACATATGTATGTGCATATATAAAAATAAAAATTAGTTGTTTGTTAAAATCTTGGATTGGTAACTAGGAATATTTAACAAATAATTTTACATGCTCATCGAATAATTGACCTAGACACTTTATTTGTCCTTGGCATAAATAAAATTTAAATGTTAGCATTTCTTATACGAAACATAAATAATTTTATTGCCAATTTATCCCTGAGTGAATTATAGAATCTTAATACAATAGTTCTACTACTAATCAGTGGAAGTTTAAATTTAACTATTAAATCAAATTCTTGTTTGAATTTTCTTTAGTTCTAGATGATCCATTCAATAAAAATTGAAAATAAAATAAAGCCAGATATTTATTGAGTGACACATTAAAAAAATATTTACTTTAAAATATTATTATTTTAAAAATATGATCTAGCTCATATGGTTAAATTAGTTATAAAAAAAGTGTTTTGGTAGCAAGGACGATAAAAGCACAATAAAATAAAAATAAACAAAACCTCCAAATCATTCAGGATAATGTTTTATATTCTACGATACATCTTATAATGATTTGGCCAGACTTTGAACCTTAGATATGACCAAATTCGCCCCAAGCCAAAAATGAATGGCTAATAATGAATATTTTATTCAACCACTTTTAATGCTTTGGCCAGAGTTTGGCATATGATTTTAGTAAGATCATCCATTCAAGCCTCATAATTTTATTTAAAATTTTCTCTTGGGTGCTACAAGGATTAGATATGACCAAATTCACTCCAAGCAAAAATTGAATGGCTACTATTGAATATTTTACTGTAGTAAACCACTTTTAATGCTTTGGCCAGAGTTTGGACTGAGATTTTTAGTAAGATTATGGTCCATTCAAGAGTCTGTCGCTCTTAGAGTTTCTGAGCCTTTTTGACCTTGTTACCAACTGCCTTAATCATGGTTCAGGGTTGCTTAACAGGAGTTTCACGCGTCGTTGAACTCAGCTACAGAATTCAGTTTGATTACCGAAAAGTGTGTTCGAACTTCAAACCCTAAATCTACTGTGTAATAATTTTGAGATATTTAGAGATAAGAGAGAGAGAGGGAGAGAATGGATTGCTTATAAATCGATCTTGATTGCATAAATGAAACAAGATAAAATAGCGCTGTTTTAAAGATTATGCTTTTGTTGGCTTCTAGCAAAAATTTTAAACAATTTTGATGGTGATAAACTGAATAAAAACACTGATTCAATTTATGATAATTTAATTCAAACTATTTATATCAATTCCGCTTTAAATTTAATATAATTAAGTAATAAGCAATTTAATCTACATATATTTATATAGTATAAAAATCAATAAAAATGATTTAATTATCGTAATTTTAAATTTATGTGGAAAGATGGGACAGTTTAGCGTCCAATCTATATAACTAGATGGAAATTTTGTTGTTTACATATAGAATACCATCCAGTTATTTTTTGTTAAACTGCAACTTTGGATGCTTTATTGTTTTTTTGTTTTAATTCAATGTCGTTAATTAATCGAAAAGTTGTAAATATCGAGTTAATATTTTTAAAATGATAAAGAAATTATAAATCGGTAGATTCATAAACAAAATAAGAGTATCTTTATTCAAAATAAAATTCACAAATACATAACTTCATGTAAAATATAATACACAATTCAAATTCCGTAATTAACATTTGTATAAACAATAACATGGGCATATATTACTCCAATTAATTAAAAGCATTGTTGTGGTTTAAAAAAAAGAGGCTTTGTACCTTAACACTAGCTGGCTGTGTTTTTCAGTTTGCCTAAAACTAAAACATCCTCGGGATTAATTTCATTAATCTCAGCCGAATCTAAACAAACGTTAAAAAAAATAACCGCTTGTTCGTGTTTAATACGGACGTTTTCTAAGACTTTCGAATTTCTCAGAGTCTGATATTACTTCGATCTCATTGATGATTATTGGCAATCAATTTACAATTTTCAGAAAAGATATCGTTAGGTGAAATTTGGTGTAGTAAATTCAATAATAATAATAATAAAACAGTGTTTAAAGGCCATTACTGGCCCCTTACTGTGTCAATAATCTGGCTCAAACGGTTTGGCCTTAATACTGTCTTAGACAACCTGAAGAAGCCAAGTCGTCTCTTCTTCCTTTCAGAGATCACTGCACAATTCGTTCCGGATCAGCATGCAGAACGTGACCGAGCAAGCGTACTGGCTGAGATCTTATTCCATGCACAATATCGAGAATTTTCATCAGATCTCGATATTGTACAGAGCTCGGTATGTGCCATCATTTCGCATTTTGGGCCGTAAATCACACGCATCTATTTCGCGTTTTGGGCCGTAAATCATACGTGGACGAACAGCCATACTTATAAGGGATGTTCGGTCTGGAAACAAATGACTTCTGCATGGATGAGGAGGAGGAACCGAGCTGCATGGATGAGGAGGAGGAACCGACTTTACTTCATTTCCTACGGTCATGTCCGGTATTAGCACGCAGAATGCATAAACATATGGGTTAAAGTGTGCCTTAGCAGCCACTCTAAGCTAATCTTCCAAGTCAAAGTTGAATATTGCCAGCTTATAATTACATATTTGAATAATTATATCCCTTATTCATATTCATATTAATTATTTAATTATTCTATTAACTTAGACAATAAATCATTTTAATTACCAGTTTATAATGGCGCAGTAGCACTTTCAACTATATTTTATTTACATATCATAACCAAATCGTTCCCATTTTGAAAATGCGAGCTGACTTGCATACATATTTATCAATGGTTGTGGTTTTGCTATAAAATATTAACATTTTGTGGAAATTGTGATTAAATATAATAATTTAAATTTACATCGAAATTCGAGATGATGGACAATAAGTCTACTGAAATATTTAAATAAATTATGGATAAATTGTTACCAAAAATATTTTAACTATAAAAATATTTCGATTCACTTTCGCCTTTTGTGTCTAATAAATAATAACATACATAGTTTTTTATTGGACTTTGTTGTCGTATATATACTTAGTAGAGAAAAAAATGTTTTTGTGTGTTCGTTTTTGTTTAGTGTGCACACAAAATTAGAATGCATCACATATTAAACACATGTCTGGCATAATGACATATTTATAACCTTGGCTAGTTCTCAAGAAATGATCATTAATATCCAGTATTAGTAATTAATTCTTTATTACAACTTACTTACTAGTTGCGATTAAATAAAATGATCTAATGAAATTGTCCTCTCTGTTTGTATATGATAGACAAATTATTCGGTTAACCCTCGATATCTGTAAATGTTGGAAGGTAAACATGATTTATAGAGAATATTAATGTAGTTTAGTAGTGGAATTTCCTTGAATTGTGCGCGATCATTGTTCAACTCGTTTCGAACAGTATCCGGTCAAACTTTCTTTTTTTAATTTATTTATTTAAGTATTTATCTAATCATTACAATTTTCACCGCTGTGTTTTTTTTATGGTTTGTTACAGGTGTTATGCAAGCTACTTCAATGGGTGGTACAAAATTAGAAAAACGTTATTCGCCAAGCTTCCGGGACGATCCCAGTCGTAAGCAGTCAACAACAAAACGCAAACGGGAGGATGTTTTACGGTTGGTTCAAATTATTAAAATAAATTTTATAATATACAATTTTTTTTATTTATTATATAAATTATTATATTATAATATAATATTAATTAAAAACAACAACAAAAAGTTTAAAAGATGTGGTTTATTTTGAGATGAAGTCAGTTTTATGTTTTTTTTTTTTTGGTTTAAGTGTGATATGAAATATGTGATAATCACAGACTAAAAGTGGTAATTAATTTAACCTCTGCGATGGTGTGCGAGGAGCAATGTGCGAGAGACGCCATTTTTCGGGTAGTTTGTTTATATATATTTATATAATTTTTATTTTGTTGTGTGGATTCGGTTTGTTTTTTTATTTTTCTATATATTTCGCAAATAGTGTCTTGACAAAATAACCTCGTTATTTTTTGATACAGGAAATTGAAAAAAGTAAAAATATTATGTGTGTTTGCCGTGAAGAGCAGCCTTCTACTCTCTACTTCTATATACTCTGCATCAGTGTGTCAAAAAAAGGATTAAGAAAGAAAAACTTTTTCATAAATTATTCATAAAACCCCCAAATCGATTAAATTTTCAACAAATATAAATTTTATTTAATTTTTTTTATTTTATTTTTTTTTTACCTAGCTTAGAACCAATAGAATGTTTGAAAACTAATTAGAAATTTTTATTTTTTCTTTTTCAGGATGAAAGTACATAAAAATGGAAATGCAGCGGATGTTATAAAAAGTATTTCTCAAATAGACAACTCTAACAAGCAATGTTAGTATTTTCCGCCACAAAAACAATCAAAAACGAAAAAGAAAACTACGAACAGAACAAGACTTAGAATTTTTTTTAAAAGCCTACAGAATTTTAAAAGAACAGACGTTTTTCGATATATTTACTAAAGAAGGGAATTTTTTTTCTCATGTAATTCTAATCATTTCACATATAATATTATATATAGAGAGACCAAAATCCAAGTGAGTCACTTGGATATTCGGTAAAATCGTTTCTTGAATTTTATTACTTCGCGCGATTTGTGTTTCTTCAAGAATCATTTTTTAAACTAATATCTTTGTGATTCACTTCACTGTTTTTTTTTATGTTTTGTTTTTATAATTTAGTATTTGTATTGGTTTCCTAAGTTTTCAAATCAAATTGTTTTCAAATTCAATCGCATCATTTTCAAGATACAAGATTTTCTTCAACTTTTTGTGACTAAATCAATCAAATTTTCTAATTCAAAATCAAATTTCACTCAATTTGCTGAATATTTTGGGTTGGTTTATAATTTAAATCAAAACTTCATTATGAGTTCAATTATCTGGAGTTTATCTTAAGTTTTTCAGCGCAAATTTTAGGAATCAAAATCAATTAAATCAAATCATAGGCAGAAATTAATTTAAAATCGAATTTCGAACATATTTTCCAAATAAATACATAGAATTATGAAAGAAATTTCATCAATGTCTAAATTTGCATTCATTTTATTATCAAGTTCTATTCAAATCAAAATTGTAAAAATATATGTTTTAACTATTTATAAGAATTCAACGAAAAATATCTTTACTTAAATTTTCGAGTCTTGAGACCTTCAAAATTTACATGTTTGATTTCTTTAAATTTCAGTTCAAAATAATTTAATAAATTTTTTAAGTTTTTATCTCAATCTAAGAGTATTTATACAAATATTTAGCATGATTTGGTCAAAAATTCAAATGACAGCGCAATATAGCAGCAATTGATTAACATTTTTAAATTTAAACATGTGAGGATTGCTAGAAATAAAATTTGCCACTTTTCGAACATTAAATCCATTGATTCAATCAAAATTTAAATTCTATTCTTATTTAAAATAAGTGGAATTCAAAATTTAATTTAATTACAACCATATTTTAAGTAATTTTTTGAGCGAAATGAAATTAATCGAAATTAATTACTGACACATAATATTTGAACGGAAGTAAAAATTCAAATTTTATCAAACTCTAATTCAAGTTTCAAATTAAAATTTTTGAGATTAAAAATAAATGATGAAATTCACATTTTCTTAATGCGATTGAACCATTGTCCTGTACATTTTTTGATTTTCCAGTTGATCAACATGAGTAGGATGCGGTTAAGAATTCAGCCACTGCGCAGTTTATGCAGCGACAAATATGTGAAAGGCAGACCGACGACGACAGTGAAAATATTTTGTTGACTAACTAAAAATTACCATTAGTAGTATTTGTTACATTTAAATTAAATTATTTAATAATTTTATACTCATTCTAACCCTTTTAATTTTTCCTACGGTTTATAAAATTAAATCATAAAACTAAAAATGACAATTGCAATATTTACAGCGATAGAGCGCTTAATCCGGCAGAATGCGCTGCAAAACTTAATTTTTGATCGGCACGCAGTATAATCTGCCCAGTGGATGAATTCTTGACTTCAAACATAATTCGAGTAAGTTCGATTAAAAAAAATAAATTGAAATGAGTTTCAGAATTCCGGTTTGAAATAGAATGATTTAGGAAAAGGTTTTGAATTATAGAAAAGGTCATATTTTGAAATGGTTGCGGATTGAATTTGTAACAAATTTATTGGAGCAAGAAGAAAACCTATGGTTTGTTGTGTTGATTTAAATTTTATTTTATAAATTTTTTTTAATTAGTGTCTGTTTCTTTGATGGGAACAACAATCACTCACACAATTTTTTTTTTATATTTTGCGAATTTTTCAATGCTTTGGGATTTTCATCGATTACAGAATATAAGAGAAAAGAAGTTTGAGTTGTCAACACATCCCCAGGTTGCGTTTTCTTTTTTTTCAGTTTTGGTTTTATTTAATTTTAATTTCTAGCGCTGTGGTAAGTACATCGGCAACACGGTGTATAGAAGTTGGTGACGCTGCACACCAATATGGCTACACTGTGTCAACTATATTCAATAAATTGTATTGGATTTATGTAATAAAATAAATATTTGGTAAATTTGTGTTTGTTGTTTTTCTATCAATTTTGGTCCCCACTCTACGATGAACTCAAACAATCGGCGCGTGAACTCTGTACACAATGAAAATGCTAAAATGTGAAAAATTCCAACAAAAACAATTCTCTAATCATTGCCATATTATATAAGTCTTTTTTATGTTGCTTCATATTCTAACCAAAATCTAAATAAAAAAACGTTTGATTCTTTTAAACTGATATACCAAACTTACTTACGTCTTGAGATGTGCTTTTCAAGCTCTATATTTCTGGTCGATATACACATTAACATTTAGATAACTTTTTATAATTTTTTTTATGATTTGTGTTACATTTTATGTTTGTCCTGATGTTTTAGAACAATAATCAAATAAATTTTGAAAATTCTAATCAAACATTTGCTTGTTATAAACAATCAGAAATCAAATAGAAACATTGCACTATATATCATCCGCTTAAAAAATAAATAAAAATTCTACAAGGCATCATTACAAATGGATCACATCATGTAGCGCGCGGCGATCGATCATCATACGCACACAAACATCGCCTAAAAAAATATTTTTTTTTTTTAGAAAACTATAACTTAAACTTAAAAAATATATAAATATTTATAGTGTGACAATTAAAATCTGTGATTATATTTAAAAAGAATGAAATGAGACCTCTTTGGCTGTTTATGGGTCAGCGAAAAATTTACAATACAAATAATTAACGTTTGATTTTTCTCTCGTTTGTTACAGATTTTCTAATGCTGGAAAATATTACGTCACAATTTCGTCAACCGTGCATACTTGATTTAAAAATGGGTACTCGGCAACATGGTGATGACGCTTCGGCAGAGAAACGATCAAAACAAATGGCTAAATGTGCAGCTAGTACATCGGCATCGTTGGGTGTACGACTATGTGGCATGCAAGTTTATCAAGCGGATGTTGATCACTTCTTGAAGCGCGATAAATATTGGGGCCGTGAATTAAACGAGGATGGTTTTAAAAGGGCATTGCATAATTTCTTTTTTAACGGGCTCGGATTACGAACAAAAACCATTTGTAGAATTGTACAACGGTTGGAAGAATTACGTAAGGCGATCGAAAAACAATCAAGCTATCGTTTTTATTCATGGTGAGTGATTGAAATTAGATTAAATATATTCAGGATAACAAACAATTTTTTTATTTTACTAGTTCTCTGTTAATTGTATACGAAGGGTTTGAAGAAATCCCTATGCAACCAGTTGTTATTGAACCGTGTTATCCAATTAGCGATCATTGTATTCTAGAGGATGAAGATGAATCTCATAATCTATCGTGTTGCTATGATGCGGATGCTTCAAATGATTCGGCCGATATAAATTTATCATCGTCGCATGACGATCACGATGGGCATAGTAGTGATCATTTAAATGTAACGCATGAGACACAATCGTTGGATGTTTCACCCGACTCGCATCAGCGTGGTTATGGTGAGGCGGCAGCACGTGGTGCCAAAGCTCCATTTATCCCGATAAATGAAGAAACTATGTATTTAGAAAGTGTTGAATCTCCGATGCCAACTATTTCTAATTCGAGTCCGCATTCGGTCGACTCGTGGATGAATTACAGTAGTCACAGCAGTGGTGAAGAATACTCGCGGCTACAAAATGATAGCAATAATAGTGCCGGTGGATCAGACGAGGATGATCATAGTATTTTAACAAAATCAAAACGTTTATGTGATAAGCAATTGGAATTTAGTGATCCAGATCATGATGATGACATGTTAAACTCACAGTCCCAAAAATTATTGGGTTACAAACGAATACGTAGCACCGATAGTGGTAAAGAAAATAATAAACGTCGTATAGCTGGTAATACTAGTAGTGGTAATAATACAGGAATAAATAATAGTCGAAATCCGACACGATCGTTGCCGAGTCTCGTCGCAAACACAGTAAATGGTAAAACATCAACAATAACAACATCTAAAAGTGATAAAAGCGGCGGTGGCCACGTAGATGTTCGAATGATTGATTTTGCGCATACAACATTTGTTCGAAAAAATGCGAATGGACAACAATCTTCATCACAGCCCGTGCATCATGGCCCCGATGGTGGATTTTTAACCGGAATTGATAGTCTAAAAAGATTACTTACAGAAATTCTCGAAGAAAATTGAACACAACACATAAGAAATGCATTATTGGAAAATTTGTTTCAATTCAACAAAAACTATAATAAATAAACAACAACAAATCAATCAACTTTAAATAAGTAAATTCCAAAAAAACTTAAAAAAAAACTTAAATAGATAAAAACTTAAGCTCTCTTACACAAAAATGATCAGATAATCCCCCGCCCACTTGGTGTGTGTATCTGTGCCGAACATGTCGTGTATATGAGTCGAATTGTGGATACAAAACAATTTTTTTTTTATAATTTATCTTTTATTATTTTTTTTTAAAAAAAATTTGTCACAAAATGGGATGGAATCCATTTTGTTCAGACAAAAAAACCAAAAAAAAATTTAGATCAAGAGGAGATTCTCTAATTTCGTACTTGTTAGATGAAAACAAAAATTTGTGATAAAAAAATTATTATATATTTTTATTGCATTAAAATTATTGATTATAAAATAATTAAAAAAAATTGGTACAAATTAAATTTAATAATTTTTAATTCTATAATTTTTTTTTTTAAACAAAAAATTTTAGATTATGCACAAGAGATCACAAACCTTAAACCAAACTTAAATTTTTAAAAAAATAATATCATCAGAGTTGGGTAGTGCCGCACACACTACATCAAAATGGTGTAAATAAAAATTTAAAGTTTCAAAACTGGAACCGCAGAAGATAGTGTTGCGTTAGACATAATTTTTATTATTTTTCAAGAGTATTTTATTATTAACATTTTTATTTGTAATTTTTTTTTTTGTAATTAAGGAAATAGGCTGTGAGATTGTTCCTAAATCTCGTTTAAGTCGTGTGTTAATTAATTTTATTATTATTTTAATTATAAATTAAATTAATTAAAATATAAATTTATTGTATTCAGGAAAGTTTTATAATAAAACAAAATATTTACGTTATCAGCCGTTTAAATTCCTCGTACTATGTTCGGGCTGATATTGTAAACAAATTATTTTAATTAATTTAATTTAGAATTAACACGTATTGATTAACGCAACAGTATTCTCTTTTTTTTTTATATATATATATATATATATAAATACAATAAATTAATTAAAAATTATATAATGGATAAAAACAAACTGCCATCTATTATATTATGTAATTTAAAATGACGAAATTCACGTTTTTAATTTTTATTCTCCTTTTCATATTTTGATCGTTTGACGGTAAAAAAATTGAATTTTTCGTTTCAAATGAGAAATTAATTAAATAACACAATTTGTTTAAAATAAATGTAAATTTATTGAATATAATATTTATTATTATTAAATAAAACAAAATTATCTCTTAGTAACTAGAATACTTAAATTACAGAACAATATAAAAGTAAAAAATTTGAAAAAAAAAATTGTAAAAATTATAAAATGTAATAAAAATAAAGAAAAAATTATTTCATTAAAAAAATTATGGTTTTATTGATTTGTGTGGTTTATGAGTGTGTACTACATATTTAAGGTAAGTCTAACTAAAATCAATATATTGACTAATACGATTTTTTTTTATGCTAGAGGCTTGGGGAATCGAGTTAGGACATGATAAAAGCTATAATCTCTCTTTCTCGCGAAAACTGAAGAATTCCGTAGTGTGGTCGTTCTCTGAACATTTGGCGAAATATATTGTCATGTTTGGCTGAAGATTACTTCCAGGACGTGTTGTTGAAAATTAGTTGATAGGCGTATGTATTAACGTAGAAAACTGGTGCTTTGAGGACATTCAATTTATTAACTTGGGTTAATACTAACACCTCGTGATGGTATTTATAAATGTATACAAAGCGGTTCAACGTCTTGTTTACTTATATTCGAGATACTTTATTGTAGTTCTATCACAAATCACTTGTCAAGCTGTTGGATTCTAAGTTTTATTGTCAGAGACTATTAATACCGGCCTCAGCTCCTATCGAGTTACAACAAATTTCTATATATTGACAGTTATTTTTCTAACAAGGGGGCAGCGACCTATTCATTTGGTTGTCGCATCGTTCAATTCGTCCAAGAAAATTTTTATTTAGAAAAACATAAATCCATCGACATTAAACAAATATTCACTCAACATTGTCTTGCAAAGTCAGACCCAAGAATGATTGGTTTGATGACGAGTGCCGCCTTGCAGTTGAGCAATAAAATATAGCCCATAGTGAAGTGCAACAACCGTCTCACAATCGCCAGGAAATACAAGGCTACTCTTACTAGGAGGGCAGCTAAGCGAATTTGTAGACGGATAAAGCGAGAATGGTGAAAGGCCGAAGTTCTGAAAGTACAACAACTCAGGAATGAGCACAACTCGCGTAATATCTTTAAAGGAATTACTGGATTGCATAATACTTTTAAGGATAAAAAACTCTGTGTCAACATCGACGCAGTACTCTATGCATGAAATAGACCACACTGCTTGGTTAATCATGCGTCACAGACTGTTGTTAAGTCACCTCAAATACAGACTGCGGAGATATTCATTGAGGATCCATTCCATGAGGTATTCACTAAGGCTATTCAAAACACATTATCTATGGTTATAGAGACACTGTCATACCAGATTTTAGTAATGGTTACTACATGTTTGAAGCTTTACAAAGCGTTGATCAGGCCCGTTGTTATGTATGGATGGGAAAGTTGGACACTAACAGACGAGTACGAGAGATGGCTCCTGTTTCTTTATTTATTAAAGCAGTTGTAACCTACAGAGGTTCCGCACTCAATGCCTCAATGGGCTCATGGTGCAAACATAGAGGACATATCCTAACTCGCAGAAGCGCACTACAGCTTTAGCAAACTGTGAAAGTTTGAATCAAGAAATGGATAATAACTGATCTACGTTCAAAGATCCGTAAGAGAACACTTGGGATCTATCTTCGACAAAGGCCGGACAGCTGCAAAGGTAGTGTAGACAGCCGTCTACTCCCTCCAACCAGTCGTCACAAAGATCATCCTAAAACGTTCATGGCCTGTATAAGTGCAACCAGATTTCTGAGTTGGCTTCTTTTAAAGGATAGCACAAATTTAATGTATCTCACGTTGGATTCAATGATGAACCGTTTCGCCTTTCGGCAGTTAGGAGTAGAACGCCATTTCAGTACCAGTTCAAGTAAAGCAAACTTCCTAATAGCGTCCTTATCACCAGTGAAGCATAGAGGAATTGTTGGCTCGGGACCGACAAATTTACTACGAGATCCAGCATGCGCTAAAAAGTCAGCAACTTCATTTCCCAGAACGCCACAATGAGCAGGCACCCACATGATCCTTACTCTCGTATTAGAGCAAAGGAGATTAATGTAGTGTTTGCAATGTTTGACTAGTTTAGATGTAGTACGGCGTTACTATCCATGTAGGTAATAATATCCTTCCCTAAATCACTAAACTTAAACGGCTCACTCGCACTATGGGTAAGTGCAATTAATTCAGCTTGAAAAACCGTGCAGTGTTTACCCAGACTACTCGAACATCTGAGTCCTTACTTTGGACAATAGGATCCAACCCGTGCACTGACTTCTGAACGAAAGCCATCCACAAAAAAAACTATCGACTCGGACAACTGGCTATAGAAATCCTGAGAGAGCCACAGTTCTCTCGAAGGGAGAACGACGGAGAATGAATTGGTGAAGTTAAATTCGGGCAATAGCCTGAATATGTGAATTAAACTTATTAAGAATCTGTCTATATGCCCCGTACAAGTCCCGAATGCATTCCATGCCCCAATGCACCTTAGTCGAAACGCAGCAGAGCACGCAGTACCAAGAATGTAAGACTGCAATTCGGGCAAGCATAGAATAAACTCCATAGCAAGAAGGGGAGTAGACGACAAAGCCCCGGTTGATGGCTCCTTACATTTGGTGTATCAAATCAAAAACAACAACTCGTTTGGCGTATGCACTACTTCCGTCGAAAACACGGGAAACTTACGACAAATTTATTTCCGTTGTTGTGCGGAATATGATGGATATAGTTTAAATCGTACACCAATTTAAACGGATTTTGAAAACGCTGTAATTAGTTAATTTCGGCACCATTTTTCAAATGCAATTCAGTGTGTTTGCATCTTTCATTTTACTCACTGTGTTTGGAGAAATTTTACAACAGCATCCTGTAATTTTGAATCGTTATATAACCCTGAATCTGACTTTGTATTACAACTACGACAACTTTGTGTTCTAGGTTTCATTCAATACCAACTGTTCTCGAGCCGTTTGATCTTCTTGGACATACTGATTTCTGCCAGCAACCGGAACTTGATCAATTTCTCGAACATTTTGAGAAAACATGGATAGCTGTTTCCCCATACCGTTTGGAATTGTTCTAATATCGTAGAAGGATAGCATAGACGTTTGAAGTTGCTAGAGACCCTAAAGGTCGAACGAGGCTACCAGCAATTTAGAATAAATCAGATGGGCTAGAACCTCAACAATAAAGACGGAAATACAAGGATTTAAATGTACGCTTAATTAATCTGATTAGTTAACATGATAATCCATATAGTTAAACGAATAGAATGAGACACGGTTTTATTGCTTGATCTTGAATTAGATAAGAATCGCAGACAGTATATGCGATACTTTGACTAGCCGTTGTACCGATGAGAATCGAGCGGAACCGTTAGTAAATTGTTTTACAGACGTTGTGAATGCTTTTATAAATTCTTGTTCTATGCTACCAGCATATGCCATTTTTTTGGGCAACAATAGGTGTTATTGGGTGGTATGAAACCTTTTAAAAACGGATTTACACTGTACAACCTTTTTCCAAGGAAGTTTAAGGTTGCCTATACAAAAAACTAGTAAGTGTGCGAATAAACTAGCTTAAATACCGGAAATATTATAAAATCGGAAATAGAATGAGATCTTGAGGAACACCGGCATTTAAGATATGAAAATCGCAATTACACCATTTTAATAATACTTGAATTATATGATTATGAAAAGAGCTTTTAAATACGGGAGACCAATACATCGCAATTGCAATAAATTTATCAACTTGGCATTCGTGCCATATGCTGCAATCAATCATGTCTCTATGAGATCAAAAGAAATATTGAGAAAGATTAACTCATAGTCATGGTTAAAGGATGGGATTTGATTGAATTGATAGCAGACTAATTAATCGAATTGAAAATAGTTCGATGATAAGTAAGTCATAAAATCAAAACAAAAACAAGTCATTCTTAAATTATAAACACAAAACTTATCATATTCATGTCCTTCGTTTGGCAGTGATATTACTTCCGTTGGAAATTTGTAAAAACAGATATGAATGAAAAAAATTCATTTCATATCAAAATAAAACACTTGAAATAATTAGTCACCTATGGCAGACAATGAGATTAGGGAGACTGTGTATCTATAATTTAATAATTCATTAGCGATGAATCCGTGTTGATATTTGGTATCCGAACGTCAAATGCGGACTAATTATTGTTTAAACTCAGTAATATCTGTTGCACTAGGTTGCATATTATGACTTGTTTAGATTAATTTGAGTTCCGTATTAATTTTAGGATCTAATCTAAACGAGGGGTTTCCAACAGTAATGTGACTTAAATAATCTAATTACATAACTTCGCACTAACTCCAAGTACCGATAATTTCTAGAGGCATTTTGCCCGATCAGTATTATAGCGACTAATGCTGATAGGTCATAACTAATCTCGTAGACAAGACTATTCGAACTGGGCTGCGTAGTAAAATATTTATATGTATCAATCCACTCGGATTTGAATAAGGTTTTCTCTCTAGGTATCCAATTTACGTTTTGGTTCTGCATCAACCATCTATTTCTGATTATTTATGTTGGTTTAAGACTTGATAATGAAAAAAATGTTCTGCGATTGATTATTCTGCCGATTGCAACCACTAAGATAATCAATATCAGCCTAAATAATCGATCGTAACATAATGTTATTTCTCAAGATACCGATTACAAAAAATCAATTAACAAAGTTTCTCTGAAATTTGGCCACATGGCTAACGTCGAATCTACGTATATTTAATTTAAAATTAGTGAATTATCGGCACAATTCGACCGATCTGGGTACCATCATAACGAGTAATGAAGATACAATCGCGACGTGCCACCCAAGTCGAAAAGTAATTGGCATCTTTGCGAATAACACTTTAAGTTCATCAGCTGTTAGTAAGTTTTCGATAACACAAGATAAAATGCGGCTACAAACTTTTTCAAGGTTCCCGAATTCCAAGTATGCTTCCTTTTTTGAGCTCTGAGGTCATTTAAGATAAAAATTCAAAATGAACTTCAACCAGGATCCATCAAAAACTAGTTCATCCAATGTTATCTTTTTAGTGAATTCGGAGTCATGCAACAGCAATTTTAATGATTGAATCCGCTATATTAACCGACATCGCTTCAAAAGATGGTTGAATCATGTATAAGAAGATTTTAAGAGGCTAAAACTCTCAGAAGTAGGGTAATGGGTATGAAGAATGGGTATGGGTGTTTCAAGGCTTGATTGTCAATCTTGCTAGACTGCTTGCGGTTCACTAAATATATATTATTTTTAAAAAAGAACCAGCTGAGGAACCACAACAAAAAACTAGATAAATGCGCAAATTGGGTTGACTAAAACGTTAATGAGCCACTACAATAAAACTATTTCTGCCATTTAATTGGAAACATTTTTCTAATCGTTTCAATCGCTTCTTAAACGTTTCAATCGCTTTCATTAAATAATTGTATTTAAAATTCACTGGTGAGTCCTAAAATTCTGTAATTTTGTACAGACATTAAGAATATTCTATTTAATATAACACAAAAGACCGCATTGAAATTCATTAATTGAAACGAAAGTTATTCCAAATAGTGATCTCGGCAGGCCTATAGTATGCCAACCGTATTTTGGTCTAAGTGGGAAAATTTAACTATCCGGGGAAATTTAACTATGACCGTGCCATACAATTCAACACATCCCACTCCATGGTTAAAGATGTTTTTTAGTTGTGCCATGTAAAGATTGTTTTCGTTGTTCAGCACGAATTTCTAATTCGCCGGTGGTCGAGTAAGCAGAGTCATTGCTCTTGAATTCGTGTATTCGAGTTCAAAACTCATCAGCGCCAATGCTTTTTTAATTTAATTTCTGCTGTAAAATTGGTCCAACACAGCTTCTGTTGAAATCTGCATTCAAATTCTGCAAGTATAAGAGCCATCTATTGTAATGAAAATATTCGGTAATGGTCAAAGAAGCATAGTCCATTCCTGTTGCTAAAATTTTCAATTTTCTCTATTGAATTGGCAAATACAAAAAATTTGTATAGCATTATGTATATTCGGCGGTGGTGCAGTTAACAGAGTCATTGGTTTTGGATTCGTGAACTCGAGTTCAATTCTCGGCACAGTCAACACTTTTTTAATTTAACTTCTTCGGCAAGTATAAAAGCAATATCTTGTGTATGACCATGACCGTAATGAATTGTCCATTCCGGTTGCTAAAATTTTCAATTTTCTCTATTTAATTGGCAAACATAAAAGATTTGTATAGCTCCAAATTTATATACGCCGGTGGTCCAGTAAGCAGAGTCGTTGCATTTGGAATTAGAACAATAGAACTTGAGTTCAAACCTCGGTTTTGGCATTAAATAATTTTTAATTTAATTTATTTAATTTCTCCCTTCAATTGGCAAATATAAAGGCTGAGTACAGCGGGAAATCTATATATGGAAATGGTAGGATGGTACAGTAAGCGGTGTCATAGGATTTGGAATCGTGGATATGTATGTTGTGCAGTGTTCCGAACCTCGATTAAGGGTAAACACTTTTAGCGGGCATCCAAACATTTCTCATTAAATTAAGAAAAATCACTTTTTGATGTAAAAATGGCCAATTTGCAATTAAATTAAAAATATATATTGAGGTTTGAACTAGTCATGATTACAATCCAATCACACAGCCTCTTTTACCACCGAGCCACCACCATACATATAAATAATGATATTCACAGCATTTATAGCTGCCATTTGAATAAAAAAATTGAAAATTTTAGCAACGGCAATGGACTCTGCTTATTAGACCATCGCCGTACAATTCCATTACCACTCTATACCCATCTTTTATACATACTTGCCACTTTTACATGGTCAATATTCTCCAGTTTTGAACAGAAGCTGAGTTGGATTTATGTAATTTTATTTCACCATTACCAAATTTGACAGGAGAAATTAAATCAAAAAATGTTTGGCTCGATCGAGAATCGAACTTAGATCCATAAATCCAAAGTTGCGGACTTTGCTTACTGCACCACCGCCGCATATATATTTCATGATATACAAACCTTTAATATCTGTCATTTAAAGAGAAAATATTGAAAGTTTTAGCAAAGACTATCGACTCTGCGTTTATTCTACCATCGGCTATATACCAATCTTGTATACATGCCACTACTTGGAAAATATGAAAATGTTTAACAGAAGATGTGTGTAGAACCAATTTGAATACAGAAGAAATTAAATTAAAATAATACCGTCGCTAATGGCACTCGAACCTTGGTCCACGAATCCACAGTCAATCACTTTACTACCTCGCCCACCATCGTATATATATTTGATGTTGTGCAAATCTTTTATACTTTCCAATTGAATTGAATTTTTCCTGGGTCAGTTGGCCAATATGTTGGTTTTCCAGTTGAAATGAATTCACATCCATTTTTTTAATGGCAATCAGTAATTCTTTTCCTTTAGTTGTAGTTAATATAGAACCCCAGTGAGTATTTTCGCATTGAAGTCACCACCTATTATGAACCTTTTTCCAAGACGCTTGAAGAACTCTGAGAATTATTTGTTTTTAATAGAATGTCTTGGTAGACAGTACAATCCTGCCGCAATAATAGGAAACTTGTTGGTTTTTATATACATGAACAAGTGTTGGTTATCTGAACTCGAATTCGTTTTACCATGGAGTGGGGTGTGTTAAATTTTGAGCCATTGTTTCCGATTTTTCTGTTCTATACCGTTCCACCGTTGTAAAGAGGGCTCCGCTCTATACATAAAGTTATACATATATCGTTGTTTTGGGTCAATTTAATAATTTTGTAATGGATAAATATGACGCTGAAGTAGATTCATGGTATTTGAGCACGATTAGTGATCTTTTCACTTAAATGCATTGATGGAAATTCTATAAAACTATCACCAATACCGCATTGTTCCTAATTCTTAAGAAAGGAATTGTCTACATTATCGACGTTGTCTACGTTGCTGACGTTATCTACGGGTTGTCGACACGTCAATGAAGAGAATAATACATGACGCGTAAACGCCCATCTCTGCTTAAAGTTCTCATTTACGGTGTCCGGTTGTACAGCTCTGGAACTGTATTGCGAAGCTTCAGTCGTTTGATGCCTGTTATTTTGATTTTGCCGAGAGAGAAAGCACCCAGAAGCTTTCACCTCCGTTCTGAAGTTTACCGAATATTTTGGCTTCGTTTTATTAAAATGAGCACAGCTTGGCTTGGTACACCTTCTCATCCACATTAAAAACAAAACACAGCCCGCACCGATCGTTCAGAATTTTTAAAATAATTATCTGAAGATGAGCAATTTCCAACATCCTTGAAAGCTTTCCACCTTTAAAAACTTTACCGGTAGCTGCGTTATTTAAATTATTGCAACGATTATATTGATGATATCGATTCATATTTCTGGGAACGTCAAATGCTCACACTTCATTCTGGCTCTTCCTGACATAATTTACATTCACATTCATGTTATATGGGTCGATGAGAATTTATTTCGTTCATAGAACAGCGTGGTTGTTGCATTAGCTCAGGTATGTGTCCAATACGATTCCATGAATCTTTTATTTTAGGAGTTTTTAAAGGTATAGATAGGACGAGTATCTCCGCATATAAATTCTTAAATGATTCTCGTGGATTTTATTATCGGGACTTTAGCGATAGACTTATGACGAAATCTATGAATTACTGGGGCCAGATCACTCTTCCTAAACGTTCAAGGTATGCCCAATACCTTCGACCACTCAAGCGCGTTTTTTCTATAAGAGAAAAGTTTTATTCATCCACCAGTTGACTTTTGAAAAATGGTTCTATAGGAATTCCATTCGCTGAGCCATCAAAGTTGAAATGGAGAGTTTGGATAAAGGTTGGCTTCCTTACATGACTGTCATGGAAGTTCCTTGATTTAGATTGACTAGCTTCAAGTGTGGAAAACTGTAAGGATGAAAATAATCTTCCCTATAGATGATTAGACCGCGATTCCGAATAAAAGAAGTTCGACTGTATTTGTATTAAATCCAGACCCGAAAGCGTTGGGTTGACAGCCCAACTTGTCAAATTTTATTGTTACGAAACCCCAACATGAGCCTCGACTATTTTTGGATTCACAACAACGACCTCGGACACGATATAAGTGCAACGAATTTAAATTTGGAACATGGAACATACTTAGCCTAAATCGACGGAATTCTTCGAACAAGCATCTAAGTATAAGCTCGACCTCATAGTGCTGCATGGAAATAACAAGTCTGCCGCAGCAATAACATGAATAAACATTATTTCGACTATGGTTTCTTGATTTGCAACCGATGTCGTCAATTCGTGACTGATTTCATCTCTGTTAACAATCTGATTTGGTTTCATGGGCGTCACTTGAACAGGTGAACGTTCATGCTCCTATTGAGGAGAAGCCAGAACAAATCAAAGCCGCTTTCTACGACGGGCTTGAAACCGTCTTGAGCAAAATTCCGCAACATGGCATTAAAATTGTTTTGAGCGACTTCAATGCTCAAATTGGAGTGCGGGCAGTACTTAGCGTAGTACCATCGGCTCAAACTCCTTGCAACCTACCTCAAACAACAACGGGACGCGCACCATTGAGCTAGCTTTGTTCTACAACTTGGCGGCCGCCAGCACATACTTTCCACATAAACGCAGCCATAAAGCTTTATGGTAATATAACGACGGGACAACGGTCAACCAAATCAACCACATCCTCTTGTCCAAAAAGCATTTTTCTAGCCTCAATGACATCAACACCAAACGTGGAGCTAATATCGACTCGGACCACTTCCTGGTAGCTGCTGAATTAAAATTTCGCCTCTTCACCACGTACAATCATCGTTTTAAGCGTATCACCCGTTGGAACACAGCGACATTGAACAACGAAGTTACCGGGACCGCCGGTAGTCTCGAATACTGTATCGGGAATTTTGGAGGATAAACCACTTCCTGGCCGCCCCCGATAGCACAGTAAGTAGCGTGCTTGCCTTGTTATTCGAGGGTCCCGGGTTCGATTCCCGGTGGTGACCAAAAATCACGTTTGGGTGTTTTTAATGTGTAAGTATTTATGTTTGTCCGGGTATTGCACCGTGGGCCCATTGTGGCATTGAGTGCTGGAGTAATCCGCCCAATTTTAATTTTTTTTTTTAAACCACTTCCTGACTCCGTTCAAGAACAGTGGGACATCATCAAAACGGCGGTAACCGATGCCTCAACGTCCACCATAGGACGAACTCCATTCAGACCTACAAATCTTTGGTTGATTCTGGAGAAAGATCGCGCACGTCAACGAAATCTATCCCAAAGAACCAGACAATTTCACAACCCCTACGTGATTGCAAGTAAAATTTCCAATCCAAATTGATTGCAATAAAATTCTATCCTGAGAGATAGATATCGCTGCATAAGAGTACTACCTACTGACTTTCATCCGCGTAGCAGCGCTATTCACAACGAATCCTGTGAATTATTGATGGACACTAAAACCGTCCTCGAAGTGTGGCGGAGGTATTTTTCCTCACTTTTAACAAACAGGCACCACATTCCGAGCAACAACCTCTCTTACTTCAACGCGATATTAACGTCGAGACTCCACCGCCCCTCCAACATATGACGAAGTGCGGAACGTCATATCGCAGATGAAAAATTACAAGAGACCTGATGAGAATGGTGTCTGCAACGAAATGCTCAAATATGGCGCGGCGATTATTTGTTTTACCGCATGTTTGAGCTCATATCAATAATTTGGTCTACAGAAGACATCCCAGGAGAGTGGAATATAGCTCTTATCTGGCCGCTTCATAAAAAGGGAGACCGGTTAAGGAACGTCTTGTCCTATCTTGTTTCTTTGTGTCAGGTTTTAATGGATGGCTCAATATGTATGGTGCAAATAGAAGTTAAAATTTCGGATGCCTTCGAGATAACATGTCATTCGTCATCTTAATATAGAGCAGCGCAGCTGCCTATATTACAAATCATCCCAGTTTTTAGCGTACGCTGCTGATGAAAGAAGTCCTCCTTCCGTTGGAAATGACAGCCCAACAAATTGGCCTTCAGATCGATTAAGAATCTGTCTATATGCCCCGTACAAGTCCCGAATGCATTCCATGCCCCAATGCACCTTAGTCGAAACGCAGCAGAGCACGCAGTACCAAGAATGTAAGACTGCAATTCGGGCAAGCATAGAATAAACTCCATAGCAAGAAGGGGAGTAGACGACAAAGCCCCGGTTGATGGCTCTTTACATTTGGTGTATCAAATCAAAAACAACAACTCGTTTGGCGTATGCACTACTTCCGTCGAAAACACGGGAAACTTACGACAAATTTATTTCCGTTGTTGTGCGGAATATGATGGATATAGTTTAAATCGTACACCAATTTAAACGGATTTTGAAAACGCTGTAATTAGTTAATTTCGGCACCATTTTTCAAATGCAATTCAGTGTGTTTGCATCTTTCATTTTACTCACTGTGTTTGGAGAAATTTTACAACAGCATCCTGTAATTTTGAATCGTTATATAACCCTGAATCTGACTTTGTATTACAACTACGACAACTTTGTGTTCTAGGTTTCATTCAATACCAACTGTTCTCGAGCCGTTTGATCTTCTTGGACATACTGATTTCTGCCAGCAAACGGAACTTGATCAATTTCTCGAACATTTTGAGAAAACATGGATAGCTGTTTCCCCATACCGTTTGGAATTGTTCTAATATCGTAGAAGGATAGCATAGACGTTTGAAGTTGCTAGAGACCCTAAAGGTCGAACGAGGCTACCAGCAATTTAGAATAAATCAGATGGGCTAGAACCTCAACAATAAAGACGGAAATACAAGGATTTAAATGTACGCTTAATTAATCTGATTAGTTAACATGATAATCCATATAGTTAAACGAATAGAATGAGACACGGTTTTATTGCTTGATCTTGAATTAGATAAGAATCGCAGACAGTATATGCGATACTTTGACTAGCCGTTGTACCGATGAGAATCGAGCGGAACCGTTAGTAAATTGTTTTACAGACGTTGTGAATGCTTTTATAAATTCTTGTTCTATGCTACCAGCAAATGCCATTTTTTTGGGCAACAATAGGTGTTATTGGGTGGTATGAAACCTTTTAAAAACGGATTTACACTGTACAACCTTTTTCCAAGGAAGTTTAAGGTTGCCTATACAAAAAACTAGTAAGTGTGCGAATAAACTAGCTTAAATACCGGAAATATTATAAAATCGGAAATAGAATGAGATCTTGAGGAACACCGGCATTTAAGATATGAAAATCGCAATTACACCATTTTAATAATACTTGAATTATATGATTATGAAAAGAGCTTTTAAATACGGGAGACCAATACATCGCAATTGCAATAAATTTATCAACTTGGCATTCGTGCCATATGCTGCAATCAATCATGTCTCTATGAGATCAAAAGAAATATTGAGAAAGATTAACTCATAGTCATGGTTAAAGGATGGGATTTGATTGAATTGATAGCAGACTAATTAATCGAATTGAAAATAGTTCGATGATAAGTAAGTCATAAAATCAAAACAAAAACAAGTCATTCTTAAATTATAAACACAAAACTTATCATATTCATGTCCTTCGTTTGGCAGTGATATTACTTCCGTTGGAAATTTGTAAAAACAGATATGAATGAAAAAAATTCATTTCATATCAAAATAAAACACTTGAAATAATTAGTCACCTATGGCAGACAATGAGATTAGGGACACTGTGTATCTATAATTTAATAATTCATTAGCGATGAATCCGTGTTGATATTTGGTATCCGAACGTCAAATGCGGACTAATTATTGTTTAAACTCAGTAATATCTGTTGCACTAGGTTGCATATTATGACTTGTTTAGATTAATTTGAGTTCCGTATTAATTTTAGGATCTAATCTAAACGAGGGGTTTCCAACAGTAATGTGACTTAAATAATCTAATTACATAACTTCGCACTAACTCCAAGTACCGATAATTTCTAGAGGCATTTTGCCCGATCAGTATTATAGCGACTAATGCTGATAGGTCATAACTAATCTCGTAGACAAGACTATTCGAACTGGGCTGCGTAGTAAAATATTTATATGTATCAATCCACTCGGATTTGAATAAGGTTTTCTCTCTAGGTATCCAATTTACGTTTTGGTTCTGCATCAACCATCTATTTCTGATTATTTATGTTGGTTTAAGACTTGATAATGAAAAAAATGTTCTGCGATTGATTATTCTGCCGATTGCAACCACTAAGATAATCAATATCAGCCTAAATAATCGATCGTAACATAATGTTATTTCTCAAGATACCGATTACAAAAAATCAATTAACAAAGTTTCTCTGAAATTTGGCCACATGGCTAACGTCGAATCTACGTATATTTAATTTAAAATTAGTGAATTATCGGCACAATTCGACCGATCTGGGTACCATCATAACGAGTAATGAAGATACAATCGCGACGTGCCACCCAAGTCGAAAAGTAATTGGCATCTTTGCGAATAACACTTTAAGTTCATCAGCTGTTAGTAAGTTTTCGATAACACAAGATAAAATGCGGCTACAAACTTTTTCAAGGTTCCCGAATTCCAAGTATGCTTCCTTTTTTGAGCTCTGAGGTCATTTAAGATAAAAATTCAAAATGAACTTCAACCAGGATCCATCAAAAACTAGTTCATCCAATGTTATCTTTTTAGTGAATTCGGAGTCATGCAACAGCAATTTTAATGATTGAATCCGCTATATTAACCGACATCGCTTCAAAAGATGGTTGAATCATGTATAAGAAGATTTTAAGAGGCTAAAACTCTCAGAAGTAGGGTAATGGGTATGAAGAATGGGTATGGGTGTTTCAAGGCTTGATTGTCAATCTTGCTAGACTGCTTGCGGTTCACTAAATATATATTATTTTTAAAAAAGAACCAGCTGAGGAACCACAACAAAAAACTAGATAAATGCGCAAATTGGGTTGACTAAAACGTTAATGAGCCACTACAATAAAACTATTTCTGCCATTTAATTGGAAACATTTTTCTAATCGTTTCAATCGCTTCTTAAACGTTTCAATCGCTTTCATTAAATAATTGTATTTAAAATTCACTGGTGAGTCCTAAAATTCTGTAATTTTGTACAGACATTAAGAATATTCTATTTAATATAACACAAAAGACCGCATTGAAATTCATTAATTGAAACGAAAGTTATTCCAAATAGTGATCTCGGCAGGCCTATAGTATGCCAACCGTATTTTGGTCTAAGTGGGAAAATTTAACTATCCGGGGAAATTTAACTATGACCGTGCCATACAATTCAACACATCCCACTCCATGGTTAAAGATGTTTTTTAGTTGTGCCATGTAAAGATTGTTTTCGTTGTTCAGCACGAATTTCTAATTCGCCGGTGGTCGAGTAAGCAGAGTCATTGCTCTTGAATTCGTGTATTCGAGTTCAAAACTCATCAGCGCCAATGCTTTTTTAATTTAATTTCTGCTGTAAAATTGGTCCAACACAGCTTCTGTTGAAATCTGCATTCAAATTCTGCAAGTATAAGAGCCATCTATTGTAATGAAAATATTCGGTAATGGTCAAAGAAGCATAGTCCATTCCTGTTGCTAAAATTTTCAATTTTCTCTATTGAATTGGCAAATACAAAAAATTTGTATAGCATTATGTATATTCGGCGGTGGTGCAGTTAACAGAGTCATTGGTTTTGGATTCGTGAACTCGAGTTCAATTCTCGGCACAGTCAACACTTTTTTAATTTAACTTCTTCGGCAAGTATAAAAGCAATATCTTGTGTATGACCATGACCGTAATGAATTGTCCATTCCGGTTGCTAAAATTTTCAATTTTCTCTATTTAATTGGCAAACATAAAAGATTTGTATAGCTCCAAATTTATATACGCCGGTGGTCCAGTAAGCAGAGTCGTTGCATTTGGAATTAGAACAATAGAACTTGAGTTCAAACCTCGGTTTTGGCATTAAATAATTTTTAATTTAATTTATTTAATTTCTCCCTTCAATTGGCAAATATAAAGGCTGAGTACAGCGGGAAATCTATATATGGAAATGGTAGGATGGTACAGTAAGCGGTGTCATAGGATTTGGAATCGTGGATATGTATGTTGTGCAGTGTTCCGAACCTCGATTAAGGGTAAACACTTTTAGCGGGCATCCAAACATTTCTCATTAAATTAAGAAAAATCACTTTTTGATGTAAAAATGGCCAATTTGCAATTAAATTAAAAATATATATTGAGGTTTGAACTAGTCATGATTACAATCCAATCACACAGCCTCTTTTACCACCGAGCCACCACCATACATATAAATAATGATATTCACAGCATTTATAGCTGCCATTTGAATAAAAAAATTGAAAATTTTAGCAACGGCAATGGACTCTGCTTATTAGACCATCGCCGTACAATTCCATTACCACTCTATACCCATCTTTTATACATACTTGCCACTTTTACATGGTCAATATTCTCCAGTTTTGAACAGAAGCTGAGTTGGATTTATGTAATTTTATTTCACCATTACCAAATTTGACAGGAGAAATTAAATCAAAAAATGTTTGGCTCGATCGAGAATCGAACTTAGATCCATAAATCCAAAGTTGCGGACTTTGCTTACTGCACCACCGCCGCATATATATTTCATGATATACAAACCTTTAATATCTGTCATTTAAAGAGAAAATATTGAAAGTTTTAGCAAAGACTATCGACTCTGCGTTTATTCTACCATCGGCTATATACCAATCTTGTATACATGCCACTACTTGGAAAATATGAAAATGTTTAACAGAAGATGTGTGTAGAACCAATTTGAATACAGAAGAAATTAAATTAAAATAATACCGTCGCTAATGGCACTCGAACCTTGGTCCACGAATCCACAGTCAATCACTTTACTACCTCGCCCACCATCGTATATATATTTGATGTTGTGCAAATCTTTTATACTTTCCAATTGAATTGAATTTTTCCTGGGTCAGTTGGCCAATATGTTGGTTTTCCAGTTGAAATGAATTCACATCCATTTTTTTAATGGCAATCAGTAATTCTTTTCCTTTAGTTGTAGTTAATATAGAACCCCAGTGAGTATTTTCGCATTGAAGTCACCACCTATTATGAACCTTTTTCCAAGACGCTTGAAGAACTCTGAGAATTATTTGTTTTTAATAGAATGTCTTGGTAGACAGTACAATCCTGCCGCAATAATAGGAAACTTGTTGGTTTTTATATACATGAACAAGTGTTGGTTATCTGAACTCGAATTCGTTTTACCATGGAGTGGGGTGTGTTAAATTTTGAGCCATTGTTTCCGATTTTTCTGTTCTATACCGTTCCACCGTTGTAAAGAGGGCTCCACTCTATACATAAAGTTATACATATATCGTTGTTTTGGGTCAATTTAATAATTTTGTAATGGATAAATATGACGCTGAAGTAGATTCATGGTATTTGAGCACGATTAGTGATCTTTTCACTTAAATGCATTGATGGAAATTCTATAAAACTATCACCAATACCGCATTGTTCCTAATTCTTAAGAAAGGAATTGTCTACATTATCGACGTTGTCTACGTTGCTGACGTTATCTACGGGTTGTCGACACGTCAATGAAGAAAATAATACATGACGCGTAAACGCCCATCTCTGCTTAAAGTTCTCATTTACGGTGTCCGGTTGTACAGCTCTGGAACTGTATTGCGAAGCTTCAGTCGTTTGATGCCTGTTATTTTGATTTTGCCGAGAGAGAAAGCACCCAGAAGCTTTCACCTCCGTTCTGAAGTTTACCGAATATTTTGGCTTCGTTTTATTAAAATGAGCACAGCTTGGCTTGGTACACCTTCTCATCCACATTAAAAACAAAACACAGCCCGCACCGATCGTTCAGAATTTTTAAAATAATTATCTGAAGATGAGCAATTTCCAACATCCTTGAAAGCTTTCCACCTTTAAAAACTTTACCGGTAGCTGCGTTATTTAAATTATTGCAACGATTATATTGATGATATCGATTCATATTTCTGGGAACGTCAAATGCTCACACTTCATTCTGGCTCTTCCTGACATAATTTACATTCACATTCATGTTATATGGGTCGATGAGAATTTATTTCGTTCATAGAACAGCGTGGTTGTTGCATTAGCTCAGGTATGTGTCCAATACGATTCCATGAATCTTTTATTTTAGGAGTTTTTAAAGGTATAGATAGGACGAGTATCTCCGCATATAAATTCTTAAATGATTCTCGTGGATTTTATTATCGGGACTTTAGCGATAGACTTATGACGAAATCTATGAATTACTGGGGCCAGATCACTCTTCCTAAACGTTCAAGGTATGCCCAATACCTTCGACCACTCAAGCGCGTTTTTTCTATAAGAGAAAAGTTTTATTCATCCACCAGTTGACTTTTGAAAAATGGTTCTATAGGAATTCCGTTCGCTGAGCCATCAAAGTTGAAATGGAGAGTTTGGATAAAGGTTGGCTTCCTTACATGACTGTTATGGAAGTTCCTTGATTTAGATTGACTAGCTTCAAGTGTGGAAAACTGTAAGGATGAAAATAATCTTCCCTATAGATGATTAGACCGCGATTCCGAATAAAAGAAGTTCGACTGTATTTGTATTAAATCCAGACCCGAAAGCGTTGGGTTGACAGCCCAACTTGTCAAATTTTATTGTTACGAAACCCCAACATGAGCCTCGACTATTTTTGGATTCACAACAACGACCTCGGACACGATATAAGTGCAACGAATTTAAATTTGGAACATGGAACATACTTAGCCTAAATCGACGGAATTCTTCGAACAAGCATCTAAGTATAAGCTCGACCTCATAGTGCTGCAGGAAATAACAACTCTGCCGCAGCAATAACATGAATAAACATTATTTCGACTATGGTTTCTTGATTTGCAACCGATGTCGTCGGGACAACGGTCAACCACATCAACCACATCCTCTTGTCCAAACGGCATTTTTCTAGCCTCAATGACATCAACACCAAACGTGGAGCTAATATCGACTCGGACCACTTCCTGGTAGCTGCTGAATTAAAATTTCGCCTCTTCACCACGTACAATCATCGTTTTAAGCGTATCACTCGTTGGAACACAGCGACATGGAACAACGAAGTTACCGGGACCGCCGGTAGTCTCGAATACTGTATCGGGAATTTTGGAGGATAAACCACTTCCTGGCCGCCCCCGATAGCACAGTAAGTAGCGTGCTTGCCTTGTTATTCGAGGGTCCCGGGTTCGATTCCCGGTGGTGACCAAAAATCACGTTTGGGTGTTTTTAATGTGAAAGTATTTATGTTTGTCCGGGTATTGCACCGTGGGCCCATTGTGGCATTGAGTGCTGGAGTAATCCGCCCAATTTTAATTTTTTTTTTTAAACCACTTCCTGACTCCGTTCAAGAACAGTGGGACATCATCAAAACGGCGGTAACCGATGCCTCAACGTCCACCATAGGACGAACTCCATTCAGACCTACAAATCTTTGGTTGATTCTGGAGAAAGATCGCGCACGTCAACGAAATCTATCTCAAAAAACCAGACAATTTCACAACCCCTACGTGATTGCAAGTAAAATTTCCAATCCAAATTGATTGCAATAAAATTCTATCCTGAGAGATAGATATCGCTGCATAAGAGTACTACCTACTGACTTTCATCCGCGTAGCAGCGCTATTCACAACGAATCCTGTGAATTATTGATGGACACTAAAACCGTCCTCGAAGTGTGGCGGAGGTATTTTTCCTCACTTCTAAACAAACAGGCACCACATTCCGAGCAACAACCTCTCTTACTTCAACGCGATATTAACGTCGAGACTCCACCGCCCCTCCAACATATGACGAAGTGCGGAACGTCATATCGCAGATGAAAAATTACAAGAGACCTGATGAGAATGGTGTCGGCATCGAAATGCTCAAATATGGCGCGGCGATTATTTGTTTTACCGCATGTTTGAGCTCATATCAATAATTTGGTCTACAGAAGACATCCCAGGAGAGTGGAATATAGCTCTTATCTGGCCGCTTCATAAAAAGGGAGACCGGTTAAGGAACGTCTTGTCCTATCTTGTTTCTTTGTGTCAAGTTTTAATGGATGGCTCAATATGTATGGTGCAAATAGAAGTTAAAATTTCGGATGCCTTCGAGATAACATGTCATTCGTCATCTTAATATAGAGCAGCGCAGCTGCCTATATTACAAATCATCCCAGTTTTTAGCGTACGCTGCTGATGAAAGAAGTCCTCCTTCCGTTGGAAATGACAGCCCAACAAATTGGCCTTCAGATCAATGTAGCGAAGACCAAATACATGGTGATTACCAGAAGGGAGCCACGCGGCGATTTTGTTTCTGGAGACACACAGTATGAAAAAGTTGAAGAGTTCAAATATCTATGATCCCCGGTCAATGAGCATAACTCGACATCGTATCGAGGATTCCAGCAGGATGCCGAGCATTTTACGCCAACATTAAGGTCTTCAAGTCTCCCCACCTTTGGTTGCGAGTCTTGAGCACAAACAGCGCAGAACATCAAAAAACTTGCTGTTACTGAGCGTAAAATAATTCGTATAATTCTCGGTCCCATTCAAGAGGGAGCAACCTACAGGATACGTATGAATCATCTCGATAAAGTTGAGATCATCGGATTCATAAAAGCAGCAAGGCTTAGATGGCTCGGACACGTCCTTCGTTCGTAAAATCGGACCACCAAACAGGCAAGTCCGGGTAGGCCCGTGGATGGACGACATTGTGCCTGGCGTTCTCTTGCAGTGCGGATCGAACTATTTGGGGGAGCATCGTTGAGGCGGCCAAATCCCTCCATGAGATGTAGCGGCAGCGTAAATAAATAAAAAAACAGTCCGTAAATCGAAATAAAGATTACAATAAAAACAATTAAATTATAATTTTTTTTTTATTCAAGTTAATTAATTCTTATAATTATATACATAGTTTTATATAATTTCATTTTTTTTGTTGTAATTTTAATTTATTTTTTGTATTTTAATTAAATTTTATAATTATATATACATATATATATGTATATATTATAATATTCAGTGTTAATTATTAACTTATTTTAGATTTTTTTTTTTTTTTTTTTAAATCAACGCCATGTCTAATAATAATATATTTATGTAATTTAATTTAACGCCAAAATAAAAAATATAAAAATTAATTTATATTGTTGTTTAATAATAATATATATTTTTATGTTCGTTGATGATAAAAAAAAATTAAAAAAAAAGTAAAATAAATAAATAATTTCTAAATTTAATAATTTTTGTTAATTATTTATGTAAGTATGTACTTAAATCGAATATTTATTTATATAAATATTGTGTATTGTTTATTTCAAAATTACTAATAAAAATTGTTTTTGTAAAATTATTTGTTTTTAATTTTATATTTTTATAACATAGTATTTTATTAAATAATTTCCGTCCTTTATTTGTTTTATACAAAACAAAAACAAAATAAAAATAAAAAATCTGTCTCTTATTTTATATAATTATATTTATAGAAGAGAAGTATTTAATAATTGTATTCTATATTAATTAAAAATGATTAATTAAGAAAAACCGAATGGAGACAGCTAAGCTAAATAAAAATAATCCAAACAAAAATATCTATATAATATAATAATTAATTGCACTAAGCTGCATGATATTTTATAATAATAATATATTACTGAACAAAATGGCCGAAAATAAAAAACCACGTGTCTAAATTTGTTTGGTTAGAAAAAAAAAAAATTATATATAAATATATTTAAAATACAATTTGATTTTAGTTTTTTTTTTTTTTTAAATATAGTTTTTACATATCGACACGTCTACGTTACCTAATTAAGATATAATACTAATAAAAATAGATGTATAATTATAGATTATATTTAATTTATTCAAAAATATACTTTCTTTACACTGTGTAAATTTATTTTGTTCTTGTTTATGAGATAATACATTATTGTGTGTGTGTGTGTGTGTGAGGAAAACTGAACAAAATGGCGTCTATTGTTATTTATAATTTATAATAAAATAAATGTTTAAAAAGCAATATTTGTTGTTGTTTAATTAAGCATTTGGAAGATATATAATTTATTTTTAATAATATTATTGTTTTATTTTTAATTTATTTATTTTATAAAACAAAAGATGTTAATCGTAATATGTATAATAATAGTAATTAATTAATTAATGCACACACTTTTCTTAATTATGTTTTTTTATAGTTTAATTAAAAATCCATAAAATCTACTAAATTTAATTATTTTAAAAAATAATTATGTATTTATATATATATTTATTTACTAATAGTTTTTTTATTTATTTTATTTAAGAACAACATTTAAAAATTATAATTTAATTTATTGATTTATAATTATTTGTGTGTATTTTTTGAAAAAAAAAACCAAAAATAAAAACGAATTTAATTAAAATTAAATAAAATCAGAAATTAAACTATCTACCTTTCACAAAAACAAAACGATAATATAAAAAATAATAATACTCGGCGGATGGAGGGGCGGGACACTTAATTTCCCCGGGCGAATTATAAATTATGCGCCCGGGAATAAGAATACACAAAAGCATATTAAAACATAAGCTTTTGGGCAGTGTTTCGACAACGAACCGGTGTGTGTGTGAAGATGATTTTATTTTTAAGTTTTTTTGTTTATATGAAATGAGTTGAATGCCAAAATGTATTGTCGAGTTGTAAAAATTATATATAATGCTTTCGGTCCCATTCTTGATTTATTGTGTAAAATAATTAAAACATTTTTTTTTTATAAAAGCAAATTATTGTATATTTGTAATTATAAAATAATAATTAATAAGCATAAAATAAAAATATCTGTATATAAATAATGTAGTGGAATAAAACTATATATGCATGCTTTATAGTAACTTGAAACTTTTTACAGTAGGCTTCTTCATTCAAATTACCGAGTATTCTTCTCAGTTGAGATTCATGATCTCGTTTTCCACTACCTAGTACGATACACTCATATTTTCTATTCCACCACACATTCTAAACTATAATATAACTATAAAACTTAAAAAAAATTATAAAACTCTCTTTAAAAAAAACAACAAACTATTCGACATTTTCTTATTGCTGGTATTACATATTATGCAAATAAGGATTCAAATACGATTTTAGTTTTTTAACTTGTTTTGATTTCCACTGCTTTGTCCAGTATTTTTTAGAACTAATCGAGTCCGTCGATCTTTATGAAGTATGATTGAAATTTTCAATGAATTTCATATTCTAAATTCGGTATTCAATATTCGATTTGCGGCCCAAAACGCGAAGTGGCTGGCACATACCGAGCTCTGTACTATATCGAAATCTGATGAAGATCCCCGATATTGTACATGAAATAGGATCTCGGCGAGTACGTTGGCTCGGTCACGTTCTGCGTGCTGATCCGG
Organism: Tipula unca; assembly: GCA_951394425.1. Lineage (NCBI taxonomy): Eukaryota > Metazoa > Arthropoda > Insecta > Diptera > Tipulidae > Tipula > Tipula unca. Next base: position 176,786,881 of record OX596380.1, on the reverse strand, counting down.
AACGAATTGTGCAGCGATCTCTGAAAGGAGAGCCACCATATGGTAGACGCATAGGTCGTTGCATGCGACGATGTCTTCACATTGTAGAGAACGACCTGGTTTCTTCAGACTGTCTAAGACTGTTGTAGCCAAATTGTTGGCATAGTACGGGGCCAGTAATGGCCTTTAAACCCTGTTTATTATTATTGTTATTATTCAAAATTCGATACCGTATCGGCAAAACAGTTTTACAAATAAAATTTATCGATCTCAGCCAAATAAGTAGAACATTAAATTTTGAATATAAACACTCGCCTATGGTACAAATGTGAGATCTATATTTTCATTTTGGAACAAAAAATCTATATTGAGAACCTAATATCCAAATCAAATTATTGAAATTTAATAGAATTTTATTAAAATTCGAGTTGATTAACGAATTTTTGAGCAGCTTTGAGATTTGACGATCCAAATTTCTTAATAAATTTGAATTGGATTTTAATAAAAAATGTTTTATTTAAAATATTCTCAAAATTCTAATTTTTTTATAAATTTTTAAACCAAAATAATTTTATTCCAAATTTTGAAATTGGAATTTTCAATAAATATTTATATATAAGATATAATTTTGAATCTAGTCTGTGATACAAAATTAATTTATTTTTTGTGATTTAGATCATTCTACGTTTTTTGAAAGCGAATTTTGTTTTTTTGGAATCTTTTAAGTTATGCATGTTTGTTAATCGTTTTTTATGAATATTCTAAATTTTTAGATTGAAAAAGCCATATTTAACTCAAAATGAAGTTCAATATTACAATTTTAACCCCGATTTTACGTTCAAAACTTAATATTTTAATTTGGCTTAATTCGTTAAACTTTATTTACAGATTTCAGTTGGCATATATCATCAAATGCAATTGATTTAAATTGATTTCGATTGTGTAATTATAAAATTTTAAAACTATTTAGTTTACTGACGAAACCCAGATAAATAGATTATATTTTGGAACAAAAAATTAACAATGATAAATCCAAATCGAATGATCAAACCTCAACAACATTGCCTTTTATTGAATTTATTTAAAATCCGATTAATTTGTTTTGAAATTTGACGATTTTAAATCAAAATTTGCCAAACCAATATTGAGTTACTTAAAATATCCAATTATATCCAATTTATATTTAATAATAAATATTTAATTGATAAAATTTTAAAATTTATAATTCTTTTAAAATTCGAAAGCTGAAATCTTTTTGGAAATTCAGTAATTCATAATGAACTTGAATATTCGACAATGACCAATTTTGAAAATTAAATTTATCGGCTTTAGCCAAATCAGAAGATACAATTTTAAATTTAGATTCTGATAGAAAATTGATATTTTATTTAGTTAGTGATTTTGATCAATTTACGTTATACAGAGTGAGGGCCGAAATTTGTGTATGATTTGTCTAATGACGAAACTCATACAAAAAATACTATATCATCGGATTAGTCAACTAATCGACTGGCGAACTAATCAATTTAATCTAATTATAAATTAAGATTAGGAAAATTTCAATTTATCCACGTTTAACGATTCCTATCTTTACACGAAATTGTTAAATCCTTATTGGAAACTCAATATCCAAATTTCAAAATATTAGTAAAATTCTAAATTTTGTAATACTGTTAAAACTCCAAAGTTCAATTCGTCAATTAATATTCATAATTTTTAACTTGAAAATTCGATAACCTAACCGGCAAACACAATTTTACTGTAAAATTTTACGATTTTAACCAAATCAGAAGATTCAATTTTGAATATGAAGGGAGAATAGGAGTTTCTGAGCAAAATCAAAACGCAATATTTTTTAACGATTTTTCAATTTAAGTTATACAATTTTGAGTACTATAAATTTTAGTTGCATCACAATTGGAATTTAGACTGAAGCTCGACATACACCATTGAGTTAGTTATTTTGTAAATTTATTTTCTATAGACAGAAACAAAATTAGATGTAATAACGCTAATATTTTTAAATTAAGACGAAACAACGTACTTAATAACAGAATCAAATGTTGTTCATAAAACAAAATTATAATTGAACATTTTGTACAAATATTTATGAAAAGATGTGTTCACTATGTTCTATAGAACAAAACAAAACCACATAGTACAATTTATCCACTTTCAATTATATTTTTAAAAATTCTGCAAATTTAAGAAATCCTATAACATAAAACGTCTGGATTATAAGTTTCAGAAGAATTGTTACAATCAATTGGTTACAACTAAGTTCAACTACGTTAAAATTACGGCATATTTTAGCATTGGTTATTTTTAATATTCTAAATTTGAGAAATAAAAACCAATATTTAAAACTCATTTTCGGAATAGCAATTATCAATATAAAATCGATAGTTAGAATAAAAGTTTTACAAATTTTCATACGTCTTTGAAAATAAAATTTATAATTAAATTAATTTTGGTAATGAAAACCGCGAATTTTACAAATATTTTCGACTAACTTCGTTTTTTTTATAAAACCACACCGAAAGAAAATAATTTAATCGATAAAATTGAATTGAATTTGTAAATTCGACAGTTGAATACAATTTATGTATACTCAAAATTTAATACAATCGAATCGTTTGAATTTTATCATCTATGCCTTCACGATTACATAAAAATTATAGAGTAAAATAAATTAGAGTTGAAGCGATTACGATTAAAAATTAAGCTGAAATATAAAATACACCGTGAAGTTAGCTGCGTAAATTGAATTCGTTGTAATTTTCATGTTACCAAAATCTTTTTTAAGCAATATTCTGAACGTAAATTATATTTGAACTCTCTGTTTGGTATATTAATTTAATCTTAAATATGCTTTTCGTTTTGAAAATGTTATGATTTATTGTAAATTATACTTTAACATATAATACCAGCGTAATTATAATTAAAACAAACAAAACTATGTAATTAATAATAATAATTAAAATAAAAAAATAGTTTAAAATTAAATTTTAATATAAAATAAAAAATAATATTTTGTATTTCAAAATTCTATTAGAGACCGCGGTAAAATTCGAAACCAAATCACGTAAATGTCGTTATGTATTATGTATAAGCAATCAATGGATTATGAGATTATGTTAACCATTAAAAAAAAAAAAAATTAAAACAAGATAATCTCTTGTATATCAAAATCCAATGTTCTGGTCCAGCAGCAGGATTTTAATACATTTTTGTTTTCAAATAATTTTCCTTTGTGTTTTTTTTTTAAATGGCACATATAAATATATTTACTATATTCCTGTTGCCGTTACACAAAAATCAAAATTCGTTACTGTTTATAACTGTACGGGTACATACTGTAAACTTAAAAAAATAAAAAAGTAAAAACTTATAATTCGGATGCGTTAAAAAAAATTCAATGTAAACATAAATAATTTTTATAAATGTCCCTCTTAAATGTGCCATCGTTTGTTTGGCGTCCTCGTACCCCGCTTAAATTCTCGAAACAATTTCCCCCCACCAAATGTTGATTCACATCGGGAGTATCACCGTCCGCCGTCATTTTTATATAATTATATAGCGTAATAGCCGCCTTAACCACCAGCTCAATTGTTTCCACATTATTTTGTATGTCCCGCTGAAATATTCGGAAACGATTCGCCAGCATATCGAATGTACGACCGACCACATTTTTTGCAATATCCAATCGTTTATTAAAATACAATTTATCTTCGGACAAATTTTTACCACGATATGGTCGTAGAAAATTCTGTGTCAACGGTAATGTTAGATCACCGATCAAAAAAAATTCATATGGTATATCCGAATTGGGTAGATTACGAGGATTTGGCCATGCAATCTCTTTGGCACGCATACGCCGTCCCAAACTACAATTCGACCAAATACTTTCGCCCGTTTGCGAACCATAACCACCGATTGTTGCATAAATAAAATTACAATCAGCATCGCATACGGCCATCAGCACAATACTATAGAAATTTTTACGATTGTAATACTTTTGTTCTGAGTGAGCTGGTTTTTGGATGCGAATATGTTTACCACCGACGACACCACAGCAATTTGGAAATTTCAATTTCATATCAAATTCATCGGCAACTTTTAATAAATCGGTTGGCCACGAAACATACAACGGTTGTAATACGCTCCATATTGCTTGACATGTTTCACATATGATTTGATTTAGTATCGATTGATCGATTAAATATTCGGTTGCAATATTAACCAAATTTTCACCGGTTGCTAAATATCTTAGTGCCATAATGACACGCATTTCGGCTGGCACTATATCTCGATATGTATTGCAATTTTTTATTTGTGGCGTAATCAAACTTATTAAAAAATCAAATTGCCGTTGCGACATCCTTGTGTACATTTTGAATTTTTCAGCTGAAAATAGAGAAAATTTTGGAAAAAAGGTAAATGTTAGAAGATTACAATTTATTTAAATTTTATAATTAACATATTTTATATTTATTGCGCAAACAATGAACACGATTTATAAATTACACCTAATTCGAGTTGCTCTTATCATCGTTCGTAATAAATCGAGCGATATTTCTAAATAAGTTTGGTTATTTAAATAATTTTTTGAAAAATTCGCCGAAATGCAAAAGATTTAATTTCAAAACATAATAGGGTGCTCCATTCAAAATTCGCGTGAAATTTTCCTTTGGATTGTTTTCATTGAAATGTTGGCAGTTTCTTGTTTACTTTCAAATTGTACAAGTCGCGATTTTGGCGTAACATAAAAAATTATATGCGTCTGCACTTAACAAAAAAACAAACTCGACTGAGAAATATTAAAAGAATACGATTGAAATGGCGACACTTTTTTATCGTATGGCTCACCCTATAACAATTAGATTGTTAGTGTATCGAATACACCCCGAAAAATTCAATTAAAATAAATATTTTAATCATATTTTGTTTTAGCTAATTTAAAGCGACCGAAATAATTAAAGAACCGCCTCGAAAATTTTGGGTCATTGACACTTTCTTCGCCGATCTTAAATCATGCGAGTTATACCCAGGTCCATCTATATTAAATATATTCTCGTCCGAAAAAATTACATTTTTGCAGTTTGGACAGGTTTCTGGCGGAGCTCAAACCTTTATTTTTGTACTCTTCCGTTAACGCTGGTTTTATTAATCTTTGTCCCATTTAACACGGTTGGTCTGACTCAAAATTTGCTGTATGCGGAGTTTACCACTTGGCAGGTCTAGCTTCCAAGTCGATTGAAACCGTTGTAGAGTCGAATTATGAATCTTTTCTTTGATATATTTCGAGACTTCTGTTGTTTTCCCTCGTTCGACAAGATGCATAGAACTTTGCCTAGTATAGAAAAATACGCGGTTATCGTTAAAAAAGGTACGAAAGCCTAGTGCTAATATGACGTATTGGTCCAACACGACAATTTGTGTATGAAGGTGGTCTTATTTTTTCATACTCTGGAAACATTCTAGTTAGGCCTATGTGGATGTAGTGCTAACATTGGCGTGAATGCATTTGTAGTGTTTGCCTATGACAACACTGACATACACAAAATTTTTGTATTCACCCCAGACCAAAACTTGAATTGAATTTTTCCTTGATGTTAAAAAAACTAACTATACTATCGTGAAACCAATTTGTGATACTCTTGATTATTCAATTTGCTTGCTTCGAGAAACCAGTAAGAGTTATACACCAAATGCTGGAATGGAAACCATGCCAAGCATCGGAAATCGGCCCTCAGGCTTTTAAGGAAAGTTAAAACGGAAGGAACCTTAGGGTTGCCCTTCGATAGTAACTTTCCAGAGGATGAATTTTTTGAAAGATAGGATGAAATATTTTGGCGTTATAGCCAATTATTTTAATTTTAGAAACTTATTTTTCAAAATAAGATAAATACGAGCTATATGAGAGCCGTGTGTAGGTTCATTGCCCCATCTTGCGAACTATCACCAAATAAGTTAGACTGGTTTTACAGACGTTGTTTGGTATTTTTAGAGATAATATATAGATCTTTCTGGCATCAGAAGTTGCATGAATCTTGTTTCAACATGCCGCTGGTAGAAGTGAACATAAACCATTCGTCCTCCACAAATTTTTATAGAAATGAATGTGGAAAAGAAAAATACAATTCTCATCATCATTTGGAATTCCCTGTGAAACAGTACCCTATATGTACCGTGTGATGATCAAGCAACTCTGAAATCGCATGATGATGTCTATTTTGTTCTTTCTCCATAGTTCCATGAGTGAGGGTGCTTATAATATCCACAAATAATGTTACGAGTGCAACTAGGGATTTTTAATTGCTAGGCTGCTTTTCTTCAACAATCGATGGATTGCGTTGATAAATTGTCTTTTAATTGGTTCAATAATGTTGAATATTAATATTTTTCTATTTTCGATGTAGTTTATGGGGATTCTATATTTTGCATCCCTCAAGGAATGTCAGCCATAGTAACCATCTTTCCAGCACGTTGGCCAGGCTATCTTTTAAACTGGCTTTTGTTCCGAGTGTGTAATGGTGTTTCCATGTTTCATCAACCTCCAAAAAATTCTTGAGATGACGATTGATTAAACAACGCTAAATCCTCCCTGGAAGCGAAGTAAACGGGGCACTCCTCTTCTAGAAACAATTGGATACAAATTTTTAATTGATTCGCCAGTTTTGTGCGTTCCAGAGCATGTAATTTATCAAAAACGATTTAATTCTGAGTTGCTTGCAATTTTACTTCAATTTCTGAAGAGGAATTGAATTACGGATCGAGATTGGAATTTTACTTAATCTCTGATTATAGGGACAATGGCACACCAGATTATAGTAATGGTCACTACACGTTTGAGGGAGAGAGGAGTTTTGAATATTTGGGCTCTCTTATCACAACAGTGAGGGTAAGGAAGTTTGGCTATTTAAATAATTTTTTGAAAAATTCGTCAAAATACAAGAAATAATTTCAAAACATAGTAGGGTGATCCATTCAAAATTCGCGTTGGCATAATTTCTTGTTTGCTTTCAAATCGTACAAGTCGCTATTTTGGCGTAACACAAAAAATTATATGCGTCTGCACTTAACAAAAAAACAAACCGGACTGAGAAATATTAAAAAAAAATACGATTGAAATGGTGCCACTTTTTGATCGTTCACTTAATTATGGCTCACCCTATAAAACAATTAAATTGTTAATGTATCGAATACACCCTCTAAATTAAAACAAATATTTTAATTGTATTTTGTTTTAGCTAATTTAAAGCGACCGAAATAATTAAAGAACTGCACCGAAAATGTTGGGTCATTGACGCTTTCTTCGCCGATCTTAAATCATGTGAGTAATACTTGAACCCATCAGGTCCATCTAAATTAAATATCTTCTCGTTCGAGAAAATTACATTTTTCCAGTTTGGACAGGTTTTTTGGTGCAGCTTTATTTTTGTACTCTTCCGTTATCGCTGGTTTTATTAATTGGTTTCTCCGAGTGTGTAATGGTGTATCATGTATGTATCATCAACCGGACAAATAGCGCAGTGGCTAAAGTTGCAACCTTCGTTGCAACGTTTGGATCGGGATGTATCGGGTTCGAATCCCAACAGAGGCGGGATGCAAAAGGGATTTTTCATCTCCCGATTATAATCGGTGAGTAACTTGAAAACATCTATGACCCTCTGTTGGAATTAGAACTCATGGGCCAATCCATCGTGGCCATGCCATATGCATCCATAGCATGGAGCTATGCAGTGTGCCAATTAAAAAGACGGACCTGTAAGCCGTGTACAGAATAGGGATACTCTTCAGCTTTCAAAGGACCATAAATCCACTAGCCGAACAGTCTCTAATAATGTTGGTATGTAAAAAAAACGACACTCATCTTCTAGTGATTCGCCAGTTTTGTGCGTTCCAGAGCATGTAATTATTTAAAAACGATTTGATTCTGTGTTACTTGCATTTTTACTTCAATATCTGAATAGGAAATAAATTACGGATCGATATATTGGACTCTCTGGTGGTTATAGGGACAATATCTGTGGACGATATCTCTGGTGGTTATAGGGACAATGGCACACACCAGATATTAGTAATGGTCACTACACATTTAAGGGAGTTTAGAATATTTAGACTCACGATAACAGTGAGGGTAAGGATATTAGAAAACCGCTAGCACCAGGCAGTTGTGTTTTTGTATTTTTAAGGCCACTGCAAAAATGTAAACATCTATCAAATGTTGTTAAGCTTTACAAAGCGATGTAAGTATGATGAGGTTCGTTGTTATGTAAGAGGTCAAAATTGGACGCTAACGGACGAGTACGAGAGATGCTCCTTACATTTGAGAGAAGAATCATGCGCATGGTTTACGGCCCAAAACGCGAAGAAAGTGGTACATACCAAGTTCTGTACATACCAAGATCTGATGAAGGCCCCCGACATTGTACATGCAGTAAGCATTCAGCGAGTAAATCTGTGCCAGCGAAGAGCCTACCATTATAATAGTTTAGCTTCAGTAGTTTTATTTTAATGACCAAAGCTTTAATGTATCCATTGGATCCCATGTGGACTACGAAAACAGATTCAAGGAATTATTTCAATGTCCAGTATCGAGTTTCGCAAGTACGCTTAGATTGCCAAAAACGATATTTGGAATAAAAATTCTAATTGGAAGTTTCGAATAATTGTGTGAATCATAGGAAAAACTTTTGAATGGAAAAGCGCGAAGAGCTCTAACGCCTAAATGACAGCCAACTGAACTAATTAAAAAAATGCCGCTAAAAAAATCAAAACAAAGAATAAGAGAAAACGTCACCACAGTCAAGTTCATCAATATAAGCGAGTCCAATGCCGCAAAATCGTGGTAATCAAATATGTATGTAATACATATATGTAATTTACTACGCGCGTAAATATCGCAAAACATAAATAGAAAAATAAAATTCATTTGAAAAATACAAACAATAAAACGAGAATAGAGATTCATACAAAGACTATTCAGTATACTTACGATTTTTTTTGAGTTCCATCAATATTTTTGAATAGAATTCCGATTTATCCGGATAATTTCGTGCTGGTTCCTCATTAATTTTTTGCCTTCCCTTAAGTGCACCTGTAGCTTGACATATTAAATTATAAATATCTGTAACCAATTCATGTTCATGTTTAAATTTTTCCAAATCACTTGGAATATTATCCTTGTACTGATAGTAGTATGCACACAGCAGTATATTGCCACAATTTATGATCGTATTACAGAATTCATCGTTATTGAAATTTTCACCGTTTGCGAGACGCGTTCTTATTTGATTCTGTAATTTTATGCCATCGTTCACAATATTTATGTCCGTCCAATTTAGCGATGGTAAATTTGGTATAGAACTTATATAGAAGTATATATCACAAATATGACGCCTATACGCTGATGAAGTTTCTTGTAAGTTATTCATTTTCTTTATAATTTTCTCTCGCTGCTTTTTTTTATAAGATTTTTTTTTTATATTTTAATTTTTCCTCTTTTTATTAAAATTCACACTAAATACATGAAATATATATAAAAAAAAACTATTATTAATTACATACAATTGTGGGTACATATTTTATGTAAAACACTTACTATATATATATATATAAATAGTTCTATTATAAATGTACACCAAATAGAAAATAAATTTATTATTAAATAAAATAAAATAAAAAATATTTTTTTTTTTTTAATAAAACACACAAATAAAATTGTTTATATATAAATTTTTTTTTATTTTTTTTTTATATGACAGCAAAACAAATTTGTCAAAAACAATAAAAAATAATTGAGTTTTCGTTAAATTTTATCCAAATTGCACTATACACCGCTAGATACCACTACCTAGTTGCACTCAGCGAGTTTATAAATACCCCAAAAATTTTTATATTTTCAAGTTTGATACATAAAACACGCATATTTTCGCACACCAATTACAATTCTGTTCACATAATTACACTAATTTTTCCGAAATATTTTCAAATTTCCATATATAATTTAATGTATCCATTTTCTCCTTTAATGAGAGTACGCCATTTTGAATTAACTTAGAACTTAACATAAAACAAAAACAAAATCAAAAGAATAAAAAAAAAAAAATGCAATTTTTTAATTTTTAATTTGGTTTTGTTGTAAATGAAAACTTGAATTTTTTTTTTTTTTATAAAGTACAAAACAAAAACACACACAAGAGCAATGAAACTTGTTATACTCAATATAAACTTGAGAACACTTGAAATCTTTTTCGTGTATTTTAATTTTCTGCTGTTTCTTCAAAATTTATTCGGTCGTAAAAATAAATTTAAAAAAAAAATTTATTTTTATTTTATTTTATTTTTTTTTCTTGTATGTGAAACAAAAAATAAATTACACAAAACAAAAGATGCTTGGTTTCGTTAAGTTTTTTTCTTATTGTGTCGGACTTATTGTTTGTGCTATTCAAGTTTAGATGGCACGAATGTTCGTAGTTTTATGTTCAGTACAGGGTTAACCGTGAAAATGAAATTTCTTAAACTGTGTATAATGGTATAAATAAAATATTCATACATACTTATGTATTTTCATTATAAATATGACATATTTATGTAGTTTAATAAGTATGGATTTTAAACTGACATTGAAATGACTTGAAAATTGAAAATAACCGGAAACATACCCCTACATTTATACTATCTGGAAAGACATTTGCCAGGTTCACAAAAAATCGTTTAACATTCAATTTTCACGGGGTTGGATCGTTAATTTAGAAAAAATTTACGTGAATATTCGAAATGAATATAAAAATTCAAATTTTGGGAGTACACCAGGTGAAATGGTCATTTCGAGACGAATCAAATAAGTCCAAGACCGTAGAAGAGATGGTAGCGAGAGGGTAAGGGATCGGGTTTAGTGGACACACTCGCGGAATCGTTAACAACAAATTTCTTAGCTTTTAAAATATTTTCTATTTTTATGATTTATTTGCCCAACGTTCCATTATTCTTGTATACCTGTGATAGTGTTTCCCAGCCCTTTTCTTATTTACCAATACTTCCTCACAATCTCCATTTTCAGTTCGAAACACTGCATATAGACAACACCCACCCACGATCCCAAATCCTATGACACCGCTTACTTTACCACCTCACCATTTCCATATATAGATTTCGCGCTATACTCAGCCTTTATATTTGCCAATTGAACGGAGAAATTAAATAAAATAAATTAAAAATTATTTAATGCCGGATCGAGGCTTGAACTCAAGTTCACAATTCCAAATGGAACGACTCTGCTTACTGGACCACCGGTGTATATAAATTTGATGCTATACAAATCTTTTATGTTGGCCAATTGAATAGAGAAAATTGAAAATTTTAGCAATCGGAATGGACAATTCATTACGGTCATACACAAGAGATGGCTCTTACATTTTCATTACGGTCCTACACAAGAGATAGCTCTTATACTTGCCGAAGAAATTAAATTAAAAAAGTATTGAGGCTCTGACGAGAATTGAACTCGAGTAAACGAATCCAAAAGCAATGACTCTGTTAACTGCACCACCGCCACACATACGTAATGGTATACAAATCTTAGCAACGCCGGTGGTCGAGTAAGCAGAGTCAATGCTATTCAAAGCGTGCACTGGAGTTCAAGACTCATCAGCGCCAATACTTTCAAATTCAATTTCTGCTGTAAAATTGGTTCAACACAGCTTCTGTTGAAATCTGCATTCAATTTTTGCAAGTATGAGTGCCATCTATTGTAATGAAAATATTCGGTGATGGTCAAATTCCTGTTGATAAAATTTTCAATTTTCTCTATTGAATTGAATTGGCCCATTACCCATCTTTTATACTTGCCATTTGAATAGAGAAAATCGAAAATTTTAAAGGAAACTCTGCATATATGTGTATATTCCAGGCGGGACTCTTTCTCGGTGTCCTGCTGGCCTAGTCCGCCACTGGATGGCACTAGTTATTGTCTTCCGTGGGACTTAATATTCAGTACTTTCGTGGCTTCGTTCCCCTTAATCACGGTCGGATTAATACCAGTTAAATTGTTAATTTTTATTAGCTGTGTGCATAGGCGATATTTGTCTGCATTTTTTGCGAATATATAGTTTTGCCGTCCATAGTATACGAGTTTTTAGCGGAATATTTAACTTTATGAAGCTAAGAAAATAATTGTAAGACACAGTTTTTATTTCTTAAAAAAATATTTTGGTTTTCCATACAAGTTTTGTTGTTATCCGGATAAAAGCGACAAAGCAAATTTTATCTCGTTCTTATAGGTTGATCTAAACATACATTGAAAGTGTTGTAGGCATTGGTGTAGGACGGCTTACAATTTCAATAAAACAAAAAGTCATGCCTAAAGAGTAAGGCTGCAAAATATGGCCCACTGGAAACCGACTAGGCCATTCCTTTTCGCTTGTTAAAATTTGATATATAAGTGAGGTTATAAAATGATTGAAGTTCTGGATATGGCTAACTGGAATTGAACTAGCCAATTTTATATCCAATATACGTACTGCGTGCGGATCCGAAACGAATTGTGTTGCGATCTCTCAAAGGAAAGTCACCATATGGTAGACACAGATAAAGTTTCAAACGGTGATGGCGCTACGGTGTAGAGAACAACCTATAGCTTTTTCAGATTGTCTAACACAGTATGAATACTAAGCTTAGGGTCGAAACCGTTGAAGCCAAATTATTGACACAGTGAGGGGCCTGTAATGGCCTTTAAAATCTGTTATAATAGTGAGAGCATTTGCAAGTTGGGAAATGTCGACATCTGTAACGGAACTAGCTCATTCATTTACTGATTATGACAATTCTTGACATGTTGGGTACAAATAGGAGTAAAACCTGATTTTTGGTTGAAGCTCTGGAATATGGCCATCTGGAATGGAACTAAACTATTTCTCAACCGATTATGGTTAAAATACCTTATTCGATTAGTATGGCGAACCGAAGTTATGCCTGATGAATGGAAAGTGGCCGCGATATGCCCCATCTTCAAGAAGGGAGACCGCTTGAAGTGTGAGAATTATCGCGGTATAGCTCTCCTTTGCACAGCATACAAGTTACTGTCATACATTTTATTGGATAGAATCACTCCTCTGGCGGAGGGCTTGGTTGGTGACTATCAGGGAGGATTTCGTCCGAATCGATCAGTCACTGATCAGGTCTTTTCGCTGCGGATGATTCTATCTAAATATTATGAGACATCCATCTCCGTACATCAGGTTTTCCTGGATTTCCGGCAGGCCTACGACTCGATCAATCGAGAGAGTTTGTGGTCTGCCCTGGAATACCTAGGAATGCCAACAAAATTGGTACGACTGTGTAGGATGACAGTGACGCAGTCTCAATGCTGTGTTAAAGTTGAGAACAGGCTATCGACAATTTTTGCAGTTAACTCGGGTGTTCGGCAGGGAGATGCTCTGTCCCCGATACTCTTTAATCTCATGTTGGAGTACATCTTTCGTAAAACTGAAACACCTCAGCGTAACATCTTATATCGCCAGTCCAATCAAGTGCTTGCATATGCAGATGACATATGCGTGATTGGACTGAATAACAACGGAGTGAAAGAAATACTTGATCCGCTTGTAGAGTTTTCAGCTTCTGTTGGACTCCAGATCAATGAGTCCAAAACGAAATACCTGATCTCTGGTTTTAGAGACAATGGCACACCAGATTTTAGTAGTGGCCACCACACGTTTGAGGGAGTGAGGAGGTTCAAATATTTGGGCTCTCTTATCACTCACGATAACAGTGTGGGTGAGGATATTAAAGTGCGGCTGGCAGCTGGCAGTCGTTCTTTGTATCCTCTAAGGCCACTGCTAAAATCTAAACACTTATCAAGTGCCGTGAAGCTGAAGCTTTACAAAGCGTTGATCAGGCCCGTTGTTATGTTTGGATGTGAAAGTTGGGCGCTGACGGATGAGTACGAGAGATGGCTCCTTACATTTGAGAGAAGAATCATGCGTGTGATTTACGGCCCTAAACGCGAAATAGATGGTACATACCGAGCTCTGTACAATTTCGAGATCAGAGATCTGATGAAGATCCCCGATGTTGTACATGAAGTTAGATCTCAGCGAGTACGCTGGCTCGGTCACGTTCTGCGTGCTGATCCGGAACGAATTGTGCAGCGAACTCTGAAAGGAGAGCCACCATATGGTAGGCGCAGAGGTCGTTGCAGGCGACGATGGCTCCACGATGTAGAGAACGACTTGGCCTCTTCAGATTGTCTAAGACAGTATGAAGACCAAGCTCAGGATCGAAACCGTTGGAGCCAGATTGTTGATTCAGTAAGGGGCCAGTAATGGCCTTTAACACTGTTATTATTATGGTTAAAATAAAAATGTTGGATGGAAATGGGATCATATAATTGTTTTTGTATAAAGTTCTGGAATATGGCCTACTGGAATGAACCTAGGTTGCCTCATAACAAATTGTGATGAAATATGGCAAGTTCCGGAATATGGGCATCTGTAACGAAACTAGCTTTATTTACTGATTATGATAAAACTTGATATGTTGGATGTAAATAGGAGTGATAAATGATTTTCAGGTGATGTTTTGGAATACGGCCATCTGGAATGGAACTAGAATATTTCGTAACCGATTATGGTTAAATTCAACATTTTTGTATAAAGTTCTGGAATATGGCCAACTGGAATGGAACTAGATTGATTCTTAGCCAAATATGACAAAATTTGGCCAGTTCTGCAATTTGGCCATCTGGAACGGAACTAGCTCATTCATTTACCGAATATGACTATTCTCTTGACATGTTGGGTGCAAATAAGTGTAAAAAATGATTTTTGGTTGAAGTTCTGGAATATGGCCGATTGGAATAAAACTAGGTTGATTCTTAACCGATTATGATGATCTATGGCCAGCTGCGGATTATGGCCATTTGTAACGGAATTAGTTCGTTCATTTACTGGACATGTTAGGTAAATAGGAGTAAAATATGATTTTTGGTTGAGGCTCTGGAATATTGCCATCTAGAATGGAACTAGGCTATTTGTCAATCGATTAGGGTTAAAATCAAAATGTTGGATGGAAATGGCATCATAAAATTGTTTTTGTATAAAGTTCTGGAACATGATAAATTTCGGAATATGGCCATCTGTAACGGAACTAGCTTTATTTACTGATTATGACAAAACTTGACATGTTGGATGTAAATAGGAGTGATAAATGATTTTCGGGTGATGTTCTGGAATACGGCCATCTGGAATGGAACCAGAATATTTCGTAACCGATTATGGTTAAATTCAACATTTTGGATGGAAATGGGATCATAAAATTGTTTTTGTATAAAGTTCTGGAACATGGCCGACTGAAAGTTAACTAGATTAATTCTTAACCAAATATGACGAAATTTGACCAGTTCTGGAGTTTGGCCCTCTGGAACGAATCTTGCTCATTCGTTTACCGATTATGGCAATTCTTGACATGTTTGGTGTATATAGGAGTAAAATATGATTTTTGGTTCAAGTTCCGGAATATGGCCGACTGGAATGATACTGGGTTGATTCTTAACCAATTATGAGAAAATATGGAAAGCTCCGGAATTTGACCATCTGTAACAAAACTAGCTGGTTTTTGTACTGATTATGATCAAACTTGGCATGTTGGATGTAAATAGGAGTAAAATATGATTTTTGTGTAAAGTTCTGGAATATGGCCATCTGGAATGGAACTGGACTATTTCTCAACCGATTATGTTTAAATTCAACATGTTGGATGGAAATGAGATCATAAAACGGATTTTGTATAAAGTTCTGGAATATGGCCATCTGGACTGGAGCTAGGTTGATTCTTAACTAATTATGACCATCTATAACGGAACTCGCTCGCTCATTTACTGATTATGATAAAACTTGACATGTTAGGTGTAAGTAGGAGTAAAAAATGATTTTTGGTTGAAGTTCTGGAATATGGAGCTATATACTAGCACATTCATTTAATGGTTTTGAATTTTATCTCGTTTTACTATATGTAGTTTCTATACTTCTTGCTGGTTCGTACTGTATTACGTTGTGAAACTTGTAGTTAGGAAATATCTCGTTTTATACCGAATAATATCTTGTTTCGTACCCCCATACGAGAGGTTTCAGTTGTGATAAAATCTCAAATAATATTTTTAAATAAAAGTCCTTTTTTAAGTTTGTTGTCTATTTTTTTTATTTATAAATGTTTATTTAGGTCATAAAATAAAAATAAAATAAAAATATATATATAAACAATTGGCTAATAATTTTTGATTTGATTGATAATTTAAATTAAAATATTATAAAAAAAATTCTTAAATAAAATTAATATTTTGGTTTTGGATTTCCTAATATCGTTCGTCTTTCAACAACATAATTAAAAAAATTAAAAAAATTTAAAAAAATGTTAACTGAATTGTTTATGTTGCATATTTGACATTTAAATATATTGATTATGTAATTTAATTGTATAAAATAATAGTTGGATAGTTTCGAATTTTGAGACGGCCCATAAAATTTTTATTTAATTATATTTTTTTTTTTTTTGGACTTTTAAGCTAGATGGAATGAAGGAATTATGCACGAACTATATAGATGTGCTACGAATTATGAACGAGTGGTATATGGATTTCGCGAGGGCCGCTTCAAAATTCGAAAAATATTTTTTAAAATAATATAATTTTTAATTTTTATATAATTATAATTAATACATTTAATAATAACGGCCTATATATGTGTGTATACGGCACCCACTTAATTATATATTTTACATAATCTTTAATCACAGAGACTTATTTAATTAAAAAATAATAATATAAATTAAATTTAGAGAAATATGTTTTTAGATTTTATTTTAATTCGAATTAGGTTTTGCTATTTTTAAATTTAAGTCACATTTGGGTTTTAATTTTAAAATTTTTACAATATCATTTTTGGGTGGCTTGCGGTGTTTTAACAAAATGTAAATCAAAAACTTTACAAATTTACAAAACAAACTATTTATTTTTGTTATTTTCAAATTGTTCGTGATAACTTCAGATTATTAATATAATTTGAAATATCCATATGGGTTTAAATTCTGTTAACAGTTTTTCATTTTAAATTGACGATGTGTGTTCGACTTAAAACGAAATCCAGTGCTATATATTTGGTAAAATCAGAGTGACGCGCGATTTACAATTTTATTAAAACCATATCTAAACATTTTGATCGGGAACAAATTAATTAATTAAATTACTTTACGGTTTACAAAAAAAAAACATTTATTATGGCAGTTATATGGAGATAGGGATTATAAAAAAGGTTGAGTATTCTACAGTTTGCGTTGGCGGTGGCGCAGATACACCGAACCACATAAAAATTAATTAATTTCCCGAATTCATTACCAATGGATAATTAATAATTAAAATTAAAAACGAATGGTGGTGTAAATATTTAAATAAATTTTGTTTTCTTGATTATAAATTTAAATTAAACTAAATAGAAAATTGCAATAATTAAAATGCCTAAATGTCCAATTAGAAATTGTCTATAGAGCGCGCTCGCCGACGATGAGGACGCCTCAAACGATGCATCGTCGTAGACCAAATGTTCATTACGCCGCGATGGCACCGACAATGTTGGCTTCCTTGTATCCACATCGGTGCTTCGTTTCTTCGGACATCCCATCCATTTGAGCGACGATGGTAGCGGATCTATGTGCGCTATTCGCATGCGCATATCATCGAATCGCCAATAATTTTTACCTTTGAAGAAATATGTTTTGCCTGCGAAACAAACCAAAATAAATAGTTATGGATTAGTTTGAACAAACCGTCGATCAAAATATATATAATTGTTTACCATCTTTATACTGGAATGCCGCATCAATATCGTACCCAATGCCCTGCCATATTGACATGTCCCTTGGATAGTCCAGTTCCACATGATTTTCGTTCTCATCAAATTTCCAATACATTGTCCCGCTAAAGAAATACGTTTGATTGTTGTGTCCCCATACGAGTACCGCATCAATTTTGGGTAAATCGTACGGCAGTCCGAGATCCGTCAAAGGTCGCGGATATCCACGTTCCAACACATTCGAATTAAACACGTAGAAATATTTACCAATAAAGAAAACAATTTGATTTTGCTTATTCTCGTACACGGCATCGATACGCTCAAGATTATCCGGCAGCTCAGTCCACATTCGCGTTATCTCTAACGGATATCCGTCGAGTCTGCCATTTCGACTGATTCGCCATAAATAATGATCTTTGAATATGAACAATTCATTTCGAATTAAGGCGATTTCATCATATTCGGTGTCACATGTCTCCGGTTTCTTTGGCCGCTTAATTTCCGGATCGTACGGATAGTACGGTGAATTACGTTCATAGGGTGGGCGACGATCAATCTCATCGCGTCGTGGCACTTTTGGTTTTTGCGTTGTATGATGATGATGATGGTGATGATGATTGTTATCGTCGTAGTTGGGCCGTTGACGGGGATAATTAGTGCGGGGATTATTTCGCGATGGAATGTATTCAGGACGTCTATAGGGACGTTCCGTTGTTGTTGTCGTCGTTGTAGTAGTAGGCCGTCTCGTTGTGGTTGTAGTTGTTGTTGGTCTCCTTGTTGTTGTTGTCGTCGTCGTTGTTGGTCGATGGTGCGGCCTATGATATGGATAGTTATTGTCGCCCCACTGTTTTTCAGGCACACCATAAATCTGTTGTATTCCCAAGCGATCGTCCTCGGGCAAATCTTTCCCCGGCACATATCCATTGTACCACGGGAACATAATTGCACCCTGCACCGATGAATGGCTTAAGCCTAACGAATGTCCCAATTCATGTACCGCCACCGCCATAAAGCTTGTACCTAATCAAATTAAACGAAAAAAAAAGATTTACTTCAGCCGGAGTTCACATCATAAAAATCAAATTAAAATCCCTCAAAAATATATTGTTTTAGATTTTTTTTTTTTGAAATGTAAATATTCGTCTTCATCTTCCGCTGCCGCCGCCGCCACGCGCCCTCTTTACGAGAGTTCAAATCAATCAAATTTATACTTATTTTTTATCTTCAAAAAAATTTGTATCCCTATATATCCTATTTAACAGTCATCAATCATTTTCAATAATTGAATTTAACACTAAAATTTCGGGGTGTGAGTGTTAGACTGAAAAATTATATTTACATTTCCCAGACTTACGAGGAAATTTTTTTCAAAATACATAGATATATATGTATACATACCTTCTTCGCTCTCTGGGAATACCACCCATTTTTCGTCTGCATCAAAATGTACATCACCACCTCTTTTGGGGGCCGGATAAAATGCATGCGCTAGTACTTGGCCCGGCCCGTCAAAATCAAATCCATCGCCATGATGTCGACTTGCAAAAAATATTTCTATATCAACATCGTCCGAATGTTCCGATACCTCGCGGAACGTTAATTTGGAACTTCCTGCCCACGCCTCGAATGCATCGTATAGTATCCGACGTACATGTCCAACGTCTAATTTGATTTGAGATTGTCGTACTAAACTGAAATTCGAAAGAGAAAGGGAGTAAAGATGAAAATTTAAATTTTTTTTTGTTTTTGGAAAATTATAAATGAATTTTTTTTTTAGCATTTTGTGCTAATGTTGTTGTACTGTTGCTGGTGTATTTTGTGTGTGATTGATGGATATGTAAATATTTGTTTTACATTTTTGTGTATCATCATCATCATCAACAAAACGAAATGGTTCGTTTGTTATTTTGTGTAAGAATTTCGAAAGATAAACTTGCTTACTTTATGTGTTTGTCTATCGTAATCAACAACATTTGTTTTTCCGCCAAAAAGCGAAACGTTGTTAGACTTTGTTATATATCCTCTATATAATAGGCCAGTGACTATCTATTTTTTCTACAGTCCTAATTTTTGTAATAATTTAACACTTTCACTTTTGGTCGTTTCCGTCTAAATGTTCACTTGGACAAAATGTACCCCACAAAGAAACCTCAAGTAGATGATCCGCCACCGTGTGGACAGAAAAAGAAATAAATTCTACCAACGATGAAGGAAGATGGCACAAAATTTCCAAGAAACTATAGTGGTTTAGGATTTTATTTCAATAAATTGAAACTGATATTCTCAACCAGTTTCTTGAAATATTTAGAAAACAGCTATCGATCGATAAGCCTTCTACATGGCAAGCTTGGCAGAATTTTGAATGATAACTTATACTACAAAGTACATAACCCTGGAAAGAATTGAATCAGGTTATACTTACTATAGACCGTTTAAAAGTTTTAGTATAAGTTCATCCAAACAGTTTACTTCAACTCTAATGAAACCCAGCATAAGAAACCGCTGATGAAGATGTTCCAACGCTACCAAGTAAATGAAGTCGCTCGAGACTTTCACAGTATAACACATGATTTAACACCTTATTCTTCTGAATCTTTGGATCCAAACCGATTTAATTAAAATCTGAGGCGTCGAATAGGATTAGAAGTTAGAAAATGCAGAATTGTACACAGCGCATTCGAATAAGGATATTATGAGAATCAGGTGCAAGAGAGAGAGAGAGAGAGAGAGAGAGAGCAGTACCAATATCGAAAGAGTTTGATTCCGATGTTCAAGAGCTTTTAAAAACGTCCTGAGTAACTTATTTTAAATTTTGATAAATGCCAACGAGTGGTTTTTCCGTGAGTAGCACCTGCAACCGATGTCAACTTTACAAATTATTCTGGGTTCACAGGCAATTTGTTGTTACGCCTGGGTTTTCGGTTAATAAACCCGATGCGCCAAAACGGAATTAAACTTTAATCTTCTGGAGTAACTGTTACCTTCTTGCTATGCATATTTAACAACAACAAGGATTTCCAATTTTGCACAGGCCAACTGAAATGTTTTACATTTCACAGAGCAAATTATATATCCCAAAGAACCTAACAGAAATTGACCAGTGTTTTCGGCACCGACAGTAACACCGGGGTACAGATGCGAAGTGTTCAACTCTAAAAAGTGGTTTGAGTGAGGACAACTTTAGTTGAATTAAAAGCGCACCCTTAGGTGGCCATAAAAATAGCCTGTGCTGGGATGTTCTATCATCACTTCGATTCGCTTCTATAGACATTTGTGTCTCTTTTTTTACGAACAAAATTGTGCTCCATTGCGTTTTTTGAATTACGTTTTGTCTATTGCGATCTTAGCCTGTTAGACTAAATTTGCAAACTATCTCTTTTTCCTCTTTTCATTTGCCATCGAAAATAAAAATATTGGTGATATTTTATCGCATGAATTTATAGAAATAGAATGATCACAATATAAATTGCGAAATAGAATACAATTTTGTTCGTAAAAAAAAGAGACAGTCTATCGAAGCGAATCGAAGTGATGATAGAACAACCAACACTGTTCTTACTCATTTTGCCAAGTTTACTGAGATAGCTGTGTAATGCAACAAGATGTACGGCTAAATGAGGGATGAAGTTCAGAAGTGGGTTGGAGGAAAGCTTGGATTGCCGCACAATTTCGTGAACTCGTCTATTTGGTTATGGCCAAAATAAACACCAATTGTAGGCCTCTTACCTAAAGCGATAACCAAAGGATGGCGAATATCTCACGATATGTTCATCCAACATGTTAATTTGTTTTTTTTTCTACCTGTCTGAGGCTTAAGTCTGTCCAAAATATCTCGAATATTGCTTCGATTACAGGTTGGATTTAATTTGAATCCCTTTGCATTCTAAGTCTATTGTAATTCGAACCTAATCCAAACGTCACAGCTTTTACCACTTTCCGATTTGTAAGTGGTCTGCAGCGAGTGAGTGATATGCTGAATTTCTATAAATCATCTTAATATCGATTGAAAATTAAAAATCTGAAAAATATCCCAAAATTCTAGTTGAGTTTCCCAAAATTTCTCAAAAATCCACCATAAATTGAAACTTTTCATGAGCGTTTCATATTCAAATTTTAAACATTTAACAATTCAAATTTTAATTATAATTTTCAGAATCGCATGTTGCCAAATTTTGCCAAATTTTAAGAATTAATTAAGAAATGCAAAAACTACTGTGAATTGGTACATTTTAAGAATTTTTTGTTTTCGAAAACCGATCTAAAATTCAGAATTTTAAACGTCAATTTTTTATTTTCGAAATTTCAGAATTTGAAAATTAATTTTACAAAATTAGTCAATGCCAAAAGATCAACCACGTCAGATTCATAAGTACATATAAGTACGGTCATCTTGGGTTGATAGATTCAAAATTATTTAATTGGAATCAGAATTTTTAAAATTCTGGATTTTATTTAATTTTATCCAAAATTTGGATAAATTTTCAAATTAACGAAGCCCTTAATGCTTTATATAAACTCAAGGTAGTACGTTGAATTTTCAAATATTAATTATAGTTTCGCATATCTTTCTAATGAGCGAGGTATATAGCTAGAATCCATCATTCATCGACGGTCTGTGATTTCATTGTCAATCATAATGAAGATCTGGAAAAAGATATTTTTTTTTTTTTTTTTTTTTTGAGGATTTGGTTTAGCACATAGTTTCTGAGAATTATTTAAATATTTTGGGGAATTTGAGTTGTTTTTTGAAACTTGATTCATCCAAGTTTTGGCTCGTGAAGCTTGAGTATTATTTCGAAGATCTAAAAATTATTGGTGACTTTTAAACATTTTCGAAAATTAGTAAAATTCCCAAAATTTTATTTAACTTTGTATAATTCGAATGAGATTTCGAAATTCAAAAAATCATCTTCTCAAATGAAAATTTAAAATTTTAAAAATATTTCAAAACTCTTGTTAACTTTCTCTAAATTTGTTAATTTTGAAAATGTTCACCATAAAATGGAGATTATACAAATTTTAAAAACTCAACAAGTTCATAATATGAATACGTGAAAAAAACTTTCAAAATTTGCCGAATTTTAAGATTTAATTAAAAATTTTAGTTTTAGTTTTTCTACTCGTGATTCAAAATTTAAAATTTTGTTTGAAAATAATTCTCATGAAAGATGGTTTGACCCATGAATTGTGCACTCTCCACAGAGGGTATAACATATAGATGTGTTCATAATCATCCCCATGACACCTCCCGATTCAAACGTCATTACTTTAACCATCGTACTATTTTGCTCGGTATGTCGAATTTCGAGATACGTTGTCTTGAAATGTAATGTTTCTTCCATACTCATTCTGTTTGATAACTCGTTTCGTATACAAATTCTGCAACAACACTTATTATTCAGATGGCCCTACAGTAAAACCAGCCCTGTTTTCAAACATAAAACATATTAGTAATTAAAAGCAAAAAGCTTGTAAATTGAATTCACTCCGTTGAACAAAAATACAAAATGATTGAAGAAGGAAAAGCACTCATGTAAAGGTGTCCTTAGAAAATTCGAAGTCGAAAGCATTGCTTATTTCGTCCAACTGTTTAACCATTCGATTGACAGGTTCATTCTCACCATACAATGTGCGATGTTGGTCCAATTGAATTAAATTACTCTGACGATAATCTGGATTGGAACATGAAGAAAGATGTTTTCCAGGATATATACGGTGAGTAAATGTGTCCCAGCAGAACAAATAGTTTTTTGAATTGGGTGATACGGAGACCCCACTGGTACAGCGAATTGAATTTGGGATCTTACACAGGCAAAAAAGAGATTGAATAGGCATTTAATGTCCGTTAACTCCCATGACCACCGCTTAATAAATCCCAACATAGAGTTGGCTTTGGCGATTATTATGTCGATGTGCCTATTGAATGTTAGGTTGTCTGCAAAATGTACCCCCAAATCTCGAATTTCATCTGTTCTACATAGAACAAAGGGGGTTTTCTGTCGGAAGAATGACATAATTTTGAACTTGTTTATATTTAGTCGTAATCTCGATTAGATTCGCACCAGCTAGTAACTCGGAGTTTTGGATAACACTCGTTATATCATTAATGAGAACGATGAAAATCCATGCATTGGAGAATCCAAACTTGGACAAGTTTTGAATTACACTTTTAAAAGATCGATCGAGTGAAAAACTTTGCTGAAATCTGTATATACTTACATATATAGTATCGACTTGAAGGTGTTGTTCGATGGCTTTAAATTGTTTTGCTAGTAAACTCAGTCAGATTAGTC
Source organism: Tipula unca (assembly GCA_951394425.1). Classification (NCBI taxonomy): domain Eukaryota; kingdom Metazoa; phylum Arthropoda; class Insecta; order Diptera; family Tipulidae; genus Tipula; species Tipula unca. Next base: position 176,762,760 of record OX596380.1, on the reverse strand, counting down.
GTCGTAGATCTTCCAGGGAGGAGGCCTTCCAGGACCGCAACCATCACCAATTGAATTAATAGCTTGTAAAATACCCTCCTTTACAATACACGGTATCTGTATATCTAAACTAGATTGGATACCTAATTCGTTGACGATGAGTTGTTGGTTTGGTACACTAATTGAAAAAACTCGACAAACATATTAACGATATAGAGTTGGTCACATGATTGTTTATTTTTCAAGAGTATGTAGTCATACCATGGAATATTGCATTTAATGTCGGGATCGAAACACCACGAAATATTAAGAAGATTGAAATCACATGGGATGAGTAATATGTCTGACGGATCACTTAAACTATTTAGTTCGGTAAGATATTTAGATTATTGTGGTAAGATATATAAGCTGTCACTAAGTATATGTTAATTTTAGGCAAGCATAATTTTACACATACATAATTCCAATCCTGACTGGGAAACAGCCACAATTTGGTTCGGGATAGATTATTTAACCGCAATTAGAAATTTTAACCGCTCCTCCTCTTGAAATTTTAGGGCTGGTATATGCTGATCTATCGCAACGATGTACAATATAATTGGTGAGGGACAATTCCGTGCTCAAGATGTTGATGTTTTGTTTACGTTTTGGAAATAGAACGTATAAACAGTATTATAGTGGAGCTACTTTCAGGGTTGGTTTTGGAAGTTTTTGATCAACCGTCCAGGTGGCCCCAATGAAGAATTAACGGCATTGACAAATTCTTCAGCAGGCAGACTGATACGAAATGACGTATAGTTAAACTTCCGTCCATTTTCTTGTTTAGGAGGCTTTTTGATATCATCTGCTCTATCCAATTTCATTCTAGTTTTGATGAAATTATCAATTTGCTGCTTGGTGACAGGACGCGCTGTTCTGCTTACGAAGAGCAATCGTCGAGGAGCAACTGACTTAATTTCATAGAATGAAGACTGCGTTGATTGTTCCAATCTATCCTTAGTTACTGCAGGAGATGTTATTGGTTCTTGTGGTAGCACTTTAATTGCTATACATTTGCGTGAGTTGGTGTTGTTTGAGAAAATGTCATTGTTCTATTCCCGATGCTAACGGTAATAATTGTGGAGGTTACACGATTACGGTATGTGTTGGTAACCCCAGAACTGGTTGTTGAATTGGCGTCTTAGGTAATGAAGTAAAAGAAACGGCCGATGTTGATTCAATTAAATTTAATTGGCAGGCAGCCTTGGACTGGAATCTTATTATACGGCGTTCCTCTAATGGCAAAGGAGTATGTGGAATGGTACTCATGAGAGTGACTTAGAGTAATCTCAGCTTTTTCAATCCTATTAAGCATGGCCCAAACCAACGTAGTTCAGGGACACTATCCATAATTATTTTGTTGTTTTTTTTGTACATTATTTGGAACTTTGTTCCTTAGTTTTGTTCGCATCAAGTACGGCCCGGTTGTAATTTAATACTTTACTGCATATAAGACCATGACAAGCAAAAAACCATTCATCCACAATGATTATGTTTGTTAGAAATAGCGACCTACATAGGAGCTTGAAGGCGGAATCAGTTGTGGAGGAAAGTGGCAAATGGGCTAAGAGACACCAAAATAGATTACAAACACATACTAAAGAAGAGGAATCACGCCTCCTTTACAACTTGGACAGTTAAGAATCTTGTAGATTTGTTATTCTATAATAATAATAATATTAACAGTTTTTAAAGGACATTACTGGCCCCTTACTGTATCACCAATTTGGCTCCAACGGTTTCGATCCTGATCATAGTCGTCATATAATCTTAGACAATCTGAAGAAGCCATGTCATATTCTACACCGTGGAGCCATCGTCGCCTGCAACGACCTCTGCGTATACTATATATGGTGGCTCTCGTTTCAGAAAGCGCTGCACAATTCGTTCCGGATCAGCACGCAGAACTTGATCGAGCCAGCGAACTCGCTGAGATCTTACTTAATGTACAATATCTTAGATCTTCATCAGATCTCTGATCTCGATATTGTACAGAGCTCGGTATGTACCACCTACTTCGCGTTTTGGGCCATAAACCACTCGCATTATTCTTCTCTCAAATGTAAGAAACTATTTTTCGTACTCATCCGTCAGCCCCCAACTTTCACATCTAAATATAACAACAAGCTTTAGCCTCACGGCACTTGATAGGTGTTTGGATTTTAGCAGTGACCTTAGAGTATACAAAGCACGACTGCTTGCTGCCAGCCGCACTTTAATATCCTCATCCACACTGTTATCGTGAGTGATAAAAGAGCCCAAATATTTGAAAATCCTCACTCCCTGAAACGTGTAGTGGCCACTACTAAATTCTGATGTGCCATTGTCCCTATAACCTCTACAAGCAGATCAAGTATTTACTTCACTCCGTTGCTATATTCAGTCCAATCACGCATTTGTCATCTGCATATGTAAGCACCTGATTGGACTGGCGATATAAGATGTTGCGCTGAGGTGTTTCAGTTTTACGAAAGATGTACTCCAACATGAGATTAAGGAGTATCGGGAACAGAGCATCTCCCTCCCGAACACCCGAGTTGACTGCAAAAATTGTCGATAGTCTGTTCTCCACTGTAACACAGCATTGGGAATGCGTCACTGTCATTCTACACAGTCGTACCAATTTATTTGGCATTCCTAGTTATTGCAGAGCAGACCTCTCAGATTCTCTCGATTGATCGAGCTATAGGCCTGCTGGAAATCCAGGAACACCTGATGGACAGTAACTTTTAAGCTGTGCAGAGGAGAGGTATACTGCGATAATTCTCACACTTCAAGCGGTTTACCTTCTTGAATATGGGGTATATCGCGGCCACTTTCCATTCATTCCATTCGCCATAATAATCGAATGTGGTCAAAAAGACAGTTCCACAAAGTTTTCCCTCCGAATATCAAGAGCTTCGAATTAATTCAGTCCACCCCAGGTGAGCCGTTTCGTTTTAGTTTCTGCATGGTCCTAATGAATTCCACATGAGATGGATCCTAAATGAAAATCTCTGTAGTCTGTATTTGGGTGACTCAGCTACAGTCTGTGACGCATGATGAACACCAAACAGGTCGGAAAAGTGTCCACTCCATGCGTCGAGTACTGCGTCGATGTTGACACAGAGGTTTCCAGCCGGGTCCCGAATTGCAGTTGACGCATGCCTGAAAGTATGGTGCAATCCAGTAATTCCCTTAAAGAAATTACGCGAACTGCGCTCACTGCTAAGTTATGTACTTTCAGTACCTCGGTCTTCTACCATTCACGCTTCTTCCGTCTACAAATCCGCTTAGCTGCTCTCCGAGCAATAGCAGCCTTGTTTTCCTTCGCGATTGTGAGACGTTGTTGAACATCACTATGGTCTATATTTTGTTGCTCGACTGCATAACGACACCCATCATCAAACCAAACCTTCTTGGGTCTGACTTTCACTATACCTAAGGTCTGTTGAACAGCACTGATAACCGAAGTTTCTAGGACCTCTCAAACAGAGTTCACACTGTGTTCAGACTGGCAATTAGCTTCCTGAATGCTGTCGCTGACAAGAACCTGATATCGTTTCTTTTGATTATCGCCCTACACAAAAGGTGGCGCTATTTAAATCTTTTGGGCGGCGATAATTTAGTTTTCGAGCTGTGATCATGTAGCTGTATATGAGTTTACGGACTATACTGGCTACAATCTATGAAGCATTCACGTTTACCGGTAGTTGAACTATCACAATATTAAATTTATTTATTTGTTTTGGAGAACCCTGTAATGCCCTGATTCATACGTATATTATAGTTGTTAATAATTTAACTGCAGACAAAGACAAGACAACAACAACTTCACCATCAACGTCAAGCAACCATTGCTTGGGTTAGTAAAAATTTGGGTGACCGCTTGGGAACATCATAGAAGAAAAGCAGTATATAATGGAATGGAACGAAATCTCCCCCCGGCATGCCAGTATGCCTTATCCAGCAGCCCTGGAAACTGGCTAGGATTCAATGGACCAATCATTCATTAATCTGAAACAAAACTGATTACAGAAACGAATACTAGAAGAAATAATAACACAAACCGGCAAAATAAAATATCGACCCTTGGCTATCGTACACGGACACGCATCGGGAACTGGAACATCAGAACTCTTACAGAAACATCAAGACTAGCACAAGTAGAGAAGGAAATGAAACGTTATCACATCGAGATTCTAGGCTTCAGTGAAGTCAGATGGAAAAACAGTGGAGAAATAAACACAAGCAATGGTAATTATATGATATTCTCTGGTAGAGACGACACACATGAACAAGGCGTGGGCATATTAACAACAAATAAAGCGAAGAAAGCACTGATGGAATGGAAACCAGTTAACAGCAAAATAATTGTGGTAAGATTCCATTCGAAAATAAGAAACACAACCATCATTCAGTGCTATGCCCCAACCGAAGATGCAGATGAAACAACGAAAGATGAGTTCTATGAACAATTACAAGCCACATTAGCAAGCACGCACAGGAATGACGTCAAAATCATACAAGGAGATTTCAATGTAAAAATTGGAACAGACAACTGTCATGGGTAAAAATGCATTGGATTCTGTGCGAAACAACAATGGTGAAAGACTCGTTGACTTCTGTATCACAAATCAGTTGTTCATAGGCGGCAGTAGGTTTGCACACAAAAATATACATAAATATACATGGACATCACCGGATGGCAGAACCAAAAACCAGATAGACCACGTAATGGTCAACAAAAAATTCCTCACTTCACTACAAGATGTCAGAACAATGAGGGGCGCTGTCGTACATAGGGATCATCAACTAGTAATAGCACAATTTCAAATCAAGCCAGCAGCTGTGAAACATACAAAGACAAATAGGAGGAAATTTAACACAAACAGATTGAGAAATATTGAAACAAGACACGTCTTCCATGAAACGCTCCAACTCAATCTCCATAGAAATGAAGCCACCAGTATAGAACAAAGATGGAACCAAATTGAAGAAGCATATATCAAAGATGCCTCGGACGTACTCGGCTAACAAGAACACAATCGGAAACCTTGGATTAGTGATGATACATGGAATAAAATTGAGGAACGCCGTCAACTTAAGTTACAAATGCATCAACATAACACGGCAGAGGTGAAACACAAATATGAGGAAATAGCGCGACAGGTAAAGAAAATGGCAAGGAATGATCGTAGACAATTTGCAGAGAACATTCTCAAGGATGTTGAAGAGGCAGCAGCAATCCAAAATATGCGAGCACTACACCAGTGTGTAAGAAAGGTCACAGGGAAAATTACAAATATACCACCTATAAAAGATGCAAATGGCCAAATCTTAACAACGGACGAAGCACAGTTAAAGAGATGGAAAGGATATTTCGAAGAAGACGTCATCGACAGCACCGAAAATCTCTGGTCGTCAATTGGCACCAATAACGAAACTAGCAACACCCATCCACCAACGGAGCTGGGAAGTTAAAAGTGTCATTGTGAAACTGAAGAACAACAAGGCTGCTGGAACAGACAACATAACCGCCGAAATATTCAAAGGAAATTCATCTACAACTGCAAGTGCACTAACACCTATAATTCAAGAAGTGTGGAATTCTGGCAAAATACCACAAAAATGGAAATAAGGTTTGACCATTACAATCCCCAAGAAAGGTGATCTAAGGGAATGCAAAAACTATGGCGAGGTATCTCTCTCCTCAACACAACAATAAAGATACTCGCAATGATCATCCTTGACAGAATCTCACCTATACGATCAATGCTAAATTAAGAAACGAACAAGCTGGTTTTAGACCAGGAAGAAGTTGCACTGATCATATCAACTCAATCCGTATCATTACTGAGCAATCTAACGAATGGAATTCACCACTGTATCTGCTATTCGTCGATTTCGAACGCGCATTTGATACGATAAATAGGAACGCAATATGGCAGACACTTTATGAAATGGGCATCCCAAAGAAATTAATAGAACTCATACAAGAAATGTATCGGGATGCTGGAAACCGAGTTCAATATAAAGGAAAGCAAAGTGAAACATACTATAACAACCAAGGAGTAAGGCAAGGATGCGTACTCTCACCAATGCTGTTCCTGATCGTACTGGATGGTGTAATGCGGAAATTAGACACTACATTCCCTAACGGCATACAATGGGGATTAACAGGTAGACTCAATGATCTGAACTATGCAGACGACTTATGCCTGCTCATACACAAATACTCAGACATGCAGCAGAAAGTATAACAGCTATCAGATTTAGCTAACAAAGTTGGTCTCAAAATTAACATCAGGAAAACCAAGATAATGAGATTCAACACGAATATAACCACACCGATCCACATCAATGAAATACAAATCGAAGATGTAAACGAATTCGTTTACCTTGGATGCACAGTAGCAAAAACAGGTGGGACAGAGGAAGACATAAACAAACGCATAAATAAGGCCAGACATACATTCAACATGCTACATAAAGTCTGGAATACCTCCGTCCTATCACGCAAGACCAAGATACGAATGTTCAACTCGTGTGTGAAATCGGTACTACTGTATGGTTGTGAAACATGGAAACACACAGAAAAAATCAGAAAGAAGCTACAAGTATCGTAAACAAATGCCTTCGACGACTACTGAAATGCTTCTGGCCCAACGTGATAAGTAATATCGACCTGCATAGAAAAACAAACCAGTCAGACATTGCGACAGAAATTAAGACACGAAAGTGGAGATGGATTGGCCACACACTGCGGAAATCACCAAGTGATATAACGAGGATGTCATTGGACTGGAACCCGCAAGGGAAAAGAAAAATCGGAAGACCAGCCATGACATGGAGGAGAACGATGCTAGCTGAAGCGAAACAACTCGGTAAATCATGGGAGGAAATAAAAGCTGTAGCCCCCAACAGAGTAAGATGGAAAAGCCTAGTAGACGCCCTATGCTCCTAAATTGGAGATTAAGGAAAAAAAAAAAAAAAATTTAACTGGCACTTTCTGAACCTGTTAAAGTAAGCCGATAGTTTCCAGCCAATAATCCTTGAATAAAAGAGATACGAGTTATTTCGATAAATTTGTGAAATATTTTTTATTAATACAGATAGGAAAAGTTTCTTGCGGGGATCCTGGGAAATTTAGATTTTCTAAAATCACAGGGAGACGGGTTTGCACAAATGCGATACTAGGCCAAAACGTGTATTATTGATAGTTTCAAATAGTTCCTTGATAAAAGTTGGGCTTTCCAGAAATCATCCAGACAACTATTTCAGAAAATCGCCACTTTGATTTTGAAGATACTCAATAGCCAGTGTAGAATATGCATCAGTGCGATACTGGACCAAAACGTGGTATATGGTTTACTTTAGTACTTGTTTTTATGAAAGTTGGCTTTCCGACTTTTTTAAATGTGATTTTTGAAAATCTAAATGTCCCAGGATCCCCACATAAAACTTGAACTAAATATACAATAGTTTTCTAGTCATAGCTATTGGAAAAACACTGCAAATCAAGCCATCACCAGACATAACAGTCTAGAGGCTGAATTTTTATAAATTTTCAACTTTAACAGTATCACTTTCTGCATACAATTTTAGTAATGATAGCACGTTTCGTTTTGACCAGAGGTTGAGGAGATGGTATACGAGTATTCATCCCACAACCAGGGATGGGCATTTACGCGTCATCTATTAATTTCTACGTTGACGTGCCGACAACCCGTAGACAACGTAAACAATTCGTAGAAAACGGCGATAATATATAAACGATTGGTAGAGTGATTTAGTGTAGCTAAACTACACTGGTCAAATTTTTTTTTTAAGTTTATTGCGTTTATTGATGTAAGCATTAGAAATAGTTGTAAATTAAAATATTTTCATAAACTATCTTTAAGAAATGTAGAATTATGCACATCTCAATGTTATAAAATTAGTTTTGTCTTTTAATATGTTATACATTTTTTTGATTTCACAACGATAAGGGAGATAAAATTAACACTAAGACGGTCAAATTATTATTTGTCATCAGCTTAATTGAATCACTATTTTATAAATTACGTAATATTCTTTCTGCGGATTGGCAGCCAATCTTAAAAAATACTTGCTTTTCAAAAGTAGATGTTAAATAGACGTTAAATTATGTGCATATATATTTTGAGTGGTTTTTTTTAAGTAGAATTCATGGTAGAATTACTACGGAGTTGAGTTAAATATTAAACGACTTTTTAACCGATAGATTTAAACAAAACTCAAATATTGATTAGAAAATAAGTTTTTGTTCTGTCTGATTGTGATTGAGTAGACTTTGAATTACGAGTATATATTCTGAGTGCAACTTTTTAAGTTAAATTGAGTGCAATTTAAATTATAAATATTTACTCTTATTTGAGTTTGCATAGACATCGACGTATACATAGGTATATTTTTTGAGTGACTTTGCTTAAGTGAAATTCGTGGTAGAATTCTAGTGTGAATTTGAACCAAAATTTTTAATGGTATTTTAGATGAATTGTATGAGTAAAACTAAAGTAATATTTCACTTTAACTTGAACAAAATTTGAATGCATTTTAAATTGAGTTAAAAATTCAAACATTCAGTTGAAAAAAATATTTTGTCTTATTTGTGTTTGCGTATAGATTTTGAATTATATTTAATGTATAAGAATTTGAGTCAACTTTTAATTTCTCTTTAGATCGAAATTTAAATAAATTTGAAACAAAATCTTTAGTTAAATTAAACGTGTGAATATAAATTAATCTTCATTTCAACTGAATATGAACATAAATTGAGTGCATTTTAAATTATTTTTAATCGTATTTGTATATTTGAATAGTTTTTGAACTATGGATTCTCTTAAGTAAAATACCAGCGAAAATTCTAGTATGAGCATGAATTAAATTTTAATTATAATTAAAGAGTATTTCCACATAAAACTGTTACGCAATCTTAAGTGATTTAAGAAAAATTAAAAAAAAAAATTAGAAATTGCGCTTGAACTTGAGCAATGAGCTGAATTTAAGTACGAGTATGTACTTTGATTTCTATGGCAGTATGCAAATTCAACTTATATCTATAATGCTTATATTAGGATTGACGCGTGACGTGACCCAAATCTGCATATTCTATTCGTTACTGGAAACGAATTTCGATGCACTTAATTTTTAATATATTATCCAAGGCGGAGCTATTGGTCAATACCGTACGGTTGAAACCAGTGAGATTGGTTTATCTCTGTCTATTATACAGGAACGAAAATCGAATTGTATTTGCCAATTTGCTCGTGAGCAATTACGATTCAACAGAATTTTTTTTACGCTATGCATTATTTGTTTGCAAAACTGATTTTGCAAAGCATGCGGAGAGATAAATCGGGATAACACATGCATTATTGATTAGAAGTAAAGTTTAGGTGGCTACGTCGGTGTGGGATTATAGATGGCAAATGATTTGCTCCATTGTATTGCCGCGTCAACAATCCGTACAGACAATACATAAACAATGTAGACGATTTATAGTGTGATTTTGTAAACTAGTGCTAAACTATATGGTGACCAAATTTCTTTAGGATGAACAATGCGATACAAACGGTGAAAGTTTTAAAATGTACTTGAATGCATTTTAATCTAATTGTTAAGTTAGGTTAGAAAAGTTTTAAATTATAATATTTCCTTAATTTATGTAATCTGAATGACATGTTTTATTATCTGTTATACAGACATATACTGTTTTTAGAAGCTCTGATATTAGTCGATAACTATAAAGGAGATAAACTGAAAACTAATCGTATCAAATTATTATTTGTTAATTTCTGACGTTGTTTCTAACATTTTGAAGGGTTATGATAAATTAAAAAAAATATGCTGTATTTGTTAATGAACTAGTAAACTAGTGTGCATGATATAGTTTCTTGGTATAAGATTTTTTACGAATAAACCAGTTCACAGTTCATTTGAGTTCAACAAAACGCTAAAATCTCATAGCTTGTTGACGTTGTCTTAATTGTCGACGTTGGCACAAAACACTGCCAAGTAATCTACGAAATGTTTTACGTGTCGACAACAGCTTAGATTTCATGGTGTCGTCTACCTCGCCCATCCCTGCCCACAACTGTTTCTATTTTTTTAAATCTACTCGAATTATTTATAAGATGGTTTTGAAAGTCGATTTGGGCGAATATGATCGAGCCAAGTGTACGTACTTGTAAATGTATGTATATATATACCAACTATCTTTACCAAACTTATTTAATTTATTATAACATGTTTAAATTTATATCTATACACTATAGTATAAACTATATGCACTCTATACCTATTCCCAAAGTGAAAAACTTTACATATGTCATATTTTCATATCACCAAATAACAACAACAAAACTAGTTTCGAGTATAGAGGAGATATATAGTTAAGAGATCTCACTTGATGTATTTTATATATTAGTTTTAAATAATAGTGTACAAAAGCTACTTTTATTTATATACATCCATACATACATACATATATATGTGAAAGTTGAATGCACACCCATACTCTATAGATTACACAGTACATCTAGTTGTATATACATATATTTATTTATATAGAAGACACAAGTAGTTTTCATTTTTTTGGTGCTACTACTTAACTATATACATGTATATATAGTACGAGCATTGCCGTTATGTGTCGTGTTGTTGTTGCTGCTGCTGCTGCTGCTCTTTATCCTTTTTTCTATTCAAACAAGAGTTGAGTGTTTGCCAAGAGATTTTCAACTAATATTTTTCGTGTGTATGTGTGTGTGTATTTTTAATTTTTTTTTTTTGGAAATTTTACAAAAAACATGAAATCTAATTGAACTTTTCAAATTTTTTTTGTATTCCTATATATACCTTTTTGTATTTTATTATATTGTTGTTGGTGTAACATAGCAGAAACAAAAAAAAAAGTTTTCCAAGTTAAGCTTTTTATTTGTTTTTAGATTAAATTGTAATTACATGTTGTACAGTGTATATATGTATGTGTGTGTGTGTACATATAATATATATGGAAAGAGCAATGAAAATTGGTCAAAGTGTCTCAATAGGATTTTGTTGTATAACAAGTTTTAAACGCCATAAAGTGGATATATATATCAACATTTAGGCGAGAATGAAATTTGTATGTATATTTACGTGTGGTAGTCCTTAAAATAAAAACGATAAACACTATAAATAATAATAATAATAATGATTGTTATTATAAATATTTTTGTTTGCAACTTGATTATTTTAATGATGATGACAATAATAATGAGGACCTAACAACTAAAAATAAAAACAAACAAGAACTGTTTTTTTTTTTTTTTTGAAAGCAGCAGCGCCATAATCGCGTCAATTTGAAGAGTCATAACAACAATTTTTTCTATCACTCACATAATATTCACTTTTATGTATTCTTGCTAGGATATTGTATTATTATTTTGATTTTAATTATAAAAGTTTATTTTTGTTGTTGTTTAGTTCTAGGATAGCATAAATTAAGGATAGATAAAACTAAAATAAATAGAAAAAAAAAAAAACTTTTTTAATTTTAAATAAGAACGTTTTTGGTGCTGTGCAGCTTCTTCGTCTATATATAGACAAGATGAAATGTGTGATTGAATTTATAATCATTTCGAACACTGATAACTGAATATTATCTTGTTGTTGAGACTTGTGAGTTGTTGTTGAATATTTATCTATACAGCAGTAGACACAATTTTTCTTCTTCAATAAATCTCTTTCTAATAAATCAACTCTATCAGCAAACTACTTTAAAAAGTCAAATGATGGTGTATGCCGGATACTCACACGAGTTAAAAAGAAGGTTTCGGGTATCTTATAGCGATTTACGGGGAAGGACTTACAGAGCCCGGATACTGAAAATAATGACGGGCATGAAGTTTCTATGGAGTTAGACCCTGAAGTCTCATCAATTCCCAAAAAACTCGAAAACTCCATATGAAAATGTAACGCCACGGTAATGGCCACATGATGAAAAATTCTTCAACTCATTTTATGGGGGCGAAAGTCATATCAAATTTTTAAGTTTTTTTCTATTTATATTGGTTAGTATTTGACTAAACCATTTTTTTATAGAAGACGATTATCCCACGCAAGTTCCCGGACACTAGATCTAGGTACGGCACGTGGAACGAAACCAGAAGTGTTAGAAGACCTAATTATGCGCATAAACGAGTATCTGCTGGAACTTGTTGCTCTTCAAGGAACTCGTTGGCCAAAAAGTGGAGAACATGTGAGCCCTAATACGTTGCTCTAATAATGGAGATGAAGAAATCTACTAGGAAACTGAAGAACAAAGCAAACCAGTCTAAGCAATAGACTGATTGGGATACCTTCTTGTTAACACAAAAAGAAAATAAAAAAAATTTAAGATCCGCTCAAAGAGCCTCTTGGTTGAACTTATGCGAGAAAATCAACTGCCTATCTGCCGTCGCTGGACTCAATAAAGCTTTATCTATAAAGAACAGTGTATGTAAACTTGATTCTTTTCGTCTACCGGACGGACAGCTTACCTCTTCCAACAAGGAAATTGGTGAGTTGCTGGCGGCCCTGATGGTATTTTTCTTGATGAACTACAGCAGGGCTTTACTCTAATTCAGGATCATTTGCTCCACCTTTTTCAAGCGTGTACTGCTTTTAGAACTGTTCCGAATTTTTGGAGTAGAAGTAGAGTTGGTTTTATTCCGGTAAGTCCGATTATACGGATCCTAAGTCCTTTCGGCCTATCAGTCTATTCTCAATTTTTCTGAAAGCTCTGGAAAGAATTGTCGATAGATTTATTAGAGATCATTTTCTGATCACCTCTGATCGTTTGCTACGATCACTACTGCCTGTGCCAATTTTGGTATTGCTCGCACCTTTATCTTATGAATTGAATCCATCCTCAAGTCTCGCACTGTGGAGACGGAGCTGGATGGGGTGTTAGTTTCTGTTAAGGTTACCAAAGGCTGCCCTCAAAGGGAGGTGTGCTCTCACCTCTGCTGTGGCTTTTGGTTATTGACGAGTTTCTTGTAAAGCTGCAGCAATCTGGCTACATTGCCTAGAGCTACGCTGATGATCTTGTTTTGACAGTTTCAGGCAAACATTTGAGTGTCTTTTCGGGGTCTTCACGTCTACCCTTCTAAAACTGATTTAATTGTCTTTACAAGGACGAGGAATACTCTTGAACTATCTGTTCCATTCCTTTTTGGGAGAACGATCACTAAATGTGCCCACGTCAAGCACGTTCGTGTTGTTTTGGATATAGTAAACTTTCCTGGAATCACCTAGACTATAAGCTTCAAAAAGCAACTGCCATTTTATGGCAATGTAGAAGAGCTTTTGGGAAATCCTGGGGTTTAAGCCCTAGGATGCTTTCTTTCATTTTTAAATCACTGGTCTTACCGCTACTATCGTACGCTTCTATTGTGTGGTGGCCGGTGGTTGACCTGAAGGCTTCTGTAGCCAAGCTTAATGGTCTAGAAAATATTGCTTGAAGAGCCATATCTGGGGCTATATCCTCCGTCGACTCCACTTCTTGCTGCGGAATCCATTATTTACTTTCCTCAGTTACGCACCTTTATTTTAGGCATAGCCTGTTCTGCAGCATATCGTCTGAGATGCATGGAACGTTTTCGGTTCTATATCGAGGGACATCGACAAATTTTTAAAAATTATTCTTCATGTTTACCAGAAATCGATATGGTTAATGACAGACTACTATTCGAATTCCGTTTCTCAAATCTTTTCTCGGTCTCTTATCCTTCGAGAGGTTTGTGGAATTCGCAGGATTTTCTTAACAAATTAAATGAGTCCATAGTCTTTTTTCTGATAGCTCTTGTTCTAACCTCAGTGCAGGTTTTGAAATCTACTGTCCTTGGACAAATCAGAGACTTTTCAGTAGTCTTGGTTTGCATTGTACTGATATTTTTTACTGACACGTAGTGTTATTGAGGCTTTGAATTTTGCTGATAAAAAAAAAGTATTCTACTGTATACAGATAGTAAAGATGTACTTAACTCTTTAAGAAATCCCTTGACTATCTCTAAACAAGTCAAGGAATGCAAACATTTCATGAACCTGCTTTGTTCTAACAATAAAGTTACCGTCATGTGGGTTGCGGCTTAACTTTAATTGGTCCTGAACAAGCGGTTCTTGTATATTTCAACTATGGGAAGAAAACTGCTTTCAATTCTATACAATTTCAGGTATTCAACTTTAGGTCTTTAAATTTAGATCAGTTGTCCTCTCTGCCCTGGTCTAAACTTGTTCAGATTACGAAGGAAGCAGCGCGTTTGCGCATTGGGATAGAATCCTGGGTTTGCACCATGGGCCTTTGTAACATTGAGTGCGGAATCCTCGTGGGCTCCAGCCAATTTTAATAATAATAATAGCCAACCTGTTGACAATTTGTGTACAAGCGCCCTTAGAAGTCAGCCAGCTCTAAGATAAAGTTTCATTTTACAATTATTTGGACAATGGGATCTATTCCCGAACACGATGTTAGTTGTCCAATGGTAATTGGAGATTTAACGCTAGAGCTGGCAGAATTTTTTGCCGCAGCTAAATTGGTCACGAGTTAATTTCTAAAGGGCGCGCTCGAGTTGTGCAGGATGTGAGAACTTATCGATCAGCAACCAATTAAAGTTAAATTTAAGAACAGGTATAGATAATTTTTGCAGTCAACTCGTGTGTTCGGCAGGGAAATGTCCTGTCCCCCGATACTCTTTAATCTTCTGTTGGAGTACATCTTTCGTAAAATTGTAACACCTCAGCTCAACATTTATACCGCCAGTCCAATCAGGTGCTTGCATATGCAGATGACTTATGCGTGATTGGCCTGAATAGCAACGGAGTGAAGGAAATACTTGACACGCTTGTAGAGTTTTCAACTTCTGATCGATGAGTCCAAAACGAAATACATAATTTCTGGTTATAGGGACACCAGATTTTAGTAGTGGCCACTACGCGTTTGAGGGAGACCGGAGATTCAAATATTTGGGCTCTTTTATAACTCACGCAAACAGTGTGGATGAGGATATTAAAGTGCGGCTGGCAGCAGGCAGTCTTTCCTCCTTTCAGAATATCGTATACTTCGCTTGAATGTGAAAATTACTTTAATTCTGTTCAAATATCAATTCACTAAACTGATTTGTAGCGTTGCAGAATTATATAATTTTAATGAAATTTGAAAGTAAATTTTACGATCAATTAAACATTTAAATTTAATCTTAAAGAAATTTGGAGCGAATCTGATTGATATTTGAGTACTTAAATTATTTTAGTTCCATTCAAAGTGACAACATCAATTTGTTACGTGACCGAATTTTGAAATTTAATAAAAGTTTGAAAGCAATTTTCACAAACAAGCCATGACTAATTAAAACGATATTTGAATTTGAATGGAAATTGACGCGAATTTGATTGATGTGCAGTATATACTCAAACATGGCTTTAATTCTATTCAAATTCATAGCACAATCAATTAGTATAACGTTCCAATTTTTTGAAATTTGAGTAAAATTTGAAAGTAGTTAACACCATCGAAGTTTAAGTACAAAAATTGAGAATGTATTTGAATCTGAAAGAAGCACATGACTTTAATTCTATTCGAATATCGAACCCTTCGACTTTAATTCTATTCGAAATTAAAACTACAATTCGTACAATGGTTTCAAAATGATGTTAATTTAAATCAATTTATCAAATTTTGTTTTAGTGTGAAAATAACTTTAATTCTGTTCAAATATCAATTCAAAGTCACAACATTAATTTGAATAGAAATTTGAAAGTAATTTTTACGGTTAATTTATATTTTGAAAAAAAAATGAGTTTATTACATGACAGCAGCGTAACACAGTTTTGAAATTTAAGTTTGAAAGACATTTTTACGATCAATCAAATATTTAAATTTAATAAAAAAGAAATTTGATTAATATTTGAGTACTAAAATGATTTTAGTTCCATTCAAAGTCAGAACATCAATTTGTTACGTGACCGAATTTTGAAATTTGATAATAGTTTGAAAGCAATTTTCACAATCAGGCTTTAATTAATTAAAGCAAAATTTGAATTTAAATGGAAGTTGAGCTGAAATGATTGATGTGTAGTACCCAAACATCGCACTAATTCTATTCAAATTCCCAGCACAAGCAATTCGTAACGTGGCAAAAATGAAAATTTGAGTAAGTTTGAAAGTAGTTATCACCATCGAAGTTTAAATACAAAATTTGACAATGTATTTGATTCGGAAAGAGGCGCACAATTTGTACCGTGGTTTCAAAATATTGAAATTTGAATGGAATTTGAAACAAATTCTCACGATCAATTATTTTGTATTGAATTTGAATTTGTATGAAAATTGAGTCAACATTGATTGATATAAGACAAAACTCATAGCCCCAAAACAGGTTAAATTTTAAGTTTAAAAAAAAAAAGTTGGATTGTAGTTTCTGAAATTTCTATAAATTTTTAAAACTAAATCTCGAATTTAAATTTCGAATTTTTCTTTTAATTTCAAAGTTTCATTTTAAATCTGTTCTGAGGTTAAAATCATTTTCCAAATTAAATGTGATGAGTTGAACAAATACATCGTTCGATAAAAATTAAAACCAGAATACTAGGCATCTGGAATATTTTGAAAATGCTGACATACTATTCAAAAACACTTGCAAGATCCTTGGTAAGTGCTTCTTGAGAATATAAACATTCTTCCTTTCGCTTCCAATAACATTCAGAAAGGATATAAAGTCTAGTCTATGTATATGCACATAGTTTCATGTGAAAATGAATTATGGCCTGCCTGCCCAACTTCATCTGACTCGCCTGAACAATAAAACCATAAATTAAAATTTCGATTAAATGTATATTCGCTTTATCGCTCTAAGCGCCAAAAATCGACAAAAAACCATTAATCCAGAATAAACAAAAAACAACAACAGAAAATCAAAGAATATATATCGTGCCACCGCCCCTCGCTATTTAAAAAAAAGAAAACTTAAAAGAGAAACAATTTTTCCTTGATATCCTTAGATCATTATCAAATAATTTTTCAGTCAATTTCATATCACCAATAAAATAATTTGTCAAACCATTCAATTCCATTTTGTAGTTCGTCTATTCTTCCGTTTTACAAAAAAAAAAAAAAAACTCCAATAAAAAAAGGACATCATTCATATCCATATACATACATATATCCTCATTTAATATAATTTTTTTTTTTTTTGATTGATGATCATAATCGAGAAAATAAAATTAAATAAAAATACATAAAAAACGATGTAGAATGAAAACCATATTTTATCCGTTTTTATGTATATAGCTCGGGCAAAAAAAAACCCAGTTCGCCTGAATGAATGCAATTGAATGGCTATACACAATATAATGTACATTTATAGCGAGAGAGAGAGAGAGAGAGGGAGGGAGCATGTAATATATTTTATTAAATTAGTTCCTTTTTCCGACGACAAATTATTAGGGAATATAGCTGGCAATATTTTGTTTGCTCGATTTTGTTTAATTTAATTGTCTGCTATTTAGTCTAGCTGGAGTACTGCAAATACAAAAAAGT